>OY735267.1:9964831-10366897 GCA_963457715.1 Argyresthia albistria | reverse complement strand
TAAAGTCAGTAAAAGTCAGTTTTTTTTAAGGTGGTCAGTAAAAGTCAGTTTTTTCAAAATTTGGTCAGTAAAGTCAGTAATTTTAGGATCTCGGCCTTCTTCAAATGATGTGTCTCATTTTTCAACCGACTTCAAAAAAAGGAGGAGGTTCTCAATTCGACCCGTATGTTTTTTTTTTTTTTTTTCTATGTTTGTTACGCGATTGCTCCGCCAATTATGAACCGATTTGAACAAATCTTTTTTCGGCGTATAGGTAATACCTCAAGGGTGGTCCCATTGACACCAGGTCAGGATCTGATGATGGGATCCTGGAGAAATCGAGAGAACTCTTCAAATATTATAGGCAGACCTATAGTGATTTTTGTGTTTTTCATAATAACTCGTGCAAATGCACATGGTAAGCATAATATTGTGATGCGGAACTGCTGATGAAGACCACATATGGCCACCAGATCTGCTCAATACTAGGTACAAATACAATGCGTGGCTGACGGGCAGGCAACGCATAGCCTAAACCGGTGGACCTAGAGCCATGAAACTTTGTACAGGGGTTCCTTAGTCGCGTGGGGTAGCACTGATATAGCATTTGACAAAATTAATTCCCCAAGGGAGGGGGGGATAAGGGGTTACAGTTAGTATTAAACTCAATCTAATCAAATAGGGTTTGTGGAAGTCGGTTTTTTCTAAAGTTTACTTTTTGTTTCAATTATACTTTATTGATTTGGTGTTTGTTTATTAATTTGATGATACTTTTCAATAAAGTCTCTGTGTAGTATTTTTTACTACATCCAGGGGGTACTCTTGTTCAATTTGCTTGTCCGGTAAATTGACATTTGAGTGCACTGGATTACTGGATTCAGCTACAGAATGTCTAGAGAAAGGACTGGAAAAAAAGGATATGGTGGCTATCAATATGGCAAAGACAATGCTTAAAACATTAAGCGACGAACGTAAGGAAGAAGAAGAAAAAAATAAAGAAGCTGAAAATATGCAGAAAAACATGTTGATAAAAAGAAAAATAAAGTCATTACCGCTTATTTAAAAAAAATGTAATAGATACTAATAAGAATTATATTGTTAAATCTAGAATGTTTAATAAAAGGGTGGTGCAGGTTGGCTATGGGGATGGTGGAGGCCTAACAAAAAAAATCTTTTCTTTTTAAATTCACATGTACAGGCAACAACACATCAAGCGTATCAGTTTGACCTTGAGATAGCCTTTAAAAATAACATTGTAGCGGCTTTTGCCAAGTAATTTAGTTTTAAAATATATTTTATTTTAGCAAATAATAGTTAGTAACGGTAGGTTCAGGTAGTTTGAACTGTTTTATATGTAGGTATGTTGTGTTCACCTATAATTGGGTCTACACATAGTTAGATGTACTGTTTTTTCCATTTGTGTGTATTGTGTAAGATCTGTTGGTAAACCTTAATAAATAAATAAATAAATAAATATACCGTGCGGCGTAGCGTAGTGGTGACTTTCGTAGTGCGACTGTTACACTTGATGTGCTGCTGTCTGTACTTACAACGTTATATCTTACCAATTATTAACAAGCACTTAATATTATTACTAAGCACATAAGATACACACAGTGAAGGTTACAACAGTCCGATTAAGGGTAGAATTTGGTCAGTAAAACGGTAAATGTCAGTATTTGGTCAGTAAATCATTAGGTTTTGGTCAGTAAAGTCAGTAATTTTAGGCCTTGATACCGCTTCCACCCCTGAACCATGGATAGAGAGTATAACGTAGAGACATCTCTTGCCTGACATGAGAAATTGTAATTTGTCATGACAAGGGCCTTTCTTGTGTGTGAAATAACCCCTGATGAAGATGATTAAAGGCCTACGCAAACCGGGACGGTATGGCAATGCGCGGGATGCTTTGGCATTATTTTAAACCATAGCAATTTATGTCTTATTTCTATATCGATGCGTTTGTATGTCATTGGTAAAAACTTAAAATCCTTGCCATGCCGTACCAGTGTGCGAATTCAGGAAGGCCACGAGCGAAACTGATAGCTCATCGGATATCAAACTGAATAGGACTCAACAAACGCAAGCAACGACGCCTGAACCTGGTGAACACCAAAAACACGAAGAGAATATCTGCTGCTCTCGAATCCCTTTTCCTCCCCATTCCACTTTTCCTACATTGGCTTAAGGCTGCACAGTCGGTCGATTGAAATCACCCTCCTTTCCATTCTAACGAGCAGGTCTCCCCCCCTCCTGTCAAAAAATTGTGTACTCTGGTATGCCGGCCGTAAGACCGGAACAGGATTAAAACCCTGGCTGGAGAGGCACCATCATCATCATCATCATAACCTTATCCGCAGGACTCTGAAGTGATGGCCGCCTTCCAGGACGTGTCGACGAACCCGGCCAACTTTGTCAAGTACCAGAACAACCCGAAGGTCGCCGCCGTCATCGAGAAGCTGCAGGCCAAGCTGGGCGGGTTCCCAGGTGAGAATTATACTCAAATATATACATACACGCCCGGTATCCAGGAGCTCTATGACTTGCGCAACGAGTGGTTCTGACCAATCGGCGTTGGGCAGAGCGAATTAAATCTAACGAACGAAAATCGGTAGAAAAGAGTGCTCGTTTGCAAAAGAGCGATTGAGAAATAGAGCTCCAGGGCGCTGATTAACCCCCGTTCCGAGTCATGCCAAAAAGCCGTTCCGAGACAGTTTTGGCGATACAAAACGACGGCATTCGTAGACGCTGTAATCGATTATGGCGCTGACGGCGATGTCACGGAACGCGACCTAAGTTAACAGGTTGGTTACATAAGTTTCCACCAATCACGCTATTTTGAATAATAGAGGCATATGATTGACTGAGGCTGATTTAACCAACCTGTTAACTTAATCAGCCCCCAGGAAACCGGGCAACAGTCACATACAGGGTGTAACGGAAAGGTTTTAAGGGGTTGTTAGGAACGTCATTCTGAGCAAATCACATCTATGATATGATTTGTTTAATAATGGGTTGGTCTCATGCCCGCAATGTGCGAGGAGCCTTACAAGGAAGATTGGCTAGACAGGGTGTAACAGAAAGGGGTGTACAAGCTGAAAGAGGGTTGTTAGGGACATACTTTTGAACAACTTTCACTATGGGACAAACCTGATCAGAGCAACTTTATTTTTCACTCCACCATACAGATCAGCTGAGCGCTAGGCCCGAAATGTACTGAGTTAATAAAAATAAAGTCGCTCTGATCAAGTCGGTCCCATAGTGAAAGTTGTTCAGAATGATGTCCTTAATAACCCTCTTTCGGCTTGTACACCCCTTTCTGTTACACCCTGTATAAGCCACATGCAAGCCCACGAGCGGCGTCTACAGACGCCAAGTTGAAGCGGTCGCTGTGACCGAAATCGGTCGGACCACAGCTCGCGTCCACGGTGGCATCCGCGGTGGCGATCAGGATGTCAATAATTATGTCAAAAAAGGGTCTTTGAATGATCACATATCACACGAGCGAATGAAAAATAGAGCTCCTGGATACCGGGCGTGTATGTAAATATTTGAGTATAATTCTAATATGTTTAGCAGACTTGACACACAGATGTTTTGTAGGAACTTGCACTGCACAAGGTTTAATCAAATTCGTACACAACACAGTAAATGATCGCATCCGCGGACGCGAGTCCCATTGGGTCGCCTTTAGAATTTTTTACAGGCTCTGACAGAAAGATGCCGACAAATGAACCTACAAAGGCGAGTGAACATGGTTTTACAAATGCAACTATTTGTATACTTGCAGGTTTCGGGGGAGCTGGCGGCCCGGCGGACTTTGGGGGTAAGCCCAACGCAAACGACGACGTGGGCCTCGACTAAACCACCATGCGCCGCCGCCTGAACGGACCACAGAACATGGCAATAAATGAAAACTTGATGTGTCACCTTTGATGAAATCGCACTGTTGAGTTTGATGATATGATTGTAGCCTACACTCTTAGTCTTCACAAAATAAAAGGCCCGTTTTGACAGTTCACGCCCATGAAGTTTTAACCCCTAATGCGTAGGTAATAAAAGCCAACTGGTGCAGGCAAAGCGTACAAGTTGCACCTAGGAAAACCGCTTCTATTACCTACGCGTTAGGGATTAAAACTTGATGGGCGTGAACTGTAAAAACGGTCCTTTTATTTTGTGAATGGTGCAAAAGGGTAATTTCTACCAAAGAGTTATTTCCTCATTACAAATATGCCTTTCCGGGTAGTTCTACGAGCAATAATCTACCCTAAGGCCTCTTGTTGACGACAACGGCAAACGGTACGGTTTTATAGCGGGCGTGTACCCGAACAAACACCCACACTAACCTATTACACTGCGCGTCGGCCCGTCGCCCGTTATAAAAATCGTGCCTTTATCTGTTGTCGTTAACATGAGGACTGGGAGATCCGTTTGTGCACTTTGTGAAAGAAGCCGGATTTTTTTTACCACAGCTAGCATGTGTTCCTAGGTTCATATTTCGAAATTAGGGAATGTTGGATTCGACCTGAGAGACCCAGGGTTAATTTAATACAAAGTTTTTTCCAGTATTTTTACATTTCATTCGAAAACGGTCCATATTTGTAAACAAAACATACATGACTAAATCAATGAAGACAACATTTCGCGTCGATGACAAAAAGAGATGCTAAAATTGGTCCAGTAGTTTGACTTTTATGGGGGTCTAAAATACGCCTAAAATAATCAAGATAGATTTTCAGTATAGAATCAGTTGTGCCCCATCTCTTGTATTTACGAGGCCGCATAGTAACTTTTGCCACGCAATACTTCATCCCCACTGCATGCTCCAGAACATCTTCCAGGTCAAAAAGTGTTGGTTAATACCCATTTAGGGCTTGGAATACCAACTTTATTTGTAACTGGACTATAGATACGAGATATATCCGGGTCCCACGGGGCCACTCCTGCCATGTCATCTGGTAGACGAGTTCTACTGCGTGTTTCAGATCATCGTCTAGGTCTCAAAGTTTTTCGAACGATGTCCTTTCAAGGCTTCGAATACCTACCTACATTTTCACAAATTAGCTGAAATATTCAAAATTTGCTGTGGAATGATAGTATTTTATGCACAAAAATGAATTCCTTGTTTTATACGAAAACGATACCAAACATGCCCTAGTAGGTAGCAACACTTTATCAGGAAGAATTTTCACTTTGTGGCGCGGGGTGCGTTTTTGTATTGACCCTCACGGGCCTCTCAGGTCGAATCCGACTTTCCTCAATTTCGAAATATGAACCTAGGCACACGTACTAGTTGTGGTAACAACCACTTTGAAGAGAACCTGTGCAAATCAGTGAAAACTACAAAACAAAAGACATTGGCGTGACCTGCATGACTGGGATGTTTTACCAACACATCATAATGGTATTAGCTGCACTTAACTTGGGCAGCTGTTTGTATATTTGTCTCCTTCAATTTTCTCACCACTTTCGGAAGTAAACTTTGGTAAAAATCTTCTCTTGATAATCCTGTAATCTTCTTTATTCACTGTTCTTAATGCATTTAATTTACATTATAATTTAGTTTACTTCTAATTAGAAGTATATTTTTAAAAGGTGCCACGTTTTGTGTGTATATGTAGGTACTGTAATTTAGTCAAGATGATTAACATTCTAACGTGTTAACCTACCGATTTTTTTACAACACTGCTTTCTTATTTAGCCTTAATTCAAATTATAGTTACGTTACGACATTTGTGACTAAACTCCCGAAATCTAAAAGTTCTCAACTTTTAATTTTTAAAGTTATTGTTCAATAAATGCAATTGGTGCTCGAGTCGAGTAGATATTAGCAATAGAATATTAATACATAGGGCCCATCGAGTTTTGTTATACAAGAACATTTGATTTTAAAGACATCATAATACATGCAATTATATTGTATAACAAACAGGCCTTATTATATAAGTCGTAATGCGTAGGATTGTAATTAAATATCGCAATATTTGAGGTCATACATATTTTCGTTACTCAAGTTTTGGCTTAAAATTATATATTATTTTAACTAGTCGCTCTATTGATTCGTCGTAACTTGTAATTTGAGAAATTTCGACTCTGATTAGTTTTACTTTTTGTAATTTTAAAATGTTACTTTAAAATAAAATGCTTTAAGAATAATCCTTCTTTGAATTACCTTCTGAGTTACGATTAAATTACCTAGGTATAACAGCGTATTTTTTTTTAGTTCTTATAAAAAAAGTTTGCGGGCTAGCCTGTACAAAGAATACAATAAAGTATGATCAGAGGACATCAGTGCCTCTAGACAGTGTTAAACGCTAAGGATAGCGAAACGAAACGATAACTTTTTATGTATGCGATTGTCAAATCTGGAATCGCTACGTGACGTCACCTTCGCGAAGCCAAACCTCAAATCGCATACATAAAAAGTTATCGTGTCGTTTCGCAACGGTTAGCGTTTCACTTTGTCTAGGGGGGTAGGCCCTGTGTAAATTATTTTTTCGGAGGACTCCAATATCATGATCAGACATTAAATAGAAGTAGTACTAGATAGTGGATCATAAGTAGGATCCTTGGCACTTGGCATAGCTTATCGTTGGAAACTAACACAAGGCATATCAATGTTGTTGGAATTTCAACCATCAAGGGGGTAAAAAGGGAATTGATTTGCATTTAAAGTTGTTTATTAGGGTTCCTTAGAAAGGGAACCTTAAATATTCCAGGAATCATTTTTTTTACGATAATTGTATAGTATCGTTGATATTTTTTCCTTTGATACTATGTATACTTGACAAATATTGCATGTACTAATAGTGTCTTTAATTTCGTGTACTTTCTCATTCCAATAATTTAAAAGTAAAGGTAGCTATAGGCAAATGTATGTTGAGCTATTTAAAACGGGGGGTCGGGGGTGCCGATTGAAGTGGTGATGTCTGGAGAACTACTTTTACGACGAAATTTTGGGAGGGGAAGATCTACCCATTAGTTTTGTGGTGCATGGAGAACAAATTTTTAAGACGGCGGGGGGTATGATGGAGATATAAGTTAAGTGTAGTTGGAAAAATATACCAAGTGGCTTTGTGGTACTCGAATCGAAGAACGATGGATGACGGATGGGCTTTGGGGTCAGAGCAAGTTATGATTTAACTGTGTTTTTTTTTCATTTGATGAACCCCTCAACGTAGCCAGACCTTGGCGAAGCCGCGGGTTAAAGCTAGTTAAATATATTTGACCTTAATAAATAAATATATTATATCTTAAAAACTGCTTATTATATTTTGTTCAAACCAATTTTCATCGAAAGTTTATATTGAGACACCCAGCATATATTTTTTATAGATTTATCACTCTCTTACTTTAAAAGTTAGAGGGGTAGGACACAATTTTTTCCACTTTGGAGGGGGCTGTCTCTTTAAAGATTGACTTTGAGAAAAAATGGTTTTAGGAACCTCCACTTCATTTTCGATCTATAGACACCCCACATATATAGGTTTGATGGAAAAATATATTTTTGGTTTCAGTTTCATGTATGGGGATCCCACCATAAATTTTTATTTTCAGTTTTTGTATAATTTATTTATTTATTTTTATGTTTATTTTTATAAAAATCGTAAAGCGGTTCATAGAATACATCTATTGACCTCTGAAATACAGGTGATAAACCTAGCTCAGGGGTCAAGGATCCCTATATTATGTAACTACATATGTTTGTGTCAAATAATGTTTATCTACGTACCAAGTTTCAACTGTGTAGTCCTAATAGTTTTGGAATAAAGTTGCTGTGACATACGGACGGACAGACTTGACGAAACTATAAAGGTTCCTTGTTTCTCTACAGAACCCTAAAAACGATTTGACTCTACTATTTAGTTTCTACAGATAGATGATAAGTTTTGCAATTTGGTAAATAATTACTGTAAGCCTTATTGTAAACTATTAAATAAATAAACTTAGCTGTTGTTACTTAAAAATACAACCAACACGCGATCGCGTTTTCCGCTCTGTGTATGGCAACCGTAACTCAAGAAGCGCACGAAACAGGTTCGCCTAGTGTGCGCATCACAAGCAAGCTTCCAAAAGGGACAATCTACCCACCACAAAATTTTTATTTTATCAACCGTGAAATGTAAATAGATGTTTAAGTCCTTTGTTATATCCTTTTGCTAAATAAATGAATATGTATTTGTATTAGTTGATAGCGGTCGCTAGTGTCATAATAATAAGGCTGCCACGCAGCAAAATAAAAATACTAACAGGCCTTATAACAGGCCATTGTACACTAAATAAACACTTGACAATTACAGGTGCAACTGACAGCCCCCTATGCAGGGGTTGCATGGAAGTGGAAGAGACGGTCGAGCACATGTTGCTGGCATGTCCATCCACAATTGAAACCAGGATGGCGATTCTGGGAGAAGCATCATCGACCCGGGAGCTCCTTGAACATCCAGGCGTCCTACTCCAACTTGTGGAAGAGTTGGGTTGGCTGAGATGAGAGAAAGGGAGAAGGGGACATGCACAAAGGCCCCGCACATGTGGGCCACGTGCAGGCACTTCAGCCCCCTTACAGAAGATACAGATAGTGTCATAATAGCGAAAAAATAAATAACAAGTCCATAGTACCAATATTTCCTGCCTGAACAGCTAAATCGGCGGCTTTGTATTTACCTTACTAACTACTCAAACATCATTCACCCTGCCCCAGCCGAGCCTTATCTTCTTTTCATGGAGTTTTAACCACGAAGGCATACTTTTTGGTAGCTGATGGGCATTCGGGAACTTCAATGGTGTTGGTGGGCCCTTGAAAGGGTCTTCGGTCTTGAGTTTCCTCAACAAGTATTCCTTGTTTATCTGCTTTGGGTCACGGTACTTGTCCATGTAAAGGTTGAAGGGCTTTTGCCGCGGGAACCATTCTTGAGGCCTAATGTAGGGCGCTGGGAAGTCGTACTCGTAGACTGAAAGAGGATAAAAACGCGTATTAAAGTTACGCCGAATGTAAAAAAAAAACATAAGGACAACAGCTCATGTCAATTTAATTTTGATAAATATAATGCCCTAATTTAAAGTCTTCACAAAACAAAAGGCCCGTTTTGACAGTTCACGCCCATGAAGTTTTAACCCCTAACGCGTAGGAAAATAGAAGAAGGTAAAACTTGTACTCTTTGCTTGTACGCAACAGTTGGCTTTTATTACCTACGCATTAGGGGTTAAAACTTCATGGGCGTGAACTGTCAAAACGGGCCTTTTATTTTGTGAAGACTTTAATTACTATAAAAACGAAGTAAACTAACAACATCAAACACTTCTTCAAATAATGTTGCCATGTACAGTTTTTTTTATACAGGCACATACATTGCTTCTGGCCCCACACTAGGATACCCTGTGTCGTGGGAACCAGAAACAGTGACATCACATACATGTAAACATCCAAGATCTGGGCCTATTTTTTTTTTCCAACCGGGATTCAAACCCGGGACCGTAGGCAGATGCACAACCGCTACGCCACAGAGGTCGTCGATCGTCGTTTGATAGTGATGTTCTCATTCATTCTAAATAGAATGAAAATTAATAGAGTAATTCTTTACAATTAGGATTTGTAACAAATATTTGTCACAATTTAAAACATTGAAAGCATTACGATTTTTCCTATTTGAGGTGGCAGAAGCAAATTGTGCCCACTTTTTGTATGTTATTCTATTGCAAATGCTTAATTTTTCTTACTTATTATTCGCAAACAAAGGAGGGGACGCATCATTTCAGTTTGAACAAGCTATATGCACTAGCACTACTAGCTCTCTTATCATTTCTATCAATATAATTCTATATTGAGACATTAGAATGATCTAAAATATCTAAATCATTCTTGACCCCATCACTATTTATTTTCTACCAAAAAGCGGTAACACTGGGAACTGTCATACATCCAGAGCCACCATGTTATCTGTAGAATGACCAAAGCGGAAACGTCACTTAGCTGTCAGTTGTTGTAGTGTAATGCTATTCATTCATCCCTAAGTGAATGTGGCCTAGCTGACGGTTCTCCTGATCATTTGTTCTTTGAATGCTCTAATAATCATACTTCACTCTACGATATTCTCCCTCCTAAATCCCTCATCCTCTCAATCTAAACTTTCTTCTTTCCTTTACTCATCCATCATCTGTAAACTTTTTTTTTTTTTTTATGAGCCTGTAATATCCCACTGCTGGGCAAAGGCCTCTCTCCCCCTCCTCCACTCCATTCGATCCTGAGTGGTCTCCTTCCACTCTTTATCCCATAGAGCCAACTCATCACTCCATCTCTTCCTGGGTCGGCCACGCTTTCTCTTTGCATCCTTACTAAACAAATTTATATCTACTTACAATATTAGATTGTAGTCTCAGCTTAGCTTAGATTCGTTTTAATAACTGTACCACGTGAACCCCAATTATGCAGGTTTCATCACGTCACATTGGCGAAATTATTGTGGCAACACACAATAGAAGCCACAGATCAAAAACTTAACTTAACATAATTCTATTCAGTTGGATTAGATAACTCGGTGGCTCTGTACTTAATAAGGTAGCTGGTGTATTTAATTACCTGGCTCCTTCATATTCAGTTTATCATGGAAGAAGTCCCTAACAGACTTGTCCCAGTCACACTGATAGAATGCTAGTCCTGATGGTGTTATGACATCTTGGTGCTGCTTGTACCATTCTCTGGTGATGAAGGTCCGGCCTTCAAGGGTTGGCTGTGAGACTGCAATGGAAAGAAGAATATTTTACGTACAGGAGAGGAGGGCTTACCAGAATAGTGGGTGTAGACAAGGCAAAATAGATAAATGCTATGTTGTACTTAACACAAATTGCCAATTCAAAGCCCATTTTGAGTGTCAAGAGACAGCAATGATTAATTTCTTTATTGAAGACCAGGAAATACTAAGTAATAGCAAACTAAGTAGGGATGAGATAGGTGGATTGTAGTCAATTCAACATAATAATTAATAAATGAATGTGGATGTATAGAGCTAACAGTAAAATTACATCTGCTATTCTCACCTTTAGGAAGTTCATAATTAACTCTGCCTTCTTGCTTGTATAGAACAAACACATATCTGTGATAACCTGTCCCCTTTAGAGGAAAGGGCCGCATGTACTCCACTACAGTATCCCCTTTCTCAACAAAGTTACCAGGAATATTCGCTACCAGCCAATGGACATACTCCTTATCACCTTCTGTTAGATGGCCATCAAGACTAGTCAATGCCAAACTCCATAAACTGTTGCCGTCTGACTCATAGGCAACTGACGGCATATTCTTTGCTTCTTCTGGCTTTATAACATTGCCAGAGCATACTGGCAGCTTAGAATCTAGTAGGTCATATGAAACTTCGAGATTTAAATATGGAAAGAAATAGCCTTCGCCATACAGGTGATCAAATATTGAGTAGTGGTCAGCAATTAGTTTTTTATGCTTCGGGGCTGATGTGTTCAGCCATTCTCTCCGCACTGCTTCTATATCAACTTCGAGTTTATGGTTTCTTGCTAACTGTTCAATAGTTTTGTCAGATTTGATCTTTTTCATGTGTTCCATTCGTGCTATGCGGAGTTCTTTTGCACATTTTCTGAAAGTTATAAAAATCATAATAATATCTTATTCATTGGATAATCCTACAAATCGAGGAGAACATAACGATACCACCACATAGTCAACAAATACCTACTTACATGTTGAATACACAATAAAGTTCCTGAGTACTATTAGAAAAACATAACCTAAAACTATTACGGTATAGGTACTTACTTTTCCCGTGGGAATCCAATATCAATCCTGGTTGTGTACAGCTCATCTTTGTAATTCAGCTCATCGAGACGATCTTTCAAAGACCTGGCGACGATAGGAGCTTTACCCCTAACCCTGTGACCTAGCCTTATTTGATGCACTTGGACATTTGTGATGGCCAAACGGAAAGAATTCAACATTTTGTAATAAACAAACTATAAGTATATTTCTAGAAACTGGTCGGTAACAAAGTTATAAGAATGCTTTAGAGCTAAAACCACTTCATTATTTACAATTTCAATAACATTACTACCTACAATCAATCACGCACGAGCGACAACGAACGACAAGTGCAAGTGTCTCCCTCCCTCCCATTACCTTTTACTCCCTTACACATTTTTTCTTTTTGACAGGCAAGCAGAGATGGGCAATCACCCGGAATTATTCCACTTTTCCGAAATAATTCCGATATCCTTCCAGAATTATTCCAAATCCTTCCATTTTGATGGAAAAATATGTGTAAATATGGAAAAATTAAGATGTTTTACAAAGATATTGAATTGAAACCTGCACAAATCGATGTAGGACTATTAGACCAACAACTTATATCATGAGGATTTTTTTGCTTAGACGTCACATAAGCGAGATATTTGATATTTTAGATTGCCAAAAGCTTTTTTTTTTGCGAAAGCATATTTTCTTAATCTGATAAAAATGTTGGTGGGTTCTCTTAATCTGACCGAAAAAGGTTTTTTGGTTTTTTTTTCGTATATATTTTTCGTATATATTTATTGCACATATCAGAAAAAACACAAACAATACAGAAAAGGCATGAACAAAGGCAAGCTTATCTCTAAAATCTCTTTCCTTTCTTTCTCTTTGATAAAACGGGGAATTTAAGAATGACAATGACATGAAACTGTACATGTTAATAATACTTTATTTGTATACAGATACGCGTAACTTTTTCCGAGTCCACGAAAATTGTCGAGAAGCTTTAGAAAAAAAAATTGAGATATAATAAAAGTCACATAATTTAATCGTTATTTCATATCAATTTTTTAACACCCTCAGTTTTCGAGATATACTCAAAAAACCGGGAGTTTGAGTTTTTATGATGCTTCAAGTCAAAAAGTTTTAACTTTGGACAAAAATGTAAAGAGACCTTTTTTGTGTAAAATAAAATAACCTTTTTTGTTTATTTAAACTTTTTTTTTGTAAAATGTATCGTTCGCGACTTATATGCCGCACGCAACGCGTATCTCGGAATACGAAATAGCTCCTCCACACTTCCGGTCATGCGGAAACCGGCAGATTTTGTATTTTTAGTAAGTTTTTATATTCTTCAAAATAAAAAATAAAAAAATCGCGCTCGAGAATGCCGGATTAACGTTTTTTTTACAAGTTCGCGAGTCTAATTCGGCGGCGTCAAGGACTTATCGTCAGATTAGTTAAATTTAGTCTTAAAACACTAAAATCAACCCCCAATATCTTAATCTGACGCGCTCGAGTAGTTCAGTTCAGTTCTTAGTTCAAAATTTTTATTGACCATAAAATCATACATATTACTTAGTCAACGTCAATATAAAATTAATATTTTTGTATACTACCGCCCGTTCGGAAGTTGTGGGCTTAGGGATGGAGCAAAGAAGGGCAAGAAACCTAAGTATTTCAGACTATCGATTTTTTTTACTAATCTGATCGTCTATCCTAGGCGTGCGTCACTACATATAGAGCTAAATACTTTACAAGGTTGTTCTATTAGGTCTAAGGTATCTCTCATATCTTAAACTGCCACGCTCGAGTATTACCGAAAATTCCCCTATTCGCCACCCTAACCAGTAGTGTTGTTTAACAGTTATTTCCAGCCAAATATCCGTATCGATAAATATGAGGTGTTGGTTTAGGATGGGAATGATTGATCCGTATGGTTGATTTGATGATGTGAATATCCTTCTCAGAATGTAGTAGCTATTAAAAAAAAATAGTAGACAATTTCAAATGTAGCCCATTAATATCATTACCGAGGGGCAAAGGTCTTTATCCGGATCTGAGTAAGATTGAGCCATACGCCACCACGCTGGCTCAGGGCGGGTTGGTGGTTTTACGACTACTACATACTACTAAGTGGTGATTGACCGAATGAGTGAAGCGTCTCCAATTTAGGATTCGGCAAAAATGCTTTCGTATGTGTGTCTGTCCAATGTCCATCTGTCCGGCTGTTCTCCTTTACTCTACAGGTCGCTTTTCTCAACAGTTCTCGTCAAATTTTGTGAGCAGGTTAGATTTAATTAAATAGTTTTTTTTGTCGATTCAGTTTTGAATTTTTTTTTTAAATGGCGGAGATATGGGATTTTTAAATATAAAAAAATCGTAACAACACAAACCGATCGACGGATATAACAAATGAGGTGTCATTAGATTCGTGGAGACCGTGAGAGTGAAACAGACTATATAATTTTAGTGAAAAGATCGCAAAGTTATTGGTATGTGCGCAAAGTTATCGGTATACTCTCATAAGGACATAGGCCGAACAAACTTACAATGGAGAACAATAGACGTCGGAGCGAGAGGAGCAGCTTTTCATTCTATTTAGAATAAATGAGAACATCACTATCAAACTGAACATGGAAACATTATTTCAAGAAGTGACGTTTGTTGTTGTCAGTTTACATCGTCGTACGTACTAATAATAATATTAGGAGTGGGTCGTCTTCGATTTTTTCAAAGACGAAACGAAACTAGTTTTCCCGATTCGAAAACGGGTATTCAAAACGGTTTCGTTGGCGACTCATTTTGATTTGAAGAACGAACTCGAAGCGGTCGGCCTAAACCGGTCGGAGCGAAAACAGTTGGTGCGTGGACGAAATGAAAGCGGTCGGTGCTAAACCGGTCCATGCCAAACAGGTTGGCGCAAAAATAGTCGGACGCGGACGAGACAAATGAGCTCAAAGCGGTCGGCGCTTAACCGGTTGGTGCCGTCCGACTGGTTTAGAAGTACTGCTTTTCCTGAGAACGAAAAACGAGTTTGTCGTTCCTGGAACGTAAACGGTATTTTTAAACGGTGCGTCTTCAAAACGCTCACTCCTAATAATAATGAGATGTCTTATTTTTGTGATATCGACTATCGACACTTTTGTCCTTACTAGTAATTACACATTTTGTGTTGTCAGGTTGGTAATCACGGACAGTGCTGCCAGTACGCTGCTGCCAGTTCTGCCAGCATGGTGAGATTGGTGAGAGATTTCCCCATTTAGGCTGGCCTTCAATTATTAACCAACCAAAATAGGAATCTGAATTCAGTTACAGAATCCAAAACACAACAAAATGCAAATAATTGCAATGTTTTAGGGCTGTGACTCAGCCGCGAGTCGCGTACAGAACCGCATGGCGATCGAGGGCACAAAAATCCAGTTTCTTTGCCATCGGCCCGGCGTAGGGTTTGCGATCCGGATATCCGATTATCCGGATATCCGTCCAGTTTTTGGATCCGGATAATTTCTGTCGTAAAATCCGGATATCCGGATCTTAAAGTTATGTCAGATTGACATGAAAACATCCTAAAAAATAAATCTTTTTTTATATTTTTTTTGCTATATCTACCTACATATGTATACGTCCCTTTTTTGCTTTTGATTTGAATAAATTAATGACAATTTCAAAGATTTATTTAATGTAATGTTAAATATAGATAGAGATTTTAATTTAATTTCATACATTACAGTCGGACAAAGTTATTAGGTGCAATTTGACGTTTAAGATATCCATAGAAAAAAAATCAGCTGCACACACAACATTGAACCATATCTTCATGACTTAAGTAAACGTCAAACGGCACCTCTTAAATTTGTCCAACTATAGCAATTAATAATTACCACGCAGTCGCTACCTGCGCCGTGCCCGCATTGTAGAGTCATTGTGCTAAACGGGCCAATCGCGTTGCATGCAGTAGCGTTGGATGGAATAGGTAATCAGAGGGGAGGGTCCTTGTCTCAGTCTCATAATAATTTTTTTAATATATATTTTATACTGCACAATTTCACTTTTTCATTCTTTACACAAGTAACAATCTAGGTCTTCTTTATTTAAATTGATTTATGAGTGCTTTTAGTTCCATAGTCTATGTCAAAATATAAACATACACCATACATACACCAATTTTACATGTTAGTTCTGTATTTATGTATCGATAGTATATTTAAGTATAAGTATACAAGTATTTACGTACACAACCTTAGCAGATGGCACGCGCGATCACTACTGGCACTAACTGAAAACCAGCCCTGGGGGGCCCCGCCCTCAGCACAATGCTGAGTTAGGGCCTTTTGCACAGCAGAGGGAAAGAACACACCGCGGCACTCACTACCTATGGTCTGTTGTGTAATAAACGCCGTTTATTTCTTCTTTCTTTCTTCTTTCAGTCTCAGGTTAAACCCTTTTGCGAAGTGACAGTGTTGTTGTTTTTTTTGGTGACGCATTACACGCGAATAATTGTGTTACTATGAGGTAAGTTTCTAAAAATCATCGTTTATTTTTCCTACATGTAAATTATATATTTTATTTATTGACATAAAAAAATAACATTGGTGAAAAACAGTTGTAGTTTGAATAAATGAACTGAAATGTGCAATCAAAAATACCACAAAATCATTGTTATTTCGTTAAGATTTAACTTTCCAAATTACTTATGAAGCTGTTTTTTTGTTACATACGATCACATCAGTCCATTCAGTTCAATAAACAACAATTTACATGTATTTTATTTTGTTTTTTATTTTTTTAAATATCCGCAGTCCATTTAGTTAAATAAACAATTATTTCCATACATTTTACTCTGTATTTTTTTTTTTTTAAATATCCGGATATTATCCGGATATCCGGATAATCAAATTTCAAAACGGATAATATCCGGATAGTAAAAAGTTCCGGATCTTGCAAACCCTAGCCCGGCGGCGGCGGCGCTTAAGGCTTGCCATGCAATTCCTGTACATACTCGACTCCTGCTGGCCCAGAACAATTTGAGAAAATGCGGTCTTGTTTCCCGACTTAGTGAGAATTTACCTTTTACTAGTATCCCTAAACTATCAAGCTACCAACTTAGCAGAAAAAATCAAAACAATTTTCGACCAATCAACGAGAAATTAAGTTTTCCGAGTTCGCTTCAAAGAAAGACTACACCATGGAAATGGTTTTTGTGACTGTGTTGTGAATTAGAATCAATAAAAGTACCAGGATATTTAATCAAAATCTGAAAACTCAAAACACGTTTCTAATTATTCAGTGTGATGGTGGAAGTGATTCTTGAGTGACAAAATGTAATGCCATATTCGGATGTATGTAAAGGGGCTTCGATTACGTACTTTTCGTAACATTAGGAGCCATTTACACATGGCGAGTAGTCACGTAGACTTGTTTCAGTGTAGTGAAAATGTGCAATAGACGCAGGAGCATCAGCTGGTGAAACTCGTGGTGATTTCAACGGAGTAGCAGCGATGGATAACAAAAACATTCAGAAGAATGCGATGCAGACAAGCGTGGAGTTTACTTTTACTCCGCCTCCCGAGGCTCCCGTTTTCGAGCCTACGGTCGAAGAATTCGCTGATCCTCTGGGATACATCGCCAAGATACGCCCTGTTGCTGAGAAAACTGGAATATGCAAGATAAAGCCCCCTGCGCGCTGGCAACCACCGTTTTCACTCGACGTAGACAAATTGAAATTCGTCCCACGGATACAGAAACTCAACGAGCTAGAAGCCATTACGCGTTTGAAACTTTTATTCTTGGAAAAAATCCTGAAGTTTTGGGAACTTCAAGGGTCGCCATTGAAGATACCCATGATCGAAAACAAAACATTAGACCTGTTTTGTTTGAAATTTTGGGTCGATGAAGAAGGAGGCTTCGATACATGCAAGTCGCCAAAGAAATGGCGCAAGATCGCTCACGAAATGGGTTACAGCCAATGTGCAAACACAATGAATTTTCTCAGAAGCAACTATGAGAAAATACTCCTACCATATGAAATTTTTGAGAAGAGTAAAGCAGATATCCTAAAAACAGTGAAAAAAATTGAACCTAAAGTTGATCCTAAAGAAGAAGATGAAACAAAAGGTCTTTTCAAAGAAGTTCCAATTGAACTAATCACAACTATTAAGTCTGAAGACAGTGTAAAAGAGGAAAAGCCTTGTTCAAATATCAAGAAAACAAAAACTGGGTCTGATCATATAAAAACTGAAGCAGAGACTTCCAAAGTCAAAGTTGAAGAAGAGAAACGTAGTAGAGAACTCAGAAGACTGGCTACTTATGGCCCTGGTCCTAAGATGCCAGGCCTCAATGATGAAGAGTTTGATATAACAAAGTCTAGAAAGAGACCCCGTTATGACATGGATCCATTGGCTATTTACACATGTGCAATTTGTCAAAAAGACCATAGGGATGATCTACTTCTTATCTGTAATGGTTGCTCAGATACATACCACACTTTTTGCCTGAAACCACCCTTAAACATTGTACCTGAAGGGCATTGGAGATGTCCATGTTGCATTTCTGAAGAGGTCCACAAGCCAGCTGAAGCCTTTGGATTTGCTCAAGCTGAAAGAGAATACACACTCCAGCAATTTGGAGAAATGGCTGATAAATTCAAGTCAGATTACTTTGGCATGTCTGGCCATTTGGTACCTACTAATGTTGCTGAGAAAGAATTTTGGAGAATCATTTCATCTGTTGAAGAAAATGTCACTGTAGAATACGGAGCTGACCTACATTCCATGGACCATGGGTCTGGATTTCCCACAAAGTCTTCCCTCAATCTGTATCCAGGAGATCAAGAATATGTAGATTCAGGCTGGAATCTGAACAACCTACCTGTAATAGAAGGATCTGTATTGCGTTTCATCAATGCTGACATTTCTGGGATGACTGTACCTTGGATGTATGTTGGCATGTGCTTTGCAGCATTTTGTTGGCATAATGAAGACCATTGGAGCTACTCCATCAACTATTTGCATTGGGGTGAAGCAAAGACTTGGTATGGAGTACCAGGGAGTGGGGCTGAACAATTGGAGAATGCCATGAAGGCTGCAGCACCTGATCTATTCAAGTCTCAACCAGACCTTCTACATCAGTTGGTCACAATAATGAACCCAAATATACTGATGGCTGCTGGTGTACCAATTTACAGAACTGATCAGCATGCAGGAGAGATTGTGATAACATTTCCAAGAGCCTATCACACTGGTTTCAATCAAGGATACAACTTTGCTGAAGCAGTAAACTTTGCACCACCAGACTGGCTGAAGATAGGCCGTGAATGTATCATACATTACAAGAACCTCAAGCGATTCTGTGTGTTTTCACATGATGAGTTAATCTGTAAAATGGCATTGGAGGGTGACCGGTTAGATTTGGAAACTGCATTGGAAACTCAGAAGGAATTGGTTTTTGCTACAGAAGAGGAAGGTCGGCTAAGAGCACAGATGGCCAAGAAAGGCTTGAAGAATGTACGCAGGACTGCATTTGAGCTTCTCGGTGATGATGAAAGGTTGTGTGAAGCATGCAAAACAACATGTTTCCTATCATCTGTAGCATGTCTTGTGTGTAACCACATGGCTTGTCTCAGACATGCCGAAGATTCCTGCCAGTGTCCTTGGGATAAGAAAACACTGAACTATCGCTATGATATGGACGAGTTGCACATTATGCTCCAGACAATTGATTTTAGAGTCAACAGTTTTGACAAATGGATGACTGAGACGAAAAATATTCTTCTTCCAACAGCTCCAGATATTGGAAGATCACAGAAATTGAAAACACTAGTTGATGAGGCAGAAGAGCTGAAAATACCAAAATGCACCCTACTTGCACAACTGAAAGATGAATACCTAAAGGCAACCGAAAATATTGAACCTATTATTATAGAATTAGATGACGATTGAAATCTATAATAAGACTATGCTGTGTAGTACAAATGCATAGGGGTAGTAAATGTTTCTGATGGTGTAAAGTATTATAAAAAATAAGTTTTATTTATAATGGAGCAGATAATAAGCCTTTTTTAAACTAGATTTAATGATAGGTTACACACCTAGCATAGCACACATGCTGCTTATTGACTGTGTAAATATTCTAGGTAGAAAAAACTATCAGATGACATTCAATTCAGTGAAAGTGCATAATGTATGTCACTAACTTTATGTACTAACTTTTAAATAACATCATTATTGAACTAAACATTCCACTGTTTATCAATACTATATATTTTGTCTAATGAATGAACCTCCTCTCAGTTTTTGGAATGAAGGCACAATATTTCGATCGAGCAACAATAAAAATTAAATAAAATCCAAAAAAAGACATTACCTACATGAAGTTGTAATTTGGCAGGTAGGTAGTGTAGATTTAGGACGTAAGTTCAGTATTTTTTCAAAACCCTGCCGCCCCCCCCCCCCCTGCAAGGGGCAAAAAAATTATAATTTGGGTTATTTTTTTTTAAAAATAATTAGTTATGCTTATGATTGGTTATGATTGATGTAATATATTCTGTATGAAAGTGTCCCTAAATAAACATAAAAATAGATTCTCCATTATCAAAACAAGATTGTTTTATGGGAGCCCCCTTAAATATTTATTTTATTCTGTTTTTTTTTTTATTTGTTGTTATAGCGGCAACAGAAATACATCATTTGTGACATTTTCAACTGTCCAGCTATCACGGTTCATGAGATACAGCCTGTTGACCATTATCTATAAAAACGGCAAAAAATTATGTCGGTTGTATTGTATGGGAGCCCCCTTTAATATTTATTATAATATGTTTTTTAGATTTGTTGTTATAGCGGCAACAGAAATACCTACATCATCTGTGAAAATTTCAACTGTCTAGCTATGGTTTATGAGATACAGCCTGGTGACAGACGGACGGACGGACAGACGGACAGCGCGGAGGCTTATTAATAGAGTCCCGTTTGGCACCCTTTGAGTACGGAACCCTAAAAATAACACTTACGTACGTCCGATCTTTAAACTACCTACCTGTCAAATTACAGCGTCTTTTGTATTTTATACAAACTTCGGCCCCCTTGTTTGCTGCTCGTGGAGGCAGAACTTTGAGAAAAAATACTGAACTTACGTCCTGGATCTTTAAACTACTTACCTGCCAAATTACAGCTTCATAGGTATATATTTTCTGTCCATACAAACTGCCCCTTTCCCTCTGTCCCTTGCATCACAATTCCAGGTAGATCCGCTTCTTAGGCGGTCCCTAGACGATCAATTAAATTGCGCAATATTTCGAATTGTGCAATTTTATTACGGGCCCTAGACGATCAATTAAATTGCGCAAATATTTAATACAGTACAGTAATAGTACAATAAAATATTTGTGCATTTAAATTGATCGTCTAGTGCCGTAATAAATTGCACAATTCGAAATATTGCGCAATTTAATTGAAAGTCTAGGGGCCGCCTAAATCCATCCTTTGGACCTACAGATCAATCCTGTGGCCACCTAAATCCATCGTTTGGATTTTTTTGCCAAAGGAAATCACATTGTTCACGAAACGCCGTGTAATCAGACGTTGAACGGCAGCTAAAAGGAGAGATTCCGAGGCTTTATTACATGTTTTCAAATACATTAATTATAATATAATTTAGGGTTTATTGTATTCATAGTAATAGTTATAACTATACATTATTACTATGTATTTTACTAAGGTAAGGTAAGTAGGTCGTTCAGTCCTTTGCAAGTTGTGTTTTTATTATGTTTTCTGTCATTTCATAAATTAATATCAATTAGTACCCCAGTCGGCTGAGTTTTCAGTCCATACAAAATCAATATGTTAATTCTCAATTCAACGAAACTTAAGTATGTTGTTTGTGGCCTTTTAGTAGTGCTGTGCTACGCACACAATTTTCCGAACAAATAAAGCTTTGTGCTAACTTGAGGAGGGGCGAAAAACCGATATTTTTTTGGGACTTCTCCAGTTATTAACGTTACGTTTAATTTGAAAATGAGCAAATCAAAGTTGACAAAATTTCGCGTCGATAACAAAAATAAACACTTCTTTGATTTAGGTAGGTACCTACCTACTCATAAACTATTTATTATACTTAATTATTCAAATTTAACATGAAAAACTGGAAAAATTCCCAAAAAAAAAACTGTTTTTCGCCTATTGAATAGTCACAAACAACATACTTACTTAAGTTTCGTGGAAATCGTAATTTTATCGAAAACTGCCGACTGGGGTACCTAATAGCAGAGGTTGTAAAAATTATAAAATATCTGTATATCTTGAATTAATGACTCGTCATTTAATGCATCACAATTTTTTTATAATCTATTTATACCTGCCGCCTAGTGACTTGGCGTTTGAGTGAGCTGTCACCTCTCTCACTCTCTTACTCCACTTTACCCTGTACAAGAAAGAGAGGTCAGAGCTCGCTCAAAAAAGTTACTTGGCGGCCGCGTGTAGGAGTATAGGCACAGATAAATAGGTTTAGGTAAATGGAAAATAATTTATTAAAATTTTGCATGACTGAATTTGAGTGAGTCCCACCGGTTTGGATAAATTAAATTATTATATTTGTGTGTAGATGGCATATTTTTTGTTTTGGAGAATGTATCAAATATTATTTGTAGCTAGGTAACCAAGGTCTTGCTTGAAAGTAATGAAAGTCAGCATGGGATATAGGAAGCATGAATAATTTCCAAAGTGTAAAAGTATGCTAGTCCAGCCACATGAAATGATCTGTATATTGTTCATACTTACTTGACTGTTCAAATCACTAATTTTCGATTTATTCGTGCTTCCTATAAGAATCCCTTAAAAATTACGCGTTAAGACTTGGATAGGAGATTTGGATATCATTGATCTCGCTTTTGTCTTGTGTCCTTCCTTACCAAATTACTAAATTAGGATGTTAAATACAAATCCCTACTTTAATTTATAGTTCTTCGGGCAACTTTTCGTTTCGCTTATCTCAAATTTTAAATGCTTGTTTCAACTTTCAATACCAAGGATATAAATATTGTTAAAAGTGTTTCTTTATATTATAATTAATATAATTTTAAGTTTGGAGGTTCTGCTTCTACGACAATTTTGTATTGATCGATTAGTATTTGTGGTCAAGTAAACTTACAGCTTTATTTTGTAATTCACACAGACTATTATGATTGCACACACAGCATTAGAGTAACTTGTCGTGAACAGGAATGTACCTACTTGTCTATGTAAGTAATTGTAAGAATAATTCATGGTTATCTTGTGACTAGAAAGTTAAATAAGAGTTGTGAAGATTGTGAGAAAACTTTCTGGTCTTTTTCAAAAAAATATTTTTCGACTGACTGCTTATAGTAGGTTACATTTAATTATGATTCTTCTTGATACGTTCTGTTTTTTTTTTATTTATGACGAAATTATTTATGCAGATCCTGTTTTTGCACTTTTTAACAAAATAGCAATGGTATAACTCCCTGGTTGTAACTTGGACAGCGTTTGCAGTGCCTGTAGACAATGTTAAACGATAACGCTAGCGAAACGAAACGATAACTTTTTATGTATGCGATTTGACATTTGGAATCGCTACGTGACGTCACCTTAGCGAAGCCAAATGTCAAATCGCACACATAAATAGTTATCTATCGTTTCGTTTCGCCAGCGTTAGCGATTAACTTCGTCTAGGGGGGCTGTTGTGTCTCGTCTCCGGAATCACACAGCAAACGGTGGCCAAGTTACATTCCGGGAGTTATAATTTATAACAGTATTGGGACAAAATATCGCCTAAAATAAGTTTTGTTTCCAGTTGTGTTCAGTGATTTTTCTGTGATTCAAGGATGAATAAGTGAACAATAAGATAAAGTTTATTTAGTGCGTGTTTCTGCTGGGAGAACCATGTCTTGTGTAACCATTGCTTAAAGTTTACATTTTCCAAGTATCTTAGGGCCAATCTCACCATCGAAATAGCCCCTAGTGGCCGTAGTTAGCTGCACTAGGTATAAGTCTAGAAAGTAGAAGCTAAAGAAGCATAAATTATAACAATAATATTTTCTTGGCGAGATTAGCCCTATATTTAATTTGTAAATCGATCTAAATTCTCTGATATTGCCTCCAGCATGTTCGAGAGAAATTGAGTATATTAATGAATTTGTAAAACTATGTCTTAATGTGAATTATACGAGTATGCGACTCTCTGACTGCTTTTGTTTGATTTCAAACAAATATTTTGCCTGATATTTACGAAAAAAAATCTTTTGAAAGTGCAATAATTTATTAGCCATAATAACATTATTTATTGTCTTATAATTACTTTGTGCTTTTAAGCAATATTATATCCAAATATTAAACATAGTTTTGGTGTTATACACGCTGTCTTGCGGTGCTTAGATTAACAATATTAATAATAAAAAGTTTAATTCCGTCATATTCCAGCACCCTAACCTAAGTAATAAATTCAGTGTATTTGTACAAGGCTTAATCGACTATTTTACCCACACTTTGCTGTCAACGCACGCACTCCCTCTGAACGTTCTTCGAGGACTAGCATAGCATAGCATAGCTGCTCAACGGCGCTATCAAAGGACACCACCGCGCCATGCGAGCGAAAGCAAACAAAAGAAGCTTCTTAAGGCAAATAGCGCACTCTATGTGTTTCCGGGTGAAAACAAGGGTAAATCAGCATACACATTCTTGTAAGGGACACAGTCTAGATAATTTATTGAGGAAATTATTAGGGCTTTTTTATTTTCTTATTTTTCGGTACCTACTGATTTTTGAACCATAATCATATGCGATTTTTTTGTCGAAACGAATATGAATAAAGCCTACGTTTTTTTTTATTAAAACCGCCATAAACCATTTAGCGTATTTTAATAAGAAATGGCCGGGGACAGCAAAGTGTGGGTAAAATAGTTGATTGACCTATACAATACACGTTGAAACAAAAAATATAATGTATAGAGAGAGAGAGAGTTAAAGTTATATAATATAAAATACGGTCATAAATAATAATGAGATTCATATTGCAATTAAGTACCTACAAAAAGACGTACTTATAAACTTATCACAACCTTACAAAAATGCACAAAGTACCTATGTAGCGTTATTGTCATAAAATATAAATATTTATTTAAGTACTATTGTATATTTCTATATATAAGTATCCATTTCAGAAATACAATATAAAAAATACATAAAGTCTTGCTCTGTTCATAATTCTCAAGTCGATCGACTAGACTTTATTGGGTCGATTTCACGTCACACGAATGACGTCATTCGTATGAATTAATCTCATTCGTGTGACATAAAAAATCGTGAAATCGACCCTCGTACACAGATTAAGAAAGAGTTAGGAACCTCGTAGAAGATTCGTAACGCTTGCAACGCTATTTGCAGCGTGCGTAAGGCGGCACCTAGACAATCAATAAAATTGCGTAATATTTCGAGTTGTTCAATTTATTACGGCCCCTAGACGGTCAATTAAATTGCGCAAATATTTTATTGTACTATTACTGTACTGTATTAAATATTTAATTGATCGTCTAAGTCTAGGGGCCGCCTAACACCATTTTTGTGGGTCGATTCACGTCACACGAATGACGCTTCATTCGTCTGAATTACCCTGAGTTTCACGAAACTATTTTGAAATTTAAGTTGTCACTTAACTAATTTAATCGCGAGAATCTCATAGGATAGTCATTTGTTTCAGTTGCTAAGCGTTTGCTTAAATTAAAAAATTGTTTCGTGAAACTCAACGTTAATCTCATTCGTGTGACACAAAAATAGTGAAATCTACCCTATTCGACTCTAGGTCTCGAGTTTCAATCGTTAGGTCATCATGACATTATACGAATTTAAAGTATCGGTATTATTTTTTATATATTTATATTTAAATGATTTGTATAATAATAATAAATAATACTGCAAGCGATGTTTGATATTTGTATTTGCACACCAGAAGTAAATATGTCATTGGTGTCACGTACAAATAGAACAAAAACACAGAACCTACCAGCTGTTAACAACCACTATCTAAGTACCTACAATTCAGATTTATAAAATTTTCTTATCTATAATTTGCCTTATATCTATTAAAATATAAATATTAATCTATAACAGCAATGTATAAGTCATAGTATAAAAAGATTTGGTCAATAACAATGAGTGTATAAATAGTCTAAAACTATAAAAAAGCAGTCTTCAACGAACTTAAAGTAGATCAATAGACGGCGGTTATTTCTCAAATTGCTTCTGCTTTCAACGTCTAACGGCATTTAGTGAAACTTTTTGACACAGGTTTTTTTTAGACTAATTAGACCCCCTGAACGCGATTCTGCCCGGAGTCAACCCCTCCTCCCCTCCCTCCCCCTCTTTTCCCCTAAAGGATTTTTCAAAATTCAACCCCCAAGGGGGTGAAATAGGGGATGAAAGATTGTATGAAACTGTTTATTCCTTGGACATATTTGCATGAAATTTCGTATGAATGGAGAATGGCAAAAATAATGAGTACGTATTTCAGCGTTTTCCAAAATTCGGAAAAAATAAATGAAAACCGCAGACCGGAATACGTTTTGGGGGGAACGGAGGGGGGAGGGGTTGACACCGGAAAGAATCGTGTTCAGCGGGGTCTAACTAGTCTAAAAAAAACCGGTTTCAAAAAGTTTCACTAAATGCCCTCAGACGTGGTTCTATCCAAATAAACCGCCCGTCTACAAAATCCATATAAAGTCATATTTAATTGAAATATATTCATATTGAGATTAGCTGAGTGAGAACAATGTTCAAATGCTTGATCTGTCCAACTTCCACTCAAGTGACATTTATAGGGTGGCGCTAGTTATACAGCTTACCAACGATCAATTGGCGTGCGATGACAGGTGAAACTGTCGATTTTTGGCAGGATCATAGCATGAGGTTGCGTAGAGAAGTGACGCCCTCCTGTAAACGTCACTCACACGCCAAAAGATCGTTGGACGCGAGTTAACGCAACGAACCGGAGCTCTATTTTTCAATCGCTCTTTTGCAAATAAGCGCTCTTTCCTACTGATTTTCCTTCGCCATTTGAAATTCCATATTTTTCAGTCATTCGCTCTGCAACGATTGGTCAGTACCATTCGTTGCGCAATTCGAATAGTAGAATAGACGTCAAAAACGTCAAACCTAACCAATCAATGAGGAATGAGTCAACAATGTGTCAGGCTGTCTACGTTCCGTTTACCGCAGTCTTCCATTCACTCCCTTCACTCTTAAAATTGAAATTGAGACAATTTTCTTTGACAAGTTTGACAGTTATGACTTAGATTAAAGCAAACTGTCATGCAGCCTCATAAAAGAGAGCATTTGACTTCCCGTTTCTCTTGTAGTCTTTACAGGTTTTACCGGTTTTTTATTTTTCTGCGTTTAACGGACAAAAAACAACATTCCCATATTTAATGGCAACACCGAAGACGAACGATCGAAAAATGCAGAAAATCGCCTTCATGCGATACGCAAGTCGAGTGTGATGTACGTCGCATGCGTTATAATTATATCACACGAGCAATTCAAAAGTTGAGCTCCTGGTCCTCCTCATTGGCCATCAAGATAGTTCCACCTCGCGCGCCAATCGTGCGTCAATGAGACACACGAATGAATACTGACGACATTTAATTTTACAGTCTTCTATCTACAGATCTTTTCGCACTTAAGTGACGCTTACAGGGGCGGTAGTTCTACGCAATTTAACGCAACGAACTTGTCATCAAGCG
The DNA here is from genome assembly GCA_963457715.1 of Argyresthia albistria. Lineage (NCBI taxonomy): Eukaryota > Metazoa > Arthropoda > Insecta > Lepidoptera > Argyresthiidae > Argyresthia > Argyresthia albistria. The sequence continues at coordinate 10,339,421 of OY735267.1, read as the reverse complement.
TTAGTTTCACCTGTAACCGCGTACCTACCAAAGGTCGTAAGAAAGCTGTATTTATGTTTGTGGCTTCTATTGTCGTATTGAGTGAGGGCATATTCTAAAAAGGTAAAGTTGCATTACACGTGCTAGTGCGGCCCGTTCACGGACTCCCTCATCTCCTTGCCCCGTGTCTCGATGGGTAAAGCGAGACACGCGATCGCTGCCAAGATGGCCGCCGCAGAGTACACCCCAGTTGCGAGTACTATTGAGTTCTTTAGCAGCACCTGTTGAGTAATAATACAATGGGATTTTGGTTGCCGTCTACAGACCTGCCAACTTAATTGTGAAATAACGGGTGTCGCTAGTGGCTTTCTAGTATCGCCTTAACATAGGGCATCCGAGCATAGAATGGCGTTTCAAAGATGGTGGTCGTAGTTCTGAATTCTGACATTTTACTGATAACTTGGTAGGTATGTAGGTAGCTTGGTTTGGTACGTAATTTCGTTATTGTACTCACATGACATAATAGCTTAAGATAGAAAAAACATGCACAAAGACGAGCTTATCTCTGACATTTTTTCCACCAAACCATGTTAGGTAAGACATACCTGCGCCACATAGGGTGTGATCATAGCGCCGAGCCGGGCGACGCCGCTGCACGCGCCGACCGCCGTCGACCTCAGAGCAGTCGGGTACACCTGGAAAGCACCACGTTTTTGCGACTTAGTACCTACAGCCCCCGCTAGCCGGCAGTCGCGTACGGAATACGGTATTGGACAACATTAAAAATATTCGACAAAATGTGTAGACATCTATATTTCATTATAATTTAGAGTAAAATAAGTACCTATGTTTATTTTTTGCGGATTCCCAGGAATTAAAATGTATAAAATATCGAAATATAATCTGTGACGAAAACGCTCTATCTGAAGTTTATCTCTCTGGTGACGTCACACGCTCGTCTCTGACATCTTGCTTGACTGAATCATAATGATGGCGGGTGTTCACTCACGAGCATGTGACGTCACGCGAGTAATGTGACCGGCGCAACTAGAAATAGGTACAGCGTTTTTGGCGCGGTTTTTTCACATTCAACTAGATTATTAATTTTTATTGAAACTACAGAAGATATCCCGGGAATATTCATGTAGCGCGGTTAAAATGTAATAACATTTATTTTAAAACTACTTCCAAAATGAGGCCAACACCGTATTGCGTGCCAGTGGCTTGTAGCGAGGGCGCAAAAAAAAAAACCTGTTTTGACTTGCCGACGGTTCCGAGACGCGCTACAAACAAACCGGATTTTGCGCTCTTGCTATAGACACTGTCAAGCTATACCTGTGTAGGTAGCAGGAAAAAATACGCATTGAAAAAGTATTCTAATTGATATGTCACTGAATTTTATGCACGATGTCATAAGGTTCATTTCATCTGAACTCGAACACTTTTTCAATGTGGTAATCATTCCAGCTTGAGCCACTGTACGCGACTCGAGGCCCAGGTTTCGTGGTCGTGGCACCTGAGCGAGCTCCTACCTCTCTCTCTTTCTCTCTCTCTCGCGCATGCAGCACTCACTCATAAAACATGCCCTACTCGTATAATTAGATTAGAGAAATCACAAAGGCGGCACAAGGCACACTTTTGACTGAGACTAAAACGAGTGTAAATAGGTACATTTTTCAACACATTTGCTCTACAAGTGGCTCTTTGTAGCAAGGAATTTAGAGCTACAATAGCGCTTATTGCGCACTAGTGCATTTTAATTTTCGTATATTTTTTTTCAATCTCCGGGTCGAGTTTTTATGCCTACAAATGCATATTTTTGTGAAAAAAAATATTTATTTACTTTTTTGTTGGAAATGAAATGAAAAGTTTTATTTTTTTATAAATCTTACGTCCTAGTTACAGCATGATTCTTAACTCCTAAACTAGGGGAACCTGTATGTCAGGAGCCAGAGCCTCCAGAAACGAAACGAAACTAGTTGTGTGGTTATATCAATACAAGTCTGTTTTTTTCTTCGCAAGTGTGTTGAAAAACGTCGTATGATATTGTGTGCATATATTTATCACACCCTTGGCATGTAACAGTGAGAAGTATATACTTCTCACTGTTACATGGCCAGCACAGGATATGATTGGATCACTACATCATGCAATAATAACCTCTGGAGTGTACACGTAAGCAGCCTGGAACAATCCGGCGATGATGCCGCGAGCCACGAACAGAATGCAGGTCAGGAACGTTCGGCTGAAATGGGAACACGAGTTTTACGAAGCAAGTCAAGTTCAAGTTCAAGTTAAAAAAAAATATTGACCATAATATCATACAGATTGCTTAGTCAACGTCAATATAATATTAATATTTTTGTATACTACCGCCCGTTCGGAAGTTGTTGGCTGTTCTATTTAATGTGTGCTAATAAAGTCTTTTTCAATTTCAATTTCAAAGCGGGTTGTTAGGGACATCATTTGTTTTTGTCATTGTGTTTTTGACCGACTTGATCAGAGCAACTTTGTTTTTATTAACTCAGTACATTTCGGGCCAAGCGCTCAGCTGATCTGTATGGTGGAGTGAAAAATAAAGTTGCTCTGATCAAGTCGGTCCCATAGTGAAAGTTGTTCAGAATTATGTCCCTAACCCTCTTTCGGCTTGTACACCCCTTTCTGTTACACCCTGCATATGTAGGTATCGGGCGGGCGGGCGGGCTTCGGACGGACGTCATAAATGAATAAACAAACTCCATACTCACTTCCCAGTGCAGAAGACAAGCATGCAGATGCAGACTGCGAAGATGACAAACTGGCATGCCATCGTCTTCTTGCGACCGAACTTCTCGATCACGAAGATCGTCGCGAAAATGCCTGTAACATTCGAGAGACTAAAATAAATGGATAGGCTTGTGGCCTGTCAAGTCAAAATAGATACTTTTTATGAACTGTGAAAACGGAACTTTTGTTCCTGAGTTCTATGAAATAGTAACAGAATGACGTCATGTGAAAGTGCCATCAAATGCTGTCTTTATTTGCACAAAATTGACTTTATGAAATATATCTGCTGGAAATATACAACTCTGAGAATGTCAAGCCATTTTGTACATAATGCTTCCACTTAAGACTTGTTCCTAGATTTATTGGATTACCTTGGCCACAATACCTATTGTTGCAATAAATATTTTGGAATTTGAACTTTAGGTGCATTTTGTCCAGTTGTACAGTCGCATAACGCATCTGGTCCGATTCACAAAAATTGTCCAAATCGCAATCGGTCCATTTCTCAGTTGGTCCAAAATTCAGTTGGTTGGTTGGTATTGAGAAATAGCCTAATTATGATAGTCTAAATATTAGACCAACTGAGAATATGAATTCGCCAAGTTAAAAACTTTTTAAAAATGGGACCATACTGGGCTTCCATTTCGAAAAAAGAAAGAATTTTTCGAATCGGTTCATAAATAGTACCAGTTTCGATGTAACAAACAGCTCAGCCAACATCCGTGATATTTAAAGGTTTGCAGTCTGGCGCGCATTTCGAGTCTCAATTTCGAGCTTATTTTTTCAAACAACCCGTGCTGGAACTGATCACGATAATATAACGAGTCTTGAAGATCTCACGTACCAGGGAACTCAGCTAACGTAGTGCAAAACAGGTTTACGTACCAGGGAACTCAGCCAACGTAGTCCACAACAGGTTCACGTACCAGGGAACTCAGCCAACGTAGTGCACAACAGGTTTACGTACCAGGGAACTCAGCCAACGTAGTCCACAACAGGTTTACGTACCAGGGAACTCAGCCAACGTAGTCCACAACAGGTTCACGTACCAGGGAACTCAGCCAACGTAGTGCACAACAGGTTTACGTACCAGGGAACTCAGCCAACGTAGTCCACAACAGGTTTACGTACCAGGGAACTCAGCCAACGTAGTCCACAACAGGTTCACGTACCAGGGAACTCAGCCAACGAACTCCACAACAGGTTCACGTACCAGGGAACTCAGCCAACGTAGTCCACAACAGGTTTACGTACCAGGGAACTCAGCCAACGTAGTCCACAACAGGTTCACGTACCAGGGAACTCAGCCAACGTAGTCCACAACAGGTTCACGTACCAGGGAACTCAGCCAACGAACTCCACAACAGGTTCACGTACCAGGGAACTCAGCCAACGTAGTCCACAACAGGTTTACGTACCAGGGAACTCAGCCAACGTAGTCCACAACAGGTTTACGTACCAGGGAACTCAGCCAACGTGGTCCACAGCAGGTCCATGTAGTCCGTGGTCTGTAGCGGCTTGCAGTCTGCGGCGCACGTGTCAATGTCGCCGTCTGGTTCCGTCTCGAAGAGTTCCGTCGTCATCAGCACTAGGCCGTAGTAGCAGAATGCGCAGGACATCCTGTGGAGGACATCCAATGTTTTCTTTTGAACTTTTACTGTTATTGTTATTATTACTGTGTGCTCAAATTATTTAATTATTTTACTAAATTTTCCATTTTAACTGGTTCCTCGCGATACAGGCCCAGCTTAGTGCGAAGACCGCTGGCAACTTCTTAGTTTATAAGTTAGCATATGCACAATGACCGTATTATCTTTAAGTTTTTACCTAAATGTAAATTGTTAGAGCAATAATATTTTTTTTACTTTACTTTATTACTTACATTCTATACTTGAAAAACCCAAAGAAACAGCCAAAATTCAAAACATATTTTGTGTGGAAAGATCAGGTTTCTACCGCTAGATGGCTTTGGTAGACATAGAGCACTGTCCTTCCTCATTGATTAATTAGGTTATTAATACATTCAATTCTTAGTTGTTGACGGACTTTGTATTTTACTGCTGTGCGATGCACATCACTGAGGAGGTTCCGGACTTTGGGGGTATTTGTGTTTGACACGCGCCCCTCTACCACCCGCCCTGCCTAATTAATTACCCCCCTGAATCCGACGCGGGATGAGTAAGATGAGGATGCAGGTATACGTTTAAAAGTTTCAGAAAGAAAATCGACATTATCTACCCCGGGTCTCAGGAGGCAGTATAGTTATACAGTATGTTCAAAAATCGAAATAGGTAAATAATCACAATAACGCGGTAACGCCTTCGATCGAAACGTCACACGAATGTAAAAATGATCACTCTATATTTATATGCAAAAGCAAAACCATAGCTGCCTTCTTCATACTCAAGTTTGACTGCGCGCGAGAGAGACAGACAGACTATTATTGGTGCCAATGCAGTGCAACGTCACGCAGCGCGCTTATTCACAGACACTACAGTCTATTCGTGATAAGAATGCAGTGAAATTAAAATTAAAATCTGTTAACACACTCACAGGACAGGACACAACCTTCGCTCTCGAAAGTTTGCCTTCAACTGGTCACTGTGAACTTGGCTTGATAATTGGAAACGATTTGATTGGTTACGGGGCGTGGCTAGGCCGCCGGACAGTGATGACTTTACTGCATTCTTATCACGAATAGACTATACACAAGCGCAACGTGTCAATGTGTTGAACGTGCCAGCTTATAGCGGCGCGGACATCAAAGGTTGCAATGCTGACCGCGCTGTATAGGCCTTGAGCTGCGCTTTCGGCCACCAGCAGCGCGGCCAGCAACGCGGCCATTAATTACCGCGGCAGTGATGTACTAGTAGTGAAAGAAACGTCAGCGCTTCAATGGGTGTTGTATGAGTGTTGTAGTCGATGTCTGATCTATGTATACCATATGAGCCACAGCAGCAGACTGGTGTATCTTAGCTGCGGTATCAGCAAGTGCTGCAGCCGGCCGCGCTGTCCGATGCCGATGGAGTCGTCGCACACCAGCCGACCGAGGAGCATGGGCCGCCCGTTGTCATGAGCCACCTGCAGACACACAGCCCTCTTCATTTCACCACAGATACTATAATATTATACTAATACAGAGCACCTAGAACAAAATATGACAACGCCAACGGCGTAAACTGAGATGCTACGGAAACTTAGTTCGAGGCCATTATCGCTTGGTGCAGCACCATCGAAAAATTACAAATACCACGAGATGGCGCTAAGATATGGATGTATTCTATGATTAGCGCCACCTAGAAGTATATTAACTGAAACCATGGCGTTTAAAGTACAAATCTTACTCCTCACGCCATCTCTTTTTTACGAAGGGTTACTAATTCTAATTTGTATGGGATGAGCACTCTGTGATTTCACAAAAGTACACTTAAATGTAATAATTCAAAGAAAGAGTTAACAAATATTTTCCTTTTCCCATAAGGGGTGGCAGAGGCACCATTGTGCCCACTAATTTTAAGACAGACAAGAGGCTATTAACCCATCACCGCAGCTAGGAATAATGAAAGTTTCTTCACGATGTTTTCAATTACCGTTAGAACGTCCGAAAAAGCCAACTTGATTAATCTTTTCTCTAGGATTTTATGACCAGTGCAGTGGCATGATTCTCGCGCATTCGATATACGATACCTACACCTATATCGAATGATTTTGTATGGGAATCTGTCAATATAATCTATAATAGGTCTCGATATCCGTACATCGATAGCGCGAGAATCATGCCACTGTCCTTTTCACACAAGCACTTCCCATCCGACTTTAATAAAAATATACCTCAGAATCATCGCAGTCAAGTTTAAACACGCCTACGCATTCATAATACCAGTAAGTAGTAAAAAATAAAGACACTAGACAAAATACGGACTTTAACAAATCTAACATACCTGCTCGAGAGTTGCTAAAGCTTTGTCAGGCTGTCCGCTCGCCACGTGGAACCTCGCAGACTCGGGCAGCCACTGTAATACAAAATAATAAATTGTATAATTACTCTTTCAATTTCAATTCAACATTTGAAAGCCACAACACTTGGCTACCTAGGTAAACAAGTTCAAGTCGTTTACGGATCTCTTTCTATACCCTATACACTATAACAGACAACTTGACAGATGTTAATCTTAGCCTGTAAGTGAGGGAATATTGCTCATAAATTTCGATTAATCAAAAGAATCGATACACCCTTTAAACATTTATGAATCGGAAAGGTGTCTAACATTTTATTCTTGATTCTTCAGTTACCGTTAAAAATTAAATAATAATATCTTTAAGAGTGCACCGAGCTTCTAGCGCTAATCGATTTTGGGTATTCTTGCGCCTCGTGTATGTGTGCGTGAGGCAAACCGGCGGCGGCGGCGGCAAGAGCGAAAGCATGCGAAAGGCTAGCAAGAGCCCTGCGCCGCCGCCGCGCGTGACGAGCCCTGCGCCGCCACCCCGTCGTCACTCGCGAGTTGGTTGGTTGGTATAGTAGAACCCACGAGTAGCGTCGTTTGAAAAGCCGGCAAATTCAAAAAAAGTCTCGTCATGGCAACTGTATGTTTACGACCTGAATTAAGGAGAACGCACACTTGTCTATCACATCTTTCACTAATCGCTCGGCTCCGATGGGTCTGAGTTCACCTTTATTGGATTTTGACAGTTTTGACAACTTCGACTTTGTTGCTATCTAAAAAGCCCACTCTATGATCATGATCAAACTACAGGACTCGTGGGTTCTACTATACCTATCTATTACCAATACCTATTTACAAAATAAAACAAAAAATCGATTTCAAATAGTTTTATTACAAATATTTACGGTTAGAAACCTTTTTCCAGATTTTACACAATTTTATTTATTATGGAATATAGGAATATGATATTTTTTCTATAAAAAATATTGAGGTGTAATGGTCTATCTCCACCAAGCGGACGGCACGGCATCGGACGGAATCGGATTTTACAATTTTGAACCGAAAATAAATCTTGCATGCAGTGTTTAGTCTATTATAGACTCTAAACACTGCATCCAAATCAATAACAGCAGCATATCGGCGGGCGCGTGCGGCGGCGGCGGCTGTTATTGATTTGGCAATATAGACTCTAAGAGCCCTCACCCACGACGACTTTTTGCAGCGCTGCAGACGCGCGTTTCGTAAACGCGCGGCAGCATCGCTACTTACGCGCGTTAGTCGCATTTGCTACGCGCTTCAGAAGCGATGCTAACGCGCGGCAGCATCGCGACTGTAGCGATGCAAACGCGCGACAGCATCGCTACTAACGCGCGTTAGCATCGCGACTGATTTTTGGTTACGTGGGCGAGGGTACACAGCTAGCGACCGCTTCGCGACTGTATCGATGCGAACGCGCGACAGCCGCGCGTCTGCAGCGCTGCAAAAAGTCGTCGTGGGCGAGGGCTCTAAACTATCTAAACACTGCATGCAAGATTTATTTTCGTTTCAAGATTGTAAAATCCGATTTAGTCCGATATGCCGTGCCGTCCGCTTGGTGGAGGTAGACCATAATTATCAGGGATCGGAACGAACGAAGGTGTGAATTTACCTAAAGTTTGTAGTCGGACATAACAAGGAGCAGTTACAACCACTTGAGTTGAACCGGTTTGAATTTAACCTGTTAAATTTCGGGTTTTTGTCTAACCAGTTAATTTTTGTTTTTATTAGTTTTACATTTGAAACACCGAACTATAAACATTTTCAAACTGCTGATTCCCAAAAAAATATAACTTTTTTATTTTTAAATTTTTCGTAAAATTTACTGAGTAATGTACTTTACATCATTCAAGCGAGGTAAATAAAACATTCATACAGATTGTAATTGAAAGGTGCAGTCATTTTTTCAACTCAACTCAAGTGGTTGTAACTGCTCTGTATGGGCCACCCCGCAGTGTGTGTCTTGAGATGGTTCCCCGTAGTAGTAGTAGTTGACGAGAGATGTAGTAAAAGATGAGAAGTCCAATCAGAAGTATATTGCAAAGTACATGAGAGATTATGGCGACTAATTTCCCGTAAGTTGTGGTTACTTTGAGCGTTGATTGTATTCTGACTATAATGCCTAATTAAATCGATAACCTAAACTCGGTAAGTAAATAGAATCGCTGACGTTCGACCAATAAAGTAGAACGCGCGTGAGACCGCGGTTAGTACGGTTATTTGTGAACCGTACATGCTCCCAACGACTAAAAGAACAAATAAAAAATAAAAGTATTAAGAAAATTAATTCCTAAGTGTAATGTAAAGTTACGCTTGTACTCCCAACCCAAAAAAACGTTACGAAAAACTAAATAAATAACCACAAATCGAGAAATGAGTTACCAGTACATAAAAAATAAAAGTAATAAAAGTAAAATACATTATACATAGTTAAAATCAAAATATTTTCTTGATTTTCTTGACGACGACCTCGCCGGCTGTGTTCTGTCCTTATCCTTGTATATAATTTCAATATGATTGACATATTCTTGTACTTTCTCGGCTCCTTCCCAGTAAGTCGTTAGATTATAGTATACCAGTAATCTCCATTCGTCGTGTATATATTGTATCTTCCCAATATCGTCAAAATAAAGGGGATGTTCTGTCTTGAAGGGTGTCATCTCGTACCCCTTGTCCGTCATCGCTGATTTTACGTTGCCGATGGAAGCTAGTATCGTCATCAGCATTGTAAAATAGCAGCTTAATGTTGTTTTCTTTCTGCTTTTCTTCTCTGTTTGACTAGGTCTATCTGTTAGTTGTTTTTCTTCCTTTCGTGATTTTTCTTTGTCGTCCCCAGTTATGGAGGTAGTGTTCATAGGTAACGGTGACAACTTCAATATTGGATGCTTGAGTGTCCCGTTTTTTGTCTTCAGCTTGACGACTCTGACGTAGCAGTCGCGGCTGGTGTTTGTTTCTTCAGGCAGCGAGGAATGTTGTAGTCTCCCGCCAAGCCGGAGTAGGCCATCTTCATTTAAATATGGCTTCAAATTGAGTAAACTGCTTTTGTTGTTGACAGTTCCTCGTTTCTTCAAGTTTTCGATTTCTTCATAGTAGATTTCTCGTTGCACTTGTCGTATTGTGTAGGTCATGGCTCTGTTAATTTCTTCGGACGATAAAACTTCACATTGAGTCATTTGTTTCCATCTTCCGGCCGTAGTAAATCGTAGTATCCATGCGGTAACCCGAGCCAGTCGTATCAATGAGCTGTGCCGTTTGAGTAGGTAGCCGGCGGCGATCTCGGTGTCAGCATTTTTCGATGCGCTGGAGTTATTATTTATACATTCAATTGTTCTCGTAGATAAAAACGTTTGAGATGTTTTATTTTCATGCTCGATTTTCGTAGTTTTCAGCCACTTTGGACCGTTCCACCACAGCTTAAATGATGCTGCTTGCGTTGGAAATAGTCCTCGTGTAGCGCAGTCCGCCGGGTTTTCGTCCGTCTTCACGTAGCGCCATTGTTTTGCGCCCACGACCGTAGTTATGTGTTTGACACGGTTGGCGTCGTATTTTTCCCAGCGCGTGACGTCACCTTGTAGCCATTCTGTTGTAGTGTTGTTTGTCGAATTTTCACGCAGCACTACATGGTATGGTAGATACATGGAAAATCGGTTGGTCATTGATGTCGGCGCGGGATTCATATGTCCGAGTTGCTCGTATTCTGCGATGAATTCCCGGTACATTTGCGATAGTTTGTTTTTGCGCTCCATTTTTCTTTCTTGTTGGAAAAACTGGGACGCAGCCCTGTTTTTCGAGATGCCGAGTTGTTCTTCGTAGTTTTCTTTCATCGGCATTTTCATAACGGAAGTTCCGTCGCTCTCCCTCTTCGTTGTTTTGTTGTAAATTTTTTCACAGTAATCCTCCGTAGGTAGGTCACTGTCGTTGTTGTTAATTATTTCTTCCGTCTCCCAGAATCGTGATAAGTCTTCTAGCTCGTGTAGCGTAACTAGGCAGTTGAAGGTCTTGATGTTTCCGCACAGGATCCATCCGAGTTTCGTTTGCTGAGCGACAGGTGTGTTAGTTTCTCCTTTCAGGAGTCCGTCGAGGATGATGTCGGAGTAGACGTCAGCCCCCAAGAGGATGTCAACTGGGTTCGACACGTTGAACTCTGGATCGGCGAGCTTCAGCGTTTCCAAGTGACTCCAGCTTGACTTCTCAAATGTTGTGTTCGGCAAGTTTCGAATAAGTTTTTTCATTATTAGAGCTTGTACGCCGAATGCGTAGTCAGTGTTAATGGACTTGCAGTTCAGGCTGAGAAGACCTTTGCAGTTTCCCATTGATACGCCGACCCCGGATATGGTGGCGCTCATCTTTCTGCGTTGCAGTCGTAGTCTTTGCGCAGCTTCTTCGGTGATAAGTGACACCTGGGATCCTTGATCCAGAAGAGCCCGCAGAGTTATATACTCTCCCGCTTGATTTTGAACCATCAGCAGGGCTGTAGTTAGCAGTACTTCACGTTCGTTGTCCTGGACGTGGTTTGTCGACCTGTTCGAAGGTTCGTAACTTCCTCGCGAAGGCCGGTCGGCTTGCTGTATCATACCAGGGGTTGTATTTTCCTTCTGGTGGAGTAGGGTGTGATGTGCGTTGTTGCACGTCATACATCTCTTAGTCGAGGCACATGTTTTGTCCCCGTGACTGTAGAGGCAGTTTTTGCAAAGTTGATATTGTGTAACCGTGCCATTGCGTTCATCGACACTCATGTTAATGAACTTCCTGCACTGCATTAGCACGTGTGTCGTATTTCTGCAGAGCGGGCAACTCTTGAGCGATGCATGGTAGGTATGTGGCGTTATTTGCGACTTATAAGAGTTCATCGCTCTTTGACCGTTGTAATTTTCCTGTATAATATTCTGATTTTTTGTCTTCACTGTAGGGCTATTACGAGCTATGATTGTCTCCATAGCCATAAATCTTGACTCCAGGAACTTGAGAAACCCGTCCAGTTCTGGCAAGCTTCTCGGTGAATCCAGATGTTTTATGTAGTCGCTGTATGTAGTTGGGTCTAGCTTTCGCAGAAGAATGTGCACGATCAGTGGGCCCCACGTAGATGTGTTGAGTCCGATATTACTCAATCCATTCAAACTCTCCCGGGTAACGTCATGTAGTTTCTTCAGGCCGTATGCGTTTTGTTGTTGTAGAACCGGTTGGTTGAGCAGGGTGTTTGCGAAAGATGTAAAAAGCAGCCTGGGGTTATCGTAGCGTTGTATAAGTATCTCCCAGCAGGAATCGTAGTTATCCGCGTTTGGTGCCAAGTGCTGGACCAATTTTTCCGCCTCGCCTTTGAGCTTGGACTTCAGGTGTGATATCTTCTGAGCCTTCGGCAGCAAAGGGTTGGAGTGGATGAGCTCGATGAATAAGTCCCGGAACGGTAGCCATTGGTTGTAGTTTCCGTTGAATTCCGAAAGCTTGATGGTAGGTGTGGATTTTTCGTAATGAATGTTGGCCCATATTTTCTTATTTATCTCCTTTCTAATCTTATCGTAGGTGTCTTCGCAGCTGTAGTATTGATTTTCGTAGTTACTGTCAGATCCTTGCAGCATAATCTGCCAGTGTAGTTTGTCGATGGCCTCCCATCTGGTCTTTATAGTGTTGAGATTATCTTCCAAATCCCATTTTTCATTCATCGTTTCCAGATTGATCTTAGAAACGGCTCGGTTGAATGCCATAAATTGACATTGTTGTTGTTGCAACAACTGATGAGGAACGTTGTTGTTGGGTCTTTCTTCAGCTTCGTACGTATTCCTCACTTCTGGTGCTGCTGCACCGCTCGTACCTGTATTCGCCCAGGTTGGAGTTGGGAACGTGGTTGTTTTTTCTTCACGTACTCGTATCATGTCGTTCAATGTTGTTTTGTAGATGTCTCTCGTCTTGTTGTAGACGTCTTCTTTGAAGTATTGTATATCCTTCTCACCATGTTGCATGATGAGGATGTGGTTTTGTTCAAACTCGGACCAATGAGATTCCAGCGCGTCGATCCGCTTCTGTAGGTATTCCGACGTTTTTCTTGAAGCGCTGTCTTTCTTGTAGTTGATCAGAATCTGCTTGATGCTCTCAAAAGCTACCTGTTGGCGGTCGATTAGGTCCCCAATGGTAGACATTTTGGCTGTAGTGGTGATGTAGTTCCTTGCGCTGAGTTGTAGTTACGTAGCGCAGTCGCTGGTTCACGAAGATCGAGGATGTAGGTCGACGAATCTTCCCTTCACTTAGTAATGCTCGACAGCAGAACCAAGTGGCTGTTTTTTCGAAGGACCAAATTGATGTATGGGCCACCCCGCAGTGTGTGTCTTGAGATGGTTCCCCGTAGTAGTAGTAGTTGACGAGAGACGTAGTAAAAGATGAGAAGTCCAATCAGAAGTATATTGCAAAGTACATGAGAGATTATGGCGACTAATTTCCCGTAAGTTGTGGTTACTTTGAGCGTTGATTGTATTCTGACTATAATGCCTAATTAAATCGATAACCTAAACTCGGTAAGTAAATAGAATCGCTGACGTTCGACCAATAAAGTAGAACGCGCGTGAGACCGCGGTTAGTACGGTTATTTGTGAACTTGTCATGTCCGACTACAAACTTTAGGTAAATTCACACCTTCGATCCGATCCCTGATAATTATAAATTGAATAATACCTTATTACCTTTTATGATAATATTCTAAGTAACAGTAAGTAGTGCAATAGAAACTCATAAAGTGAACTTAATAACGTAAAATAACATAACGGCTAAATAAGGTGAGAGTCCCAGTTATCGACCCTTTAATTTAAAATTCAAATGATTTATTCTTCAAAATAAATTCTGAATGACAATCAAGACTGAGTGAAGTTGCATGATCAGGGGGCCTAGACAAGTGACATCGCTAGGTGACGTCACCTTAGCGATTCCAAATATCAAATCGCATACATAAAAAGTTATCGTTTCGACTCGCTATCCTTAGCGATGTCACATGTCTACAGGCACAGGTAATTTGGTCTTATGGCAAGGAACACACGAAAAATTACCACACAAAACATGTTTTGACTTTAAAGCCTACAGCGCGACCGTGTCTAAATTTTTAGCGTTTAATTTTTCATCATTTGGATATTTTTACCTGTTACTTTAAGTAGTAAGTAAGTAATTTCATTGTCTATTTCTCCATCCACTGGAAGACAAGAATTTTGTTTCCACGTAATTGGCACCCTGTAATAAAACAGAATATTTTATTTAATTGTAATTACTTTATTTATCGACAAAATTGGTGTTCGGATGAAATTTGTAAGACTTACTATTCCAGAGTGTGATAAATTTTAGAATCGGTGTCATCCAAGGAATTTACCCTGTAAATCGAAAAATAGATATAGTGGTCATTCATACTTAATTTATTATAATGTTTTCCTATACACCCTACTATTTCTACGCTTACAGTTTATCCGATGACTCTTTGTTTTGTAGTGAAGTGCCAGCAGCTGGTACATTTACCCTAAAAATAGAAAAAGATAAATAATTTTCCAGTATAAATATTTGTTCAAATATCGTAAGTAGGTAGATAGGTAAGTGCAAACCACTTTTAATAAGTAGGTATAATCGGAAGGTAGGAGGATTATACTTACGAAGCAACAGTATTCTCTTTGTCTTCAAAGTTCTGTATTAGTTGTCTTTCTCTCATCCCGTCAGCAGATGGTTCATATTTATTTTGCAGTGAAATGTCAACAACTGGTACATTTACCCTATAAAAGAAAAAGAATGACAGAGAATGGAATGTGAGAAAAAATGTGAAAAATATTAGTGGAATTAATTTAGTCAAACAAACCACAAACTACAAGTAGGTAGGTAGGTATTGAGTATACGAAGCAACAGGTACATTCTGTTTGTCTTCAAAATTCTCGGCCTGTAAGCGTCTCGTGCTCTAGAAGGATAAATTAAATTGTCGTTTAGGGTTCCGTGCCGAAGGGTGCCAAACGGGACCCTATAACTAAGCCTTGTTTCATATGAATTTCTTTATTGAACACAGATAATTTACAGATAATTTACCACAATATTTTTAGGATTCCGTACCCGTATTGTGTGGTGGTACGGAACCCTCTGAGCGAGTACGAGTGCGACTCGCACTTGTCCAAATTATTTATATATATGCAAGTAGGTAGGTAGGTATACGAGTTACACTTACTTCATTTCCTCATGCAAGCGTTTAGCGTTCTTTTTTCGCCAACCCCTTCTTTCCTTTGATTTATTTACTTTGTTCCCCATCTCGAATGAAGTGATTTTTGACAAAACTCTTCGTACGTTTTCAAATCCGGGCGTCTCAGTGGAAGCGACACAAGCTCCCCGTCCGACAGCTGAAGCACTACTAAAGCGGATATGGGGGAGGAGAGGCAGGTCGGGTTTAGGATGGCCGGAACGCGCATGAATTTAGGTATTTCCTTCGTATTGATAAACAAACCCACATTTTGAAAATGTAAAGTGTATACGTTATAGAAAACATGTAGTAGTTTGTTATTATTCAAAACTGACAACTTTCCGTAATTATTCAGGCCGTACTAAGGGTTTATTTTATTTTTTAGAGATAACTTTGCGAATTTATTCTATCGAGCCAACTTAATCAAATCGTGTTTCCATCGTATATACCGGCTGAGATATATCCCCAATAGTACTAATATATTTGGAAAAAAAATAATTTAATTGTTTATCACTTCAAACAAGGGTTATAAAAACGTGTTATTGTGAATAAAAAGTTCGGTGCAGGCTTAAGTGCTAACAGCAGTGATGGCGATGACAACTCTTCTATACAATTTCGATTCTTTCCGATTGTTTTGGTAACATCCCTAGTGTATAAAAAGAGGTTTTTATGAAGTTTTAGGTTAGCTGTCAAGTTGCCTGTTATATTGGATTAGGCCATGTTTGCATTTCTCTTGCACCCTCCACGCGGTATTTGGCACCTATACTATACAGTTCCACTCAGCGACACAGGTTTCGAACTAAGGCAAATTCGGAAAGTTCACTGTTTACGCCGGTGTAATTTTTAGGGTTTCGTACCCGAAGGGTGCCAAACGGGACCCTAATACTAAGCCTCCAGTATGTCCGTCAGCGGTCTCTATAGCATGAACCGTAATAGCTAGAATGTTGTTTTTAGGGCTCCGATCCTTAAAAGGAACCCTTATAGGATCACTTGGTTGTCCGTCCGTCTGTCTGTCCGTTCTGTCACGCACGACCCCTTTTCTCAGTAACGCGTGGAGGTATCATGTTGAAATTAATATCGATTACTCAGGTCTATGGTCCATTGGAGCTGTGAAAAAATTAAACTTCTAGGTCCACGCAATCAAAAGATACTGCGATATTATGTCATAATTTTACTGATTTTGTATGAACTCGCGTGGAACTCGCAAGGGAATCAAAACCTATAGGGTACTTCCGGCTGGCCTAGGGTTCTGAAATTTGGAATGAAGGAAGGTCTTATAGTAAAGGAAAAAATCTGAAAACTGCAAATTTCTGTCTTTCTAAAAATATATTTAACTAGCTTTTACTTGGTGCGCGAGTCCTACTCGCACTTGGCCGGTTATTATTTTTCAGAATGTGTATATCTGTTGCCGCTACAACAACAAATACTGAACTAGTCGAAAAAGAAAGTGTGTTTAGAATAAAACAGTATTAAGTCAATTTCAATACAATAGCTCCTGACTCTTTTGAAAACTGTCAGAAACTTGGATCTTGTATGATGGTGCGGAACCCTTTGTGTAAGTGTGAGAGTCCGACCCACACTTGACCAATTTTTGTTCTCTATAATCTATCTGCATCGACAAAGTATTAAAGTATCCGTGGTGATACTCACAGGACAGATGCAGGTGAACACCAGCAGCGGCACCGTGGAGAGCGCCAGCAGCCAGTGGAAGCCGAGCGTCGGCATCACGAGCAGCGCCAGCGCCACCTCGAGGCACGCGCCGAGCGCCCAGAAACACTGAGCGAGGGCGGACATGGGGAGTCAACATCGGTCTAGCTCTAGTTCTAGTTGCAATGATTCGGAGCAACTTTACTTTGCAACAAGATGTTTGAGCCAAATGAACTTGGTGCGAACTGTATAACATACGGTATGTTACATACCTATTGATATTAAATGTTTTCGGTCATAATAGTGTAAGGTGCTCTCTGCCTACCTATCTTCCGGAAAACATGGTTCATATGGTCTCTGTCGGAAAACTTACATCCAGCAACACAACACATTTGGCCCTCTGCTTCGTTGGTAGAAACTCCGCGTAGAGCGTCACCCTGCAAGAACAAACATAGAATGAGCATAAAATGAGTAAAGTATTCCAATGTTTTATAGGCTCGCTATTCGACAAGATACTGTTTGTTTGTGTAATGGAATTGATTGGTGATATATTAATTGTATTATTTAATTTAAATTATATTATAACCTATGGAGTATTGAATCACTGGCTAAAACTGGACAGAGTTGTGCCACTGCCACCCCGTATGGAAAAATGCGTGACGCTATCTTTTGTTATCTTTTTCTTTGTGTGGAAACTTGTAGGAAAAATCAAAGAAGATTCTTCAGTAGTCAGCCACCGGCCGATGGCTTTGTCGTCAGCCTGAAGGTCGTCTTTTGTTATGATGACCTATTGAAAGTAGTTTCACTATCACACATGTAACTCAAAGCACAAGAGGGTCAATAATACTCACGATTGTGGCACGCATCCTATAGCGAACCCCACCAGGCCCCTCAGGAACAGAAGCCATAAGAAGTTGGGTGCGATTGAGCTCAGCAGACCGTAGTAGAAGAGTAGAACACCACACATACTTAATGCCTGCAGAAGATACAAGTTGGGATGATTATGTTAGGCTTTTAGACGCCCGAGTAGCGTATTGTATGGAAATCAAGTAGCAATATCAGTCGTCGCATTTGGATAAACTTTGAATTAATGACCGGAATAAAATCAAACTAACCTAAAGTTTGGCCAGACAAATAATTCAAATAATGTTTGGGGTATTCCTGTTAGGTACGGAAGAGGGTGTTTATTTCAATTACTGGACAAAATCGGTGCACTATGAAGACTATGAAGAAAACTATGAAGAGTTCCTCCAGCAAGAAATGGTATGGGTTACTAAAAAGTGTGAGTTTACTAAGAAATGACGTAACAAAGTGTTTGATGATAGAGAGGAGGGGAAACATATTGTTTGAAAGATTTTGTACTTACTACTTTCCTTCCGTATCTATCGCTGATGTTCCCCCAGAATGTAGAACTCAGCATCATACCGAGGAATACCACTGTTGTGGTTAACGCCTGTTGGTATCTGGAATTAAGTTAAGAATAAAAATTAATGGTTTGTTCAAGTTGCAAGCAGCTAAGCTCTGTGCGCGGAGCAGGTAGACTCAGTTGGATTCATTATTTTTAGGGTTCCGTACCCGAAGGGTGCCAAACGGGACCCTATTACTGAGACTTCGCTGTCCGCCCGTCCGTCTGTCTGTCTGTCACCAGGCTGTATCTCATGAACTGTGGTAGCTAGACAGTTGAAATCACAGATGATGTATTTCTGTTGCCGCTATAACAACAAATACTAAAAAACAAAAGAAATTTAATATCAAGGGAGGCTCCCATACAACTAACGTGTTTTTTTTTTCGGTTTTTTATAGATAATAGTACGGAACCTTTCGTGCGCGAGTCCGACTCGCACTTGGCCGGTTATTTTTTATTTGTAATGTTGCCCGCTCTACAGGGTGTAACAGAAGGGTGTAGTAATATTTTAGGGGGTTGTTAGGGAGACCATTCTGAGCAACTTTCAACCATACTTCAACTTAACACCGTAATACAGCAATTTTTAGTGAAAGCTCAATCTTGTAAAGAGCTCTTGTAAAATATAGCTGAATATTTCAACAAAATGTAAGCAACAAATTTACACAAAATAATTAAACAACTCGAATTATTATTTACTTTACTAAAGCGGCAACCCACCAACTGTCATGTTAGTCTACCTGCTCCGCACACAGAGTATAGTGCAGGAGCTAGGATGGCTGAATTAGATGAGCAGGCAAAGGGAATATGTACAAGGGCCCTGCTCATGTGGCCCAAGTCCAGGTGCTTCAACCCCCTTGAAGAAGATATAGAAATAGAAACTGGTAGTAGTCTAGTCGTTCAGTTGTGTCAGAGGGCCTAAATCATCATCATCATCATATCATCTCCCTGTTGGGCATAGGCCTCTCCCAAAGCATGCCACTCGCATCTGTCCCCCGCCACTCTGGTCCACTGCCTACCAGCCACTTTACAATATCATCTGACCACTGGGCCGTTGGTCTACCAGTTGCTCTTTTCCCTGTTCAAATAGGGCTGTTTAACTTATGACGTAGTAAAAGATTATAGTTTTCTTTATTCATTGGCCCAAAGAGGTCTGGTTCCAAGTAGATGAGAAAGTAAGTAAATGAAATATATTCCTTCTCACTTGCTAATATTCCATTCACAATGCAACGCCGGTGAGAGTATGCTCAATATTGTCATCTCCATAGAGTCAGCCATCCAACACAGTCCGGTGCATAGAGACAGTTTCACCTGGAACCAGCCGAAGCCGAGCGCGTTCACTGCTTGTGTGACAGTGAAGGTATCTGGAATTTTACAAAATATATTTCTTTTAACCTTATTTTAGTTCTTGTTCCTGTAGGATTGGCATTACAGTAATGTCTGATTGATACAGGTCGAAAATAGGCTGATTATTTAGCAATTTTGCCAAATTAGTACTTTATTCTATGGCTACAGGCAGGGTATAAATGACGCCAAACAACTTGAACAAATGACCTTGCATGCGCAGAAACTATCTGATATATGATACTGCGCACCACGGTATGGGGTGCGGGATGCGGCGTGCGGAAGGAGCATCGCATCGAGCGCGCCTAGCCACGCTATTGGTAGATCAGTTTCCCGCATTGAGTTCACGTCTCGTCGCTGCCCAATACACTTGCGTGCAGTGAAATCACGGATAAAAATGCCTCGACGTCCGAACGTAGTTTAAAAAGGCAAGCCAGAAAGATGGTATATGATGAGTTTTCTATCGATGGAGATATTATTATGTTTTATAGGTGTACGTGGAAAAACGTAATTTTAGGGAATTTCAATCGTAGGTATTCCATAAAAAATCTTGTCTTTTGTCAAATCATTATTCTTTGTTAATAGACACCAATAAAGACGACAAATGTCGCTAAATAATTTAGTTTTATTTTGATAGTCATATCCACAGACCATAAAATCTGTATAGTTCGCAGCAAATGTACCTACTTCGCGTGTCTCAAACAGTAATTGTGCACCTGTTACCGCTCAGTCCCTCATGCAAATGGTACAGTATATTTTATCATTTTCTATCGATTGAACTAAGTAAGTATATAGTATTGTGCACTAAGATTCATGCAGTATACTGTAGGTGTACGATTTGTTTTGAGAATTTTAAGTGCGTCGTTTTTTTGGCACGTAAGTGTACATGCGCAAACTTTCCCCCACCACGTCACATTTTGCTCAAGATGTTTGGCCTCATTTATACCTAGCTTTCAACAATCTACAAAAATGTCACATTACAAAAGTGAGGGACAGAGCCAAGCAGTAGGTATATTTGTCACTGTGGATAAAAAAAAGAATGCCATACAACTGTAAAATATAACATTCCAATTCAATCAAATTGGGACATTCTTGGCCCACTCTCTGCCAGCCTCGGTCAGAGCTAACATTACAGAGTTTTTGTGGTCTGTGTGTTATACCACCTCAGAGTCTTCAATCAGGACAATGCCTGATAAACCAAAAATTATGTATGCAGCATTTTTGGATGCAAAGAATGTGGATTGTTCAGATTCCAACATCATTTACTTTTTTTATGGATCTCAAGCAAAATATTAGCAGAGGCAGCTATAATCTGTAAGTAGGTTATAAATCTATGCATCAGCTGTATTGCTGTGTACCTACTCTACAAGTAAAAAATGTCTATTGTAGTCATTGGACTACTATTTAGTACTAACCGTCGGGAACAACCGTTACAGAAGCCATCTCTATTTCCTGGGCAAGTGGCAGCGGCATAGGAGACCGAGGCACAACCCCGCTGTCATCCAGATCCTGATATCCCTTACTTCTCCTCATATTGATCAACTTTAGAAACTTATCACAGAAGAATGTAAAATATTTGTAAAATAAATGTCGGCTGGGCGACTTGGATTTAAAGTTATAAACTAGAAAGATTACACGATAGAATACTGAATCAGTTTGCGAATATTGGAATTTGGTATGTGGAAATAAATAAAATAGTTTGTTTCAAAACAAAGTTCCGATATTTGGCATTTTTCATTGTGCACGCACGCAAGCAGTCAAACTCAACAATCGTCGCCGGCGGAGAAAGCAATTTTGACAGCAGTTTAGTGTTGCCAACTTAGAAAATTTTATGTCGCTAGACTTAACACAAAACGTGTCGCCATCGCCAGAAAGTCGCTCGATGATTTAACCGGAGGGTCTGAAACGGCGCAAATATGCCGCCCTTGGGGAGGGCTACATCCATTTTGTTTACCGTTTGGCGTACAGACCCTCGGTCCCTCGACCCCTGGTCCAACGCAACGCTCGGCGAGTCTTTAAGAGGTTGCAAAGAGACTCGTCGAAGCGTCTCGTCGGGGGTGATTCTAGAGCTGGCACCCATAGAGTAACTTATATCTGGCATCTACCTCGTTTAGCGGATTAGCCTAACGATACAGCGAGCGATCGATGGTGCCAGCATGTTAGGCACCCTGCCACTCGACAGCGGCGGCGGCGGCGGCAAGGCGGCGGCGGCAAGGCGGCGGCGGCGGCGGCGGCGGTGACCTCAAGGGTATTAATTTAAATTACATGTTTATATGACCTATTCATAATGCATAATTTCGAAATTCACGAAATAAAAATGTATTAGGTATTACCCTAAGTGAATCCAGGTTCTGAAATCCAATTCGTAATTATTTTCGTATATTGTATTAGCACAAAAATGACATATATAAAACTTTTAATAGATTGACAATGTACAAGGGCGAGCTTATCTCAAACAAGAGATTTCTTCCAGCAAACCATACAAATACCTACCAATTCCCTCTTATTTATTTTAATTTATGATTTCATTAATGGTCCAGGAATTTATGGAAACGACTGTTTCTAATAAAAGGGTACTTACTACACTACTACCTAACATTTTATATACCTACACACATTTTTTAAAACTTTTTTGTCGCTTGAACTGACTTACAAATTGCTATATCTAACGACAGTCGCTAACTTAGCAACAACGTTCGTTCGTTATTCCATTAGAGGAGTCGATGAACTTTCCGTTCGGTTATAAATTAATACGTAAATTATGCTTAATAAATTAAATTCCTACACTTTCATGACAACGTAAACCATCTTATCAATAACCCAAAAATAATAATTTTTGTCTTTCAAGTGTCGGTCTTCCTTTCCTCAGAGAGCTTCGAGCAACACGGTAGGAAAGGCCGCGTTCCTCCAAGTTAGAATCATAGTACGAAACGTAAATCATAGATGGCGTTCGGCGTTGATAGAAAGATAGAAAATACCTACATAGAAGAAAGAAAATACTAAGATGATAATATTGAAACCGCTGAAAGCTAATACCTATGTACTGCATGAAGTTGTTCTCGTATCTTTTTGTGCTTGGTGTACTTATTGTAACATTCATTTTAGTCATGACTTCATCAAGATAATATTTTTCTGTTCCTAGCTACGAATTTGAGCTATGTAGAAAGATGTGCATCCACGCTAATCGACACAATCCAACAGAACAATGTGCTAGGCTTGTTAAAAAAATATCGATGTTTTTAGCCGATATAATTTAATCCGATACTTCGATAGGTATACCTATCGATACAAAAAGACAGTATCAAATCAAAATCGATATATTTTTTGATGATGCTTGATTGATGCAAGAAACTATACCCCAGTTCTTTCGAGTGTGGCACTGAAATATTTGATTCCAACGGCTTCCTCTGTGCCCTCAGAGAGAGTGGCCTCCGCCGTAAATCTGGCGGTGCCTAACAATAGGAGCCGGCTTACAGCGGAGCATGTGAAAATCAGAGTTTTCCTGCTTTCGCTACCTGACAAATAGTGGTTTGCCTGATTTGGTAAATAAATTATTATATCAGGCAAACCAGTTCATAGAGCTCAGCAGTGGTCTTGCTTGTGGGTTTCAAGCATAAGTTATGTTAATAAATAAATTTAATTAATATTCGTTTTTATGAAGATTTTCGTAGATACATTAAAGTATCTATTGTGCGTGGGCTAAAAATTACTATCGATATTACTGACATAGGCTGAACTAAACACATTATTTTAAAACCGCAAATGCTCTCTGAAAATTTCACCGATATATCGATACTTTTTCCGCGATATATCGAGGCCGTTATTAGTATTTTTATAAATATCAATATCGCCCCCTATCCCTACAATGTGCTAGGGGCTGTTATTATTATTATCATCTATTTATTATTTCCTTGGGTGCAAACTCAGACTAATATTTCTCCAAGGGTACAAATAATAATAACCGCCCCCCACCCGACGTTGCACTCCATCAATATCCTTTTTAGACATGGCAGAAAAGCAAAAAGAAACTATAAAGAAATTCCAAATTCAATTTTACATTCTTCAGGCCGGCAAAAGCCAGCTACCAGCTACCGAACAGCCAGCAGTATTTAGGTCGAGGAGGTGCATTGACCGGGTCATAGAGGCCGGCCAGTCGTGGGCCAGTCTTCAGGCTTCAGGTAAGCTCCGCACCTCGCAATGATGAATCGATTGTCAATCAACTGTGGTAGAGCGGTAGTGTGGTGTGGTAAGCTTTTAGGTTTAGAAAATAATTTTAAGTAGGAACCTACCTAATGAATGAATAATAGAGTAGGAAAGATTGAAACAAACATAGCGTCACGCCTTTTCCATACGGGGTAGAATAGACACAGTTATTCAATAGGTACTCCATGTTATAGGATCTGCTCCGCTTTCGCTTTCACCGCCACTTTATTATCGCGTTGATAAACTTGTGTGATCAAATCAGTAAAAGCTATTTAGATTTATGTCGCTAATATTCCATTAAATTGGTCCGAGGTTCAAGAGAGACGCATTCATTGGGCGATTGGTAAGAGCTCGCCTATCTGCCATCAGCAAATTCAACTAACTCTGCATTTATAAGGCTTGTTCTACTTTCTTTAAAGTTCGCGATGTTTTGAATTAAAAGAGGACTGAATCCATACTGAACCTACGAACTTTCTGAAACCTCCAGAATGTTTAGGTCTTCTACTTGGTTTTGACAAAACTTCCGAATAAAATAAAAACAAAGAGTACCAACGAAGTTCACACAAACTTTGTATGAAGTTACAAACAACATTGTGCAGTTGGGTGACAATTTGAAAGGAGAAACGGCCACGTGCGTCATAGAACATGGAAGGTGAATAAATAACTACCTGTGCAGAAGAATCGATAATGGTTAAAGTTTGAAAAACCGTTATCAAGTTCAGTAAAAAGTTATATCCAAAAAAGTACATAAATCTTTCATTCATTAGCAAAATATTCACCAAACACACAAAAACGATACCCATATTATATAGGTACAGGGTGTGTCATTTAAATCGGTCAGTATGGGAAAGTCTGAAACTATAAGACATACGAAGATCGAAGGAACCATGTCATCGATTTTAATAAGACGAAAAACTGAATTCATACATTTAAAAAAAACTTGTACGTTTACTCAGCTCGGAAACCGAACCCGGTTATTTAAAAAAAAAAAAAAACTTACACTTTCCATTTGGATATGGCTCTATGAAACATGATTCTATAATTGAAATAAAAAGTAAACTTTAGAAAAAACCGACATCCACAAACCCTATTTGATTAGAATGAGTTTAATACAAACTGTAACCCCTTATCCCCCCCCCCCCCTTGGGGAATTAATTTTGTCAAATCTCATCTCAGTGCTTCCCCACGCTACTAAG
This sequence comes from Argyresthia albistria, assembly GCA_963457715.1. Taxonomy (NCBI): domain Eukaryota; kingdom Metazoa; phylum Arthropoda; class Insecta; order Lepidoptera; family Argyresthiidae; genus Argyresthia; species Argyresthia albistria. The sequence goes on along the minus strand of OY735267.1, from coordinate 10,314,719 downwards.
GAACCTCTGTAGGCTATGCGTTGCCTGCCCGTCAGCCACGCATTGTATTAGTACCTAGTATTGCGCAGTTCTGGTGGCCATATGTGGCCTTCATCAGCAGTTCCGCATCACAATATTATGCTTACCGTGAGTATAGGTCTGCCTATAATATTTGAAGAGTTCCCTCGATTTCTCCAGGATCCCATCATCAGATCCTGACCTGGTGTCAATGGGACCAATGGGAAGGTAAACCCTTTCTAACAAAAAAATAATTTTCCAAATCGGTCTATCCATTTAGGCGCAAAATATATCAGGACGAATTGTAAACCTCCTCCTTTGGGAAGTCGGTTAAAAATGAATTAGTTGTTTTCACATACTTTAATTTATTTTAGTAGGTGTTCGAAGTGACCACCGTTACAATATTCAACAAGGTCAGGCATGTAAAATTGTACTGAAATAATTGAAACAAAAAGTAAACTTTAGAAAAAACCGACTTCCACAAACCCTATTTGATTAGATTGAGTTTAATACAAACTGTTACCCCTTATCCCCCCCCCCCCTTGGGGACTTAATTTTGTCAAATCCCATCTCAGTGCTACCCCACGCTACTAAGGAACCTCTGTACAAAGTTTCATGACTCTAGGTCCACCGGTTTAGGCTATGCGTTGCCTGCCCGTCAGCCACGCATTGTATTTGTACCTAGTATTGAGCAGTTCTGGTGGCCATATGTGGTCTTCATCAGCACTTCCGCATCACAATATTATGCTTGCCATGTGCATTTGCACGAGTTATTATGAAAAACACAAAAATCACTATAGGTCTGCCTATAATATTTGAAGAGTTCCCTCGATTTCTCCAGGAACCCATCATCAGATCCTGACCTGGTGTCAATGGAACCAATGGGAAGGTAAACCCTTTCAAACAAAAAAATAATTTTCCAAATCGGTCCATCCGTTTAGGCGCTATCGGGGCACATACATAAAAAAAGAAAGAAAAACAAAACAAACATCCGGACGAATTGTAAACCTCCTCCTTTGGGAAGTCGGTTAAAAAATGGTGGTCACTAAGAACAGATCTTCGTATGTGTTATAGTTTCAGACTTTCCCCTTCTGACCGATTTAAATGAGACAGAATTGTATACTTACTTACATAATTATTATTTTGCTTACGTCTTTTCCCATACGGAGTAGCAGAGACTACGTTTTCATTTCTTCTTCTTGGGTCCTCTAACTTCTTCATGAACATTATGGCCTTATTCATATCTAACAGCCTTCCCCTTTTCTTAGTCGGAAATTGGGAACATTTTTGTCGCCCTCGCCCACCCCTCACCTAACAATATTTTACGTGACATTTTATATTTTATTCTCCCGGTATCCAGTACTGGAGTATCGCCACAAAGATATTTTTGCAAATATAAAGTTGTATTTTTTTACGCACAATTTCCGCCTTGAAGTTCCTTCTAGATACAGCAGCTGTTTATCTAGAAGGAAATACCAGCTGCTGGTATTTATTACAATCAGGCCAAAATTCACCACACTTCAAAACTTTGGTAACAGTTACCTTCTTTGGCGTAACGTCTTTAATCAATCATTGATTAACCTCCTCATCTAACCACTGATTGCCTAAAGTCAAAGTTTTTATTGATTGCTTAGCTAAGTATTATAATGATTAAAATGTTTCGTAAACTTATAAAACAAAAGGCTAGGCTGACCCAATTCAACTCGAAAAGTAGATCAGCAAATTGTTTGTCATGTCTTATGTTAGCTAAAACATCATGTTATGATAAGTTGGCCAATAACCTAAAGATATGTTGACTCTGGCGTACCTATAATGTCTATGTATGTAATTGTGTATACTTCTTTATGAAATTATATACGCACTATCATTATTAACTACATAATTGACCGAGCGAGCGAAGCAAGATGCTTTTGTATGTCCGTCTGTCTGTCCATCTATTCTCCTCTACAGATCGCATTTCTCAACCGATTCTCGTGTTTTGTGAGCAGGTTGGATACTCAAAATAGTTTTTTTTGTCGATTCAGTTTTTGTTTTTTTTTTCTCTCAAGCTTTATCTCACAAGCTTTCGATCGCGTTTGGCATGAAGGACTACTGTACAAAATAAGACTGTACCTTACTATTAATTACTTCCTGTTCCTCAAGTCATACCTATGCGACAGATTCTTCTTTGTAAAGCAGGGCGAAGATTAATCGAAGCTACACCCAATACAAGCAGGAGTGCCACAAGTAAGTGTCCTTGGACCCATCCTCTACATCTTATATACAGCAGCTCTTCCAGTCGGCAATGATGTTGTCACTGGAACCTTCGCTGACGACACAGCAGTACTAGCTTCAGACCCAAATCCTGCTGCTGCATCGGCCAAGCTACAATCGAGCCTAAAATCAATTTAAACTGGCTCAGAGACTGGCGAACATACTAAAAGTCCCCGAGTGTGGGAGGTGATCCGGCGGGGGGAGGGGAGGAAAGTTTGAATATTATCCTGAAGTAAAATTTTCTATAGCATTATTTATAGACAATCTAATTATGATTATTAGTGTAGAAGTGACTAAATTGATACATGCAAAATTAAACGTCTCCCCCCTCCATTCCTCCCCTGTCCCCCCAAAACGTGTCCGAGTCGCGCCTTCTGAAAAGCCCGTGCGGGACACAACGCGGCCTAGCGTGGCCCACGGGCTTTTCAGAATTCTAGAAAAGCCAGAGCGGTACAGCACGACGACGCTTCTTTGTGCAACACGGGGTTTTTCAGCGCTCATCTTCGCCAAATCGCCCGTGGGGCACAACGCTAGGCCGCGTTGTGTCCCACAGGTTTTTCAGAAATTCGAACCGCCCAAAAAGCCAGAGCGCTGCAGCTCGACGAGGGCGTTGTGGCACACGGGGTTTTTCAGTGCTCATATTGGCGCCATTGATAAAATCATTTATCGTCTGAATCGCCCGTGGGCTATAGTTGTGTGGTGGCCCTCTAACTTTTCGTGAATTAGCTTATACAGGTGACTTTTGGGTCGTGACTCTAACATATTGTTTCTAAATGATTGCGGTTTCAGCTATAAAGCTAGTACCCTGTATAGGGCATAAGCGATATTAGTATGGCGGCTGAAACCACCCGACAAGTTTGACTTTAAGGCTCATAATTCATTTAGGGTTGCATTGGTAGTCAACGTTATTGATTATATGAGTAGGCCCTGAATGGGCGCAAGCAACAAGTGAAACCACCAAAGTAAAGGTAGTCACAAGACTTTGGTAGGATGCAACGGAACGGTGGTTCCATGTGTGCCTTCTGCCTCATAAGCGTTTACGACTTGCTGAAATGACTTCGTCTCGTACATTTTTAAGTAATTTAGTGGTTGTTTATGCTACTTACGTGTTACAAGGTAAGTAATAGATAATTTAGTTCTTTTCCTTCAATTTGGTATACAGGGTGTAGTCATATTTTAGGGGGTTGTTAGGGACATCATTCTGAGCATGTTTGACTATGAAACCGATTTGATCAGAGCAAAAATGGACATACATTTTAATTGGTATGTATCCAACGCTGACAAACTGCTGCACTGTGTATCAAAACAAAATGAGCATAAATCGCCGGTTGACCTAAACTCGTGTTTATTTTGGATTTCTTTGTAGCACTCATCAAAAGGTACTCAACTCAATGCTCTCATTCGAGTCTAGCGCATCCGTTCGCGCCGTTACGCGGCCCAGGGGTTGAATAAAACATCCCAGTGTTACATTGAAATTATAATTTAATGTGTTTAAATACACACACAATTTCATCACTTTATTTATAGCTATGTTTCATCTTCTTTCTAACAAACAGTAACTACGTTATTCTGTCCATAGTTGAAAAATAAAAGATCTAATATTAAAATACAGGAACATTGCTAGACACTTTTTCTATATAAAATATAAACAATATTATAGTTACACAAGCATATATCTGATAAATAGCATCTAATCTGTATAGACAGGTATTGTATTTACTGTTATTTTTTTCCATTTTCATATGCTTACTAACGATTTTATATAAGATCTATTAAAGTTGTGGAAACTGTAGAAATTTGAAAAGTAATTCGGGGACTTTAGATGAAAAACCTTAGACCGTCATAACCATAACGTGATTATGATAATAGTAATTTTAATAATTGTTTTATCTAATAATACTTTACAGGTCACATTTATTAAGCTAGGTTTATCGATATAAATTATATACGGGTTACCTACTATACATACGTACGTAATTCTTAGTAAACCCAAGAGGATTCGGTAATTTGACATCATATAAACCGATATGTATATCATAGTTGATATTTTTGAATGAAGATACAAAGTATGATGGACGAAATTGCAAGAAGATTAAAATATATATAAAAAATCGTCTATTTTTTGTCTTTGTTTGACAGCAATTTGGAGGGACAAAGTTATACATAAAAAGTGCTAATAATAGTTTTCATTACTATAAAGAAATCTTAAAGACTTCAATGAAATACAAAAGTACATATTTAAAGCGGTAAAGCTATTTTATCACCAAATTCTCACATACTGAGAGAATTTCACAAATTCTTTTCGCGAAATAGTCAAGCTATTTCTATTTTGCTTTGCAAAGTTAACTCTATTGTCAGTAGTTAATTCTCAAAGAGCTAACTAAAAACTAAAAATACAGTACTATCGCCAAAGCTACAGTAAAATTTAGGCCATTAACGTTTCTAGTATTTAGAAATGATTTTTTCAATTAGATACAATCGCTACCAAATCAGCGCTTTAAATAATTGGTTGTCACGATCTATCTAAATAAGTCTTAGACAATAATCAGTACAAATATTTACAAATTGCACATTTTGTGCTATTAATTTTATATTTTAGGTAGCTGCCAGAGGAAGGGTTCAACATTATTTTTTTACTTCCTATAAAATTATATAATGCAAATCTCTCAACAATCAATCACCCACTTCAACGATTATAGTCACATTTTGTACGATCATGTATACCCGTAATGTGCATACTTACCTTATTATTAAAGATTCGAAAGAAAAAAATGTCCCTCAGAAAGAAGAAAGTTGTTAGTTGCGCAAGCGGGCATTGGCAGATACTATTTGGACGATTCTAGAGAAAACTGTCGCTAATTATTAACAGATTATTAAAACTCGATTTAAAATCTAACCAATCCATCCTTTTTTTTTGTTTTTGTTTAAGTTTGCCCGACTTGCGAAGCACAAGTATCATTTTGTAGTCGTCGTGTTTGTCCTCTTTGTTCAATATTTACAATGTCTACATTAAGGTTCAGTCTCATGAGTTGGGGATGAATGAGCAGGAGGTCTGTCAGCTTAGGTGGTTATGTGGCGATGCTTTAGGCCCCGTAGTTCCGAAACCAGGTCTGAATCCCGCGCGATGAACCTTTTATCGATCCTCCTTGCTTTCGTTGACTCTTTCTGTGAACAAAAGAGAAATATAATTTAAAATTGGAACCCAAAATTCTTTGGTTACAATCAGCTAGTCGGTTAAACCTGTTGTTCGACGTGCCCTGATAAATTAGAGCAGCGGTTTCCCGACCGTAGGAGCCCCCCTCCCCTCCCCCTGTGACCCGTCACAGCGCCCGCCCCCCCTGGCCCGGTCGAGCTATTTTTAGACTGGAGTTTCAAACACGTCTCCGTTGCCTCCCGCGAAAGGACAATGAGGGGAAACCAGAGAAAAGTGTAATTGAAATAGGCTTACCATGTTGTGATCGCTCTTTGATTCGGCTGCAAGTAGTTGCGTAATCTTTTCGTAGACTGAATCCTTCTTGTTCTGTTTCGGCTCTTCGTTGTGAGTATGGTGGTGGATTTGAGCTGGTCGGGGTACCATGATCTCGTCTTGTCCCAATTTGGGTTTTCGCGTGGTGGCCGGGGCGGGTGTGGAGATGCTTCTCTTATTCCCGTTCCAGTTGATGAAGGTGTCGTCTGCTGGGTAGTCATCATCATCGAAATGAGGAGCGGTCTTCGGGCTGTGATATAAAGGTTTCCCAGCCAAAGCCTTTAGTTCCCTAACATCCTCATCTTCTGGTAGTTCATGGTTATCCTCTTCTTCGTCTTGGTAATCGGTTGGGGGTAGAGCGTGGTTGTTTCTTGCGTATTCGCGCCGCCTCTGGGCGTCTCGTGCCATTTGAGTGAGAATCAGATTGTCAAGGAAAGCCGCGTTGACATCGTCCAGGTCACTTGACTTCCAGGTGGGTTCTGTCTCGCTTTCGTACCAGGTCTCTTGTCCAACTGGGAGGGCGGCCAGCCTCTCGTCTTGCCTGACGGGGTCTTCGTCAGCATAGTGTCCGTAGGTGTCATAGTAATAGGGATAGGGCACCCTGCCGTACACTTCTTGGACACTTCTGGCGGCTGGTGCGCCGTAGTAGTATTGCACTTTAGGAGCTGGGGCGTTATAGTAGTAGTCATCATCTAGATACTCTCTCGGCTGTTGTCCATACATTGGCCATCCGACCGACGGGTAAGCCTTGGCCTGGGTGACGAGACATCCCAGCACAAACGCCCACATAACACTGTTAAAACAAAGATTTCACTGTTAATTTTGAGGTTCTCTTAGCCTTTGATGTTTCAGGGACTTTCGCTAAATGTCAAAGGTTATTCCGTGAGCTGTTTGCGAAAATGAATGATATCAAAATAAATGTTTAATAGGCACTCAAAGAATTGTTAGGGGGTCTTTTGCTGAAAGGTTAATTTGAATTTAAATTAATTGATAAATGATCCACCCACCTGAAGCTCGGGAGCTGCATTATTCACTTCACTTCACTTTGGGTGTTGCTCATCTGAAAGCTACAGGAGGACTGTGTAGGCGGGAGGGGTTCGCGGGTTTATATAGCGTGTCGCCCACGCGCCGCCCACACGAGCTGAATGAACGTCGCCCCCGCACCCCCCCACCCCTCACCCCCTCCAGGCCGACACCCCTCCTCTCCCCCAACCCACTGAAGATACGTTGCTTGCTATCGATCGCACCAGATTATTCATCTTGGTGCACGACTGAAGCTCTGCCCCTATGAATACGGACGGTTTCTCACAATCTAGCCAGTCAATGGAAATACTTTTAACTAGCCATGCGATAAATTAACACTCGTTGTTGTATAATGGGAATGCAGGAACAAAGGCAGTTGGTTTTTATCATTCATATTTTAGGCAACAGAATAACTTATTTGCATCAATCTTTGTTTGTAGTTTGCAGAGGTCCATTTTATTACAAGTTACATTACCGGAGTTATAGAATGTTACGTGCATGGGCTACTCTAATTCTACTGAAAATAAATAACAATATTCAAGTTTAATTCAGTTGTAATGTAACTAATGTGAATGTTAAACATGTTATTCCGAAACCATAGCCACCGTAACCATCGTACTATAATTTCAAAGCCTTTAATCCCCATTCGTGTTTCAGTTTCACTCACCGGACTGGCGACAGTGTTATTTTAATTTAACATGCCGTGGTTGCATGTTCACGTAATCAACAGAAATTAAACATTTCAGAACATAATATTCGCTTTCGCGCATAATAGCTTTTAGCCACGACATCAAAGTCAGTGGCATGTATAGAAATTTCTTAAAAGGCTGGTTAAATAGTTCTCCTTCCCTCGTTCCACCAGTCAGCAGTCTCAAATAAAACAAATGCTGATAAAACAGTTGTTATTTAATACAGCTATGAAATACAGATGTAGAATGTGTAGGAGTTAGCTTAGACTGCTTTGGAATAATGTCTTAATTTCATAAGTCAGTGGGTGAGATTTATTTTCCCATGATTGAACTTTAAACGTCTCTTAGGTCCACTACGTCAAACGTGAGTTAACCTTTTCTGTGGGGTTAAATTAGATGCGTGTGGGAGTTTGTTCTCAGTATTTCGGGTCACAAACCCCTGGAAAGGGCCTTTGAGATCAATTTAAACCAGACAATCGACAAGGAATATTCCAGAACTTTACCTAAAAGTTAATGAATGGAAGGAGAGGTAAATATAACATCGATTATCGCGATAAATAAGTTTCCACGAGTAGCCATTAGTCAATGTCTGTTTAGCTTGAAACTCCCACGTAAACGAACCCACAAACGTTGTGTTGTTTTTTATTAACCTACATACCATCATTGCAGAGATTATTTTTAACCGACTTCCCAAAGGAGGAGGTTTACAATTCGTCCGGATGTTTGTTTGTTTTTTTTTTTTTTTTTTTTTTTTTTTTTTTTTTTTTTTTTTTTTTTTTTTTATGTATGTGCCCCGATAGCGCCTAGACGGATGGACCGATTTGGAAAATTATTTTTTTGTTTGAAAGGGTTTACCTTCCCATTGGTCCCATTGACACCAGGTCAGGATCTGATGATGGGATCCTGGAGAAATCGAGGGAACTCTTCAAATATTATAGGCATACCTATAGTGATTTTTGTATTTTTCATAATAACTCGTGCAAATGCACATGGTAAACATAATATTGTGATGAGGAACTGCTGATGAAGACCACATATGGCCGGCAGATCTGCTCAATACAGGTACAAAAACAATGCGTGGCTGACGGGCAGGCAACGCATAGCCTAAACCGGTGGACCTAGAGCCATGAAACTTTGTACGGGGTTCCTTAATAGCGTGGGGTAGCACTGATATGGGATTTGACAAAATTTATTCCCCAATGGGGGGGGGGGGATAAGGGGTTACAGTTTGTATTAAACTCAATCTAATCAAATAGGGTTTGTGGAAGTCGGTTTTTTCTAAAGTTTACTTTTTGTTTCAATTATTATTCTGAAGCATGTGTGATTTAAGTCTACTTTTATTGTAAAATCACATACACTAGATTCAGCAAAGTCGAGTCAAGTGTAAATGGTTAACTAGCTGTTACAACTTGCTGGCTTATCGCCTCATAAACATATTTTTACGCACTCTCAAGCCCATGCTGTCTCTGTGTACCGCTCGAGCAACGGTTTTGTGTAAGTGTTATTATTTGAGCGGCACTTTATTTGAGCACCAGTTTGTGTATTCTACATAAAGGTATCAATCCGGGACGGACCGCAGACTGCAACCGCAGGCGACACTACAGCGGCGCCGCAACACCAACGCCATAGTAAATGCTACGCGACTGCAGACCGCAGTGCCGCCGCGCTCGGAATCAATTTCATAGAGATGCACAGAAACCAGTAGTATCGCCTGCGGTCTGCGGTTGCAGTTTGTAGTCTACGGTCCGTCCCGGAATCATATCTATAAACATGCACGGGATGATCACAGTTTTTGTCGCCGCGTAGGTGTTTGGCTACGAGCGCTACGAGGCGTAACATTTTTCGTAGCAAGGCTACGGCGCATGCTACGCCAAAGGAATTTTGAAATATCTGTGGCGTTCTCGTTTTCTGTTATTATTATGGAATTTAATTGTTTAAATAATTAGTACAATATAGTAGGTAGCATATTTTTTTTACTTTACTTTTTAGTAGCATATATTCTTCATACTCTTGTCCTATTACCGCTTGGCTACCTATTAGCTTGGCTTTGAGGTTCTCAGGTCAGTTTTCGATTTGTTCGGATAACTCTTTTGTTTATTCAAGAAAGCGGATTAAAGCATCGGAAGGTAATGTCACGCTAAACGATAAAAGCTATGTTTTCATTTCCTTTTGGCAATGGAAATCTATAAAAATATTACGATTCATGATGATAGGGTGTATTCGTTCAGTACGAATAGATTTATTCATGACCCTGTTGTATAAATAACCCACCGATTGTAACCTATATTTAACTTATTATAACATAGCGTATTCCTATAGGTCATCATCATACAGGGGCCCACGTTACACGTCAGCCAGACATGCAATGCTCCGTTATGCTTGATTTATTTGAATTTTCTTTTGATTTTATTGTTGACATGTTTGAACTGTGTAATTTCTTCTATGGGTTTTATGCCTGCAATAAACGATTAATAATAATAATAATTTGCGTGACAAAGAGCTAACCCATCGCCGCAGCTTTGGATATTGAAGGTTTCCTCACGATTTTTCCCATTACAGATGATACCTGATGTATACAAAACAAACATCGCATTACTTGACTTTTTCTCACGGCGAGTGTGCCCACGATTAGGCAGATATTTTAAACAAATGGGACAAGCCCATCGCCGCAGCTTAAGTAGATTCAGCTAAAAAAAGTGAAATAAAGAAGACACGGAATACATAATTTAAGAAGGACCTCGCATTTTATAGGCCTCTTAGGAAATTAAAGTACTCATGCTAATGACTTTCTGTATTATATTAAAAAACAGATCTCAGTCAAATGTTGTCCTCTCATTACTCAGGCGTGTAAAATAAAACGCTCTCAGCCCTGAGATATGTCTCAGCGCAATAGCGCGGGTCTGTTTTTAATCACTGTCTTGGAGGAAGGAAGTAAACAAAGAGTTTCATTGATCTTAGATCGTTGCCCTCATGATGTGACATGCTTCATAGTGTTTCTGCTTGGAGGAAGGAAGGAAATATAATAAATTTCATTGATCTGAGGTTTCTTATATCTGACACTCGCCCGTTAACGAGCCACCGGTGTGCCGAAGACTTTATCCTAAGATCCGAAGAGAGCTCGATCTTCACCCATCTGTTGCTGCGGTGTAACTTGGTTTTTATCAAATTTTGTATGCTAGAAAATATATTTCCTGGCAAAATCCTGGCAAGGCTATGATTAATTTAACATTTAAAAATCTCCGTCTGTATGGCCATAGTTCTTCCGAACCTTCTCTACTCTACCGAGACCTGGTGTCCATACCGTAAGCATATCCGCGCTTTAGACAAATTCCATCTAAGGTGTCTTCGAAACAAGTGTCAAGTGGGCTAACCGTATTAGGAATACAGAGATACTACGACGTTCTAATGTTGGAGGTATCGAAGCATACCTGATGAGGCGTCAAATGCGTCGGTGTGGCCATGTGTGACGGATACCAGAGGACCGTCTTGCAAAACGTCTCTTATACTGTGAACTACAGAACGGAAAACGTAAACAAGGCCGTCAGTTCTTGAGATTCAAAGACGTGCAGAAACGAAATATGAAGAGTTGTAGCATCGACCACTCCACTTCGGAAGAACTCGCAGAAGACAGGGAAAATTAACGACATACGGTGCACACAAAGATCTTCGATTTTGAGGCCCAACGAAGAGCTACTTTTGATGCCAAGCGAAATGAAACGCGAGGCAGAACACCTGCTGAAATAAGTATAACTACTAAAATGGCGTGCTGACATGTAGCCAAGCCAGTACAATCGCACTTTCACCAATAAAATAGGCTACGTGAGCCATACGAGGGCACATGAACGACGCCTTCACCAGCCGTAACAGTCGCTGTGATCGAACCCGGTCGGAGAACATCATCATCATATTTTCTAGCATATAAAATTTGATAAAAACCAAGTTTCATCGTAGTAACAGATGGGTGAAAGTTGAAGCTCTCTTCGGATCTTAGACCATTATGTATGGTTGCTGTTAATGGCCACAGAAATACACATTCTGTGAAAAGGGGTTCGAATATGTTTGTATGGTGCCTGGGTTACTTGAACTCGCAAGTACCCTAACGCTTTGTTTACACCTGAACAGCTGAATTACCTAGAGAGGTATCTAAAAAAGCCTCCTATTTAAAATATTTTCTCAAAAAATATTTGTGGTCATAATAATTAAGTTCTCAATCGAAATATGTCCTATTTTCACAACAAAAAACAGCAACTAAAATTCTTAAATCATGTCAGCCTAACACGAAGGATAATAGGTGCTTTGTTTTACACCCCCTTTAGCCTTCCCCTACCCCGACCCACCATTTCACTCTACTATTTCATATGCAAACTTCCGTTATTGGGTTGCGTTTAAATATGTTCCAAAATAGCCGAAAATATTGAAATTCGGTGAAAACAAAACGACATGAAACAACTTAGTTAGTCAATTGGCCACTTAATCCTGACGACCTCGAAAATTGTCTCCAATTATCAAGTGAACCGAAGGACAATCTCCACTATACAGAGGTCAGGGCTCATGCTGACGTCATACTGTCACCCACACATACAAATACCGCTACATAGATACAACGCGGCTTTTACCATTATGCCTGTTAAGATGAGACTCGTAAAGATCATGATTGTTTGGTTGTACAGGTCAGGTAAATTGGTTTGGGGGAGGAATCAGACATTTTTGTATGGGTGAAAATTGCGAAAAGGTTGTAGACGTACTGTGCTGTTGGCGTCATCTTGGTGATTTATGCATGCTAACTCCGGGAATAGCACACTGACGCACGGATATTATTATACGTATGTAAAAAAACTTTGTGATGTCGCTGTTTCTGGTCCCCACGATACGGGGTAGCAAAGAAATGACCATGGATCATTTAAGCCCTTTAATCAATACTCCATTTTGCGTGGCAAGGTACTCTGCAGAGTTGACGCAGATATGGAAAAGATTTTTTCAAGATGAGACCACGTTGTGATGAATCTTATGACGATTCCTTTCTGATTATTTTTCATTCAATAGTTTGTTCAAAAGTTAGCAAACATAGCCTTATCAAATCCCATACGGTGTAGCAGAGGCAAGATGGCTAAGTAACTCTAGTTATTCCGCCACTTAAATACCGAGTTAACTCCATGTCAACGGGTTGGCGCAACCGGGTCGTGTGGTACTAAAAGAGGCGGGCCTAGGCCTAGTGACGTAAATGTCTGGAACGAAGCCAAAAAAAAATCCCCTACATTTCTCTCATGCGAATCAACCCGAGTCTAGTTCAGGATGACGACGAACATAATAAATCTTGTTTAAGTAAAGCGTTAGTTAATTATACTTTCTAAATGGTTTGTTTGTCATGAATGTTAATCAACTGTTATTAATAGGGGTAAGGCAGAGTGGAGGGCTATGATGATGAAAATTTAAATCTATGTCGAGTTTCAGGATCGCCTCAGCAACGGAGTAAACATTCATAAACATAAAATTTAAATACAGGCGCATAAATTGCTTCTGGCCCCACACTAGGTTACGCTGTGTCGTGGGAAACAGAAACAGCGACATCACAAACATGTAAACATCGAATCTACTACTTATCACCAACAGTCATTACTACTTTTAAATGAAACAGAAAAGAATATATACATTTATATTACTGTTGATGGAACGTTCAATGGTGAATAGTAGTAGTACAAAAGAATGATTGTAAAAAGTGAATAAAGTGATTATCTATCTATCTATAAGTGAAACAATCTGTCGGCCTATAGTTCTGTGGCACTGGGTCATGTCGGTAAACATTTCAAAGTAGAAATGTTGGTGATAAATAGTAGATTCGTAAACATTCAAGAACTGCGGGCCGATTCTCACGCCTTCGATATACGATATCTAGACCTATATCGAGCGATTTCGTATGGGATTCTGTCAGTATAGGTCTCGATATCCGTATATCGAAGGCGCGAGAATCGACCCGCTGGATTCTTTTTTCTTCTTCGTCTCCATACTGGCTACATTTACATATCTCGAATTGTCTCTACATTTAATTGAAGCTCTATTTGAGCCGCCGCTAACTCACGATGTGTCAAATGAATATGATATGATATGAATAGTATAGATGCGACACAGTCAGCACTGCGTAATGTTAACAATTATCTTAATAGATATAAGCTCGCCTTAGTATTTTTTTTCCATTATCATGTATCTGTTATTGTTTTGTGTAATAAAGTATAAGTAAGTACATAAAATAAACGAAACCAAAGTAACCTATTTATTATGGTAGCAGGTAATTAACTAAAAAAGCTTTTAAAGACCTAGCTATCATCGCCAACAATCATAAGTAGTAGATATTTAATTTTTCAAAGTAGTTCCTCCGGAAATAATTCCCTGTATAGTATAATTATAGGCGGCACTCAACAAAATATGAAAGGAATAAAGAAAATGTTGGCCTTGGATTCCGATTCATTATGTAATGAAACTAATGAATACCGACTGCTTCTGCGAAATACTTATTTTCGCCCCCGCACTTTAACAGTCTTTCCTAGTAACCGTTTTATGTGGCTTTTGTTGCCTGTTTGAATAAAAATATAATAAATACACCGTGTTCTCTGTGTCTATCATATCTCTAACTCTAACAAGACATTTCTTCCAGTAAGCCATGGGAAAGGGTGAGAATCATCACATAGCCTGCTGTGGACTCTGTTCTCAAATAAACAGAAATAACATAGCGTCTCACCCCTTTTCTCAAACGGGGTGGCAGAGGCACCATGTACTGTTGTAAATATGTTTTTGGTACTGTCTACGTTTATTTTTAATACATAAATAAGGGTGGAGGTGTTGTGTATAAACCTCATTTCTGTGAACCTCCTTGATATAAGCTATGTGTCATGGCCCCCCCACCACTGCAGTCTTGCATTAAACGCGGTTTCTAAAGCACACTGTTATTATTTACTACTAATAAGTACCTATAGAATGTTTAGGATTATGTTAACTTTGAGACAGTTGTACATTTATTACATAAAAGTAAAACAACTCTCCACTCCACTCTAGAAGGTGACATTTCAAGTCGCCAGCTATAAATGCAACTTGTTGCTGTTGGTTTCAATCAGAGTGTATTGTTTGTTTCTAAAACATAACCTCATAAATAATGTATGGAGCTACAATGCACTCGGTTTAACTACACTGAGGTTAGGACATTTGTGGATTCGTGAAGTCACGAATTGAGGGTACAAGATTTATTACATCTTTCTTTTCCACGATATCCCAATAAAACATTTAAATATTTTATTGCAAATTTGCGGGCTAATACTGATAATATGTTGCGAAAGTAAAGGACAGAGCTAAGCATCAATCCCTTACTCCTTGTAAAATTTAGAAAGGAAAGCACTTTTGGAGCATATTATACGTCATCGGATCTGTGGGTCGTTTTAAAATAATATGGTTTAATTTCCGGTTACTTTAATAGTACATGCAACTAGTTATTAAAGGACGGATTTATAGCGAAGCCATAGATGGATCACGAGCAAGTGAAGGATTATAACGACTGAATCACGACCGTAGAGAGTAAAACATAACTTAACATTTACATACAGGCAGAAACATGGCTCCTCCCCACGGTTGGCGGAGACTCCCCACAATAAATACCATGTGTCGTGGGAACCAGAAACACCGACATTACAAACATGTAAGCATTCAAGACCTGGGGATGTTCTTTATTCCTCCTTAGCCGATATTCGAACCCGGCACCTCTCGTTTTGGAAAACCTCGACCCAACAACACAGAAGACAGACCGTGGCCGTGTTTTACCTCTGCTCATGTTATGAAATGAAGTAAAGCCTTCTGGGATCACCTTGTACATCAGTTTCTGCATGAACAAGCGGAAACTGGAACTACATTATTGAGGCTTTCTATATGTTGAGTGCATGCATGGAGAGAGAAAAAGAGTTGTTTGTTTATTCACGAGTTATAAACAAGACAAGTTAGACAAAAAACACACAGTACTAATATAATTATAATCAACTAGCTGACCCGGCAGACTTCGTACTGCCTCAATTTAATATGAACTTTATTGAATAGCAATAAAGTTCAAATTGACTCTAGAAAACGATTGACTCTAGAAAACGTTTGTATGGGAAATAGAAAAGGGCTGTTTTTAGGGTTTTCCCGGAAATTATTCGATTTTTTTCTCGCCTTTTAAACCTTTCCTAGACCTCCACGAACATTTCAAGACTAAGATAAGATAAATCCGTTCAGCCGTTCTCGAGTTTTAGTGAGACTAACTAACAGCAATTCATTTTTATATATATAGATAGAAGATAGATAGCTTAAGGTCCGGATAGTTCTGTATATTCTGTGAGCAAAAGTCGATGCACCAGTTCCATATCATGCAAGTTAACTAGCTTAATGTGAGTATGACTCTCTTCTTTCTCGAACAGAAAAAGTGTGACCGATGTCGATGTTTTTAAAACCCATATGTTTTTATAAACAGATATCTGTCTTGTTCATTCAATTACAGTCCTGTCGATAATTATAAATTCTGCAGTATGATTTTCGCGCATTCGATATATGATATCTAAACCTATATCGAGTTGGAATTCTCGCGCCTTCGATTTATGGATATCGAGACCTATATTGACAGATTCCCGTACAAAATCACTCGATCTAGGTGTAGATATCATTTATCGGATCCGCGAGAATTATGCCAATGGAATGATGTTTGAACATCATTCGAAATCATCATTTAAATTAATTGGATAGATTATATTCTAAGGCTGATAAAGTAGTTCAGCAAAACTACCGAAACTTCGAACATTATTCAAGCTCACAATATATTCTAACTAAATATGCGAACGTTGCAAAGTAAACCAAAATACGAGAAGTCAATATTTCATACACTGAAGTTCGAACTGCACGACCTATGGTAGCGGACAAAATAAAGGGTAAGCTTCTTGCCTCAAATACTATTCAGGGAAAAGAACTGAATAGTAAAAAAAATGTGGGGATAATACATAATTGTGAACAACTATGAAACCGATGTTCAATTCAATTCAATTTACTAAGTAATGGCAGTCTACAAACTTAGGTTAATTTCGCCAAAGTCACGTGTTTTGTAGATTTCACTGTATTTGGTTCTCTTTCTTTCGAGCAACTTAGAGTTTTTTTACATCAGCAATCGCGTCGGCAGCAGACAGCAGGCTTAAAACGTGCTGACAGCAGACAGTCGAAGTCTGCTGTCACCAGGGAGCACTTATCCAGTGGAGAGCGCATAGATCTTTGCTCCATCCCTAAGCCCACAACTTCCGAACGGGCGGTAGTATACAAAAATATTAATATTATATTGACGTTGACTAAGTAATATGTATGATTTTATGGTCAATAAAATTTTTGAACTGAACTGAACTGATACATTTTCCTTTGAAACACAACTCACCAATTTACGGGCGGCGGGAGACGAGGTAAGAGAGCTGTGATTGGTCAGCCGCTGCGAAACTGTCTGGCGGCCTGTCATCGTACATAGGTTGCTTAAGCGAACGTTTGTTGAATACAACAAATGTTTGGCGGGCCGCATTCCCCCGCAGGCGCAGTTAATTGGATATATAGTCTCTGGCTATCACCGACGCGTTAGCAGCTCTTGCTTAGCTGTTTACTTCTTACTTTGGGCGAATGATCAACAGATTACGGAGAGTTGGGACACAAAGTAGCAAGCCGTGACTAGAGATCCAGGGTTGGATAAGGATGGCTCTTATTCTCTTTTCTATTTATTTAGGGCTGATCTCTCCAGTCTCAGGATAACGTTTATCTGTCTGTTTATCTGGGGTTTTTGACATCACACTTACTTAAAGTGTCAAATAAAGTTATCTGACTGTTTACCTGGGTGTGGAAAGACTGAGCCTTAATTTACTTTATTTACTTTTACTTTATACTTTATTGCACAGAAAACATAATACAGACACTTAATATTAGAAAAAACATGTACAAAGGCGAGCTTAATCACCATTACGCCAACCATAGTTTTGATATTACGTGTAACTTTGATGGATAAGGCCTAAGACCTTACCTATGGGCCTTCCACAGTCTTGGAAGGTTGTGAATGCCGTCACAGTTCCGTACCATTATCTATAAAAACCGCAAAAAAAAACATGTCTCTTTTTAGGGAGCCCCCCATATTTTTTTTATTCTGTTTTTTAATATTTGTTGTTATTATTTATTATTATTATGATTTTATTATCAGACACAAGATCAAGACAGAGAAGTTATAGCGGCAACATAAATACAACATCTGTGAAAATTTCAACCGTCTAACTATCACGGTTCATGAATACAGCCTGGTGACAGACGGACAGACAGACAGACGGACGGACAGCGGAGTCTTAGTAGTCCCGTTTTACCCTTTAGGTACAGAATCCTAAAACATATACAAAGACGAGCTTATCTCAAATAAGAGATCTCTAACAGCAAAACTATGATGGACATCACAAATGCTTCACTCTGTCTTACCTTAACTGTAAATACTTCCCCTTAACAACTATAGCACCAGTTCGACGGTTTGTGGCAACTTGTCAGGAGCTACCCCCTCGGGGCGAGGGGGGAGGGGGTGCCGAAATGCATCGTCAGGCACACGGAAGTCACAAACATGGGGTCGATGACACCCCGGCGCCTGCCCGTCTCGATGCAGTTCAATTCAATCGCTTTGTATGATGTGTGCTGTGAGGTGTTTTTGAAATCTATAATTCAATCAAAGGAAAGGTTTCAGGAGTATGTTTCCTGGTATGGAACGGACATTCTTGCGGTGGTGAAAAAGATCGGGAAAATACTTTCATTTAGCTTTATTACTTGTTTGAGTATAATAGGATAGAGATTTGCATCGCAATCCAAGAAATTATTAGTCCTGGGTTAGTTATTAAGGGTTATGTTTTTTTCACTTTAGCTTAAGCCAAAATTACATTACTTAGATACCAAATTAGAAGCATGAAATTAATTTCGTGACATTAGTTTTACCAACAGTTTCACGTGTAATTTAATAGTTTTTTAATGCATGCATTATTTTCTTCTGTGCCAATACTAAACATAGGTTGTGTAGGGAAGCGAAGCGGCACCATATATTTTCACATAGCCGAATTAATTGCATAATCGTGCATAATGGCATAATCGATAGCAATTACGTTATGCGCTGAATGTATACGAGGAACACATTTTACCAACTCATTGTTTATAGAACTACTTAGAATGAGATTTCTTACCATTTCCAATTTGTCAACTGCCCACTCGTAACTGCCCTTAGTTATTTCACTGCTCAGTGTTTATTTGATATATTTTTTTATATTTTACGATTCATTGTTGTTTACTTTACTGCTAATTTTTAACTGCCGAACTTGTTGATAAATATGCATTTTGTAATTTTGAACTTACCAAAACTACTAATACTACTTACTGCCGCTTTATATCAGTGCCTTTTGTAATCAAGTACCTACTAAAGTATGCATCTTGATTGCATTTTCATGTATTGTTAAGCTCACGACTGCTCATAAAGTGTCACTTGAGTGTTCGTCAAACATTGAGTTATTTGTTGTGAATCCAGAAGTAACGCTTAGTAGCAGGAAAAGGTTAACAAAAAAAATATAACTTGTTTCCTAGAAAAAATTACGGAAATCTCATAAGCTACGGCACGTGGCACGTGTAATTAATTTTCTAACTAATGGAATTCTAACAACTGGGGTAATTTCGCCATTTGCCAATGTCACGTGTTTTTTAAAGAATAATTGGGTAATTTTGTTTGGGCACGGACCCACTGGACTGGACCCATCCTTGTAGGAACAACTGGCCTATATCATTAGTTAGAAATATCTTTCGAATTACATTTTATTGTAGTAACTTTTTAGCCGTAATAAGCGTCTCCTACCTGAAGGAGTCCCAAGTTGTTGTTTTTTTTTAAATATTCTTTTTTAGAAAACAGGTGACCAAAAGGTAAGGTAAGAAGTAGTATATTTTGAGAACGGGCTTAAAAAGCCCTTTCAACTAATAAGATACACGATATAGGTTTCTGAAAAAAAAAAAGTAACTGCCCTCCCCATGGGAATATTTTTAAGAACTACCGCTCAAAATGATTGTTTTAACCTAAAGTACCCGTGTACCAAACGGCTATCCTGTACATCGATTTGCGGTTTTCTATCATTTTTTATCGTAACGTAAACCACATTGATATCAGACTGATTATTTTAACGTCAGATATAAATTATTTATAGCACTTCAGATGAAAGTAGAACATAAACTCGAGAAATAGCTTCATAATCTAAGGTGTTGTTTATAATGCGCGTTTGCCATCACAATGATAAAATTAGAAAAATCAAATTATGTATATTTTAGTTTCATGTAAAAGTAAAATTTCAATGTTCCATTTCCTGGAAACTTAAAGTAAAGTAAAGTAAAGTAAAGTGGAAAGTATCTCAAAGCCCTAACCATTCCTTCATAAAAATTTGTCATATTCTAGTGGATTGTGGCTTAGAAATCTTCTCTCGCCGCGCCTAATCTTCCTACTTACTTCTCTCTAGGCCTCTCTTTTTCTCTTTCCCAAATCTCGCTCTTGGGCTGCCTGTCCAATTTGTAAGTGCATCTAGATATTTCTTCACTTTAGACTAAAAGGCTTAACCGAATAGGTAGAATGTGTGAAATGAAAGAACAACTGCGCAGTAAAAATCATGAAATCCCGAGGCTCAGTTTAAATATAGAACATGTTCAGCTATTGAAAGGACCTAAATATAGACTTCGCAAGTGCTATAGCAAAACACAATACCGGAATCGTGTTCACCCCCTCCCCCCGATTCTGCAGCGTTTGCCTCCCGCCCACGAACTTCATTCCCCCCATCAGATTTGCCCCCTTCACCCCTTTTATTCAGAAAGCTGTACCTCATTGTGGCATACGTATATAAGCGCGTTCTATGTAAGTTACACCCTATGTTGCGGTTTTAGTCTTTAGATGGCTTTGGTTAAGTTTGATATAGCGATGAAAAGGTGTAGGTTATCAGGGACGCAGTGCAAAATAATGTGCAGCGGAGATAAAGCTGAGTTAAATTGTCGAGTTTTTCATTCAGTGTCATTTGAAAAACATAATACTGAGTAGTCAGTCAGTCTGTACTGTAGGCCTAGACAAAGTTAATAACGCTAGGAAAACAAAACGAAAACTCAAAATGTATGCGATTTGACATTTGGTGACGGCGCAGCGTGACCAAACATCACGTCACGTCAAATCACATAATATTCTCAGCGTTTCGTGCGAGCGGTAATAGCGTTTTGCATCATTGTCTACGGGCCTGTTATGTTTTCTGCTTCATAGCTATAATTGAGGGTATTCTGGCAGAACCGAATAAGTGCATGTTTTTTTGCAGTTATACGGCTTTGCTTGGTAAAAAAGCAGAAGAGTCTGAGTATACCTACGTACATACCTATTTACTTTATTTTTTTGCAAAAAAAACTTACAATTCATTCGGTTTGGCCAGAACACCCTCATGCTTTATCTTATTTCTAGAAAGTGTAAATAAGTGTTTTCCTCAGAGAAACGCTAAAACAGGACTAAAATAGTCCAACATTTGTGTGAAAGCTCAAACTCTCTCTTTGTATTTGCTGTGTAGTGGCTTATCCTTTTCTATCACAGCATTTGTGTGAAAGCTCTTTCTCCCTCTTTATAACTGTTTGCTGTGTAGTGGCTTATCAAGATATTTGCGTCTTACGACATTGTTTCAACATAGAGAAATATCACCATGTGTCAGTAATTTTTTTACGAAATATTCTTAGGCTCATTGTTTTTAACAGACTTCAAAAAGGAGGGGGTTATCAATTCGTTAGTATGTTCTTTTTTATCATTATATTTTTTTATGTTTGTTAATCGAGACAACCCTTCCTCAGTGGAAAAATTGTGTCCTCCCCCTCTAACTTTTAACGTAAGAGAATGAAAATTCAAAAAAATGCTGTGTACTCAATACACACTTTCAACGAAAATTTGTTTGAACAAATTAAATAATCGGTTTTTAAGATACATTTATTAAAAACCGCACAGATAACTTTGTAATTCGTACAAATACTATGAATAATAAAGTAATTATTTGCTGGTGAAGAATGATATGATATTTGGGCTAGGTCGATCAGGTGTATGATGCAGTGCTACTCGGAACCCTTCATGGGCGAGTCTGACTCGCACTTGGCCTCTTTTTTTAGAGGGAGCTAGCTCATCGCCGCACCTATGGAGTATAAACACACACGTGTCTTCCAGTGAGAACGCTGCGGAGAGGACACTTTCGTGAGTACGGTATTATTGTCCATGTAAGAATAAATCTAAGAAAGCATGTCCGAGGTAGATACCCAAAACGCTAAACGAGAATCGTCGATATTAATCCATAAAAATAATAAGTGTATAATAAGTTTTCCTTACTATGTTTTCCACCACCATAAGAACACGTTCTTAGGATACATTAATTACCTCGTTGGTCACGACTGGGATTTGAACCCGCATCTACTACGTGAGATGCAAGGTTGAAGTGTGAATCCCACTAGACCACAGAGAGCTTTCCCACCACCTAATGTGGGCCGAAAACTCCACTTGGCGTGTGTCTCTAGCAATAAGACTCCAAAGATTTTACATGGAAGGCGGCCAAGTATCATACCACATTTTACAATCTTTCAACGTTAAGCTAACTTTTGTGGCTCGGCTAGTGGTTACTAACGCGTTTCTGTCTCCTTGCGTCCGAAACATAAATGGTTGCTGGGAAAAATTGTACAGGATATTGCGTAATTTCACTCCTTTATTGTCTGCATCTGAAAAATGGGTGTTATAGAAATAATTTGGGCCCACCGGTGTATCAACTAGTGACCTATATTATTTGAAAGGTCTTTCGAAATAAATAATTTTATTGTATGGCTGTAACTTCTTATTTTGTGGGAGAAAAAAGTAATGATCAAATTAAATGTGATCAAATGTCCATATAAATAATACCAACCGCGCAAGCAGAAACGCTTCTTATCGGGTGATGGGTGGCTCTTTACCTACTATTATCCTATAGTCTGACAGATGCAAGAGCCTGAAACAAATGAGCAGTAGAAACGGTCACCCATTAAACTACCGTCTCCGATATATGTTGCTTAACCCATACTATCGTTTGCGATTTACATAGACTTGTATGGATATTTCATTTGATCATAACTTTTTTCTCCCATAAGTTATGAAGTTACCGCCATACAATAAAATTATGTATTTCAAAAGACCTTTAAAATTATATGAGCTTCTAGTCGCTCTCGCTACACCCCGGTGGGCCCAAGGTTCATACAATTTTGGTCATTATTCTTTTAAAGAGATGCTCATTGCTTACCAATTTGTGTACGTAACCATGCATCCTCTTTGACATCATTGTAATAAATAAAAGCGTATTAAAAAAGTATAATCCATCCCCTAACTAACAAAAAGTAGTATCTATAGGGTTTAAACGTGTATATGCACAGTGTTTTATTAGTAAGGAAACTAATGTATGACCTAAAAAATAACAAAACCGTTACCATAAAAACTGGAATAATTGTAATTTTCCAGCTAGACTTTGTTATTGCAATGGGAAGTTCTCCTTCTTACTTTATTGGTGCATTTTATGGTTTGACTAACTTAGTAGGAGTCACCAGCAGCGCATAATATTTTTTTACTAAGTATATATTGGACATGTATGCGGTACATTATACTAAATTATGACTTGAGTCATCCATCATGCATGACATGGAAAATGGAGAAGAAAATAGTGAAAACAGACTAGGTATTGCATAACTAACTAAACTTAGGTACAATCGTGCTTCTGCCACCCCATATGGGAAAAAGCGTGACGTGAACCTTTTTAGTTATGTAATTTATGTATGGTACTCAATAAGGCACTTTAACTAAGGTTGAATAAAAAAACGTGAATTATGATGATCCTGTGCCTCCCGGTGGGTACAATTTGGGCTAAATTTCCTTTTTAGGGTTCCGTACCCGAAGGGTGCCAAACGGGACCCTATTACTGAGACTTCGCTGTCCGTCCGTCCGTCCGTCCGTCCGTCCGTCCGTCCGTCCGTCTGTCACCGGGTCCGCCTGCACGAACCGTAATAGCTAGAAAGCTGAAATTTTCACAGAATGTGTATATCTGTTGCCGCACCAACTACAAATACTGAAATACGAGAGATATTACAAATTGAAAGTGGTCTCGGTACAAGATACGTCTTCACAACACGCTTGAAAAGTTTATACCAAGGCCATTTTGTTTTGGTAGGTAAGCCTTCTTTTAATGAAACTAAATTTAAATGATAGGGCAATGTCGTCCCCGGACTTCTACAAAGACTTTAAATATTAATTGATGAATTACGACGTCTCTATTTATTATGTAGAACTTTTAGAAAATAATTATAAAATTAATAGTTTTTAATTACTTTTGTTTTCATACAAATCTCAGAGCACAGAAATTAATTTTTTCCTTTTGGCCACTTCAAGTTTGGCTGCCAGTGATGTTTTAATTAAATATCTACTCTTTGGTGCGTTGAAATGATGTTTTGCAGTCTGCATGACATTGACATAATGAGTGAGTGAACCTCATTGTACGGAAATTGTAGATGGGTGTCTCACGTTTTCCCTGAGCGTTTTCCCTGAGCGTTTTCCAGTAGGAGTAGGTTGTAGACAGTGCTGCTTACGGCGGCGTTTAGTAGGTACTAAAGGCCCTAAAAGCGCGGCAAGCTTTGAATCAATTCAAATGTTATTTTTCAACTAGCTACAAAGTTATTCTGACATAAGATGATAATTTGAACAAAACTTTTTGGGTATTTCATGAAAAATACAGTTACAGATCACACATATACAGGGTGGAACAAACGAATGGGCCCAGGAGGGAAAGTACCTTAAAATCTCAAGATATCCGTCCGTCCGTCTGTCTGTCACCAGGCCGTATCTCATGAACCGTGGTAGCTAGACAGTTGATATTTTCACAGATGACGTATTTCTGTTCCCGCTACAACAACAAATACTAAAAACAAAATAAATTTAATATAAAGGGGGCTCCCATACAATTAACGTGTTTTTTTGCGGTTTTTTTAACCGACTTCCCAAAGGAGGAGGTTTACAATTCGTCCGGATGTTTGTTTTTTTTTTTAATTTATTTTTTATGTATGTGCCTCGATAGCGCCTAAACGAATGGACCGATTTGGAAAATTAGACCGATTAGACCTATAGTGATTTTTGTGTTTTTCATAATAACTCGTGCAAATGCACATGGTAAGCACAATATTGTGATGCGGAACTGCTGATGAAGACCACATATGGCCACCAGATCTGCTCAATACTAGGTACAAATACAATGCGTGGCTGACGGGCAGGCAACGCATAGCCTAAACCGATGGACCTAGAGCCATGAAACTTTGTACAGGGGTTCCTTAGTAGCGTGGGGTAGCACTGATATGGGATTTGACAAAATTAATTCCCCTGGGGGGGGGGGGGATAAGGGGTTACAGTTTGTATTAAACTCAATCTAATCAAATAGGGTTTGTGGAAGTCGGTTTTTTCTAAAGTTTACTTTTTGTTCCAATTATATAGATAATGGTACGGAACCCTTCGTGCGCGAGTCTGACTCGCACTTGGCCGGTTTTATTTTATGATGATGTCTGCGAATAAATATTTAATGCACATCATTATTCATTTAGTTATCTATTTTCAACTGAATTAGAGCACTTTGTTATAGGTCAAAGCTGTCAAAATAATAAATCTAGCCGTTCTCCAAGCATTCGCTTATTGATCTGCAGTCTGTAAGACCTAAGTTAGAACCTAGAATGTAACTAGGTCGCAAGCACTCAACAACATGACCTACACCAACCGAGGTGCAGTTTATAAGAAAACTTGATTATAACCTGAGCAAGAATAACAAATAAGATTCCTTTGAGAACAATTTTCTTGGAGGTAATTGAAGTTTGTGTTTTGCCCTGAGGCAATTTGTAATTAGTTGTTGCTCACAGGTTTCTGCAACATGGATTTTGTATTTTAATTTCTGGTGCAGGTTTAAAGTTCAAAGTTCATTTTTTTATTGACCATAACATCATATAGATATCCCTTCACTATACATATACCTTCACTCTCAGAAGCACACCGCTCGAACGACCGAACAATGGCGAACTAATTGTTAGATAAGATTTGTCTGCGAACCAGTGAGTCAACGTCGTCGTCGGGACGTACGGGCGGTAAAATTTTGCGGGAAATAAAGTATACCATCCTGTTTACGTTTTGATTAATACGCAGCGATATCGATGTTTATACGTGAGTGTAATATGTAAGTTGTATAATATACAGCCTGCAAAAATAGTATTCATCTAGATAGTTATCAAAATAATCCGGCCTCTAGTCGACATAAATGCTATTCAGTCAGTTACACCCCTATCCTACCTATCGTTTACACCCCGTTTATTCCAGACAACAAAGATTGTGCCCGGGTTGCCATGTAACTTAACTACTAGCTCGTTTAACGGCCACAATATACTCAGCTCTTTTGTTCTATTTTTACCTAGTGCTTATGTTTGAGTATCAAGTTGTAGTAGCAGCGATGGGCTAGCCCCCATCACGCAATATGGAGTATTGAATAACTGACTAAACATGGGTACGATAGGTGCCTCTGCCACCCCGTAATGGAAAAATGCGTGAAGCTGTTGATATTATTGTAGTGCCTGTAAATTAAAGAGACAATACAATGAAACGGGTTACACCTAGCCCAATCACAAACAAAGTATTCGATACAATACTTTCGAAAAGCAAAATGTCAGTGATATTCTTTAGGACATAAAATATAATTTACATCATTCGAGCTCAGAAAAGAGGTTTTGCAGCTGTCAAAAGAGTCCATGAAAGTTCGCGTTTTCGAAGCCGGGCAATGAAAACTAGAAACCGTTCCATTTTCAAATTTATTACACACTCTAATGGTTAAATGGTTCATGTCATGACGAAATACTACCACAGACTACCACTCGCCACACTGTCAAGCATAGTGATGCTTGACAGTGTGGCGATACGTACGACTCAGTTATTTTTTCATAAATTGTTAGGAAAATCGCGTTTAGCCATTTTTTAACACGCTCCGGCCCGGCACCGGCACTAGTTTAGTGAGTAAACGCTCATGCACACGAGACGATTTTTCGCAGGAGCGGAGCGGGCTTAGCTCCGGCGAAAAACCGTCTCGTGTGCATGAGCGCTAATAGCTGTTTTTCGACACGCCGGCACCGGCACCGGCTTAGTGAGTGAGAGAGGGATAGACAAGACTATAGCTCTGTCCCTCACTTACTCAATAAGCCGGTGCCGGTGCCAAAGTCAAAAAACGGCTAATGGAGAGATAAGGCGTTTTAAAAATATAACTCTAAAACTACTGATTTCCGACGGTTCCCGTATTTTGATATCGTCTATAAATACACTAATCTACATTTAAAAACCACCATGCATAAGCATCTGCGACCGCAGTCGTTCTAAGTCCTTCCGTTTAATTTACCTCGCTCGAATGATGTAAAGTATTACTGCTTACCTCGGGGTGTAAGTAGCTATTTCACCCTCGAACTATATTCGCCCTCGCTCGCTTCGCTCGCTCTGGCATCTAAATATCTCGGGTACGCTCGATCCTTAGCGCCCTTTGCGAGCTGCGCTCGCCAGGGCTCCAAATTGGACCTTCGTCCGAAATAGCTCTCTTTTACCCCTTGTGTAACAAACTACTTTACTATTCCTGCGTTCTCGAAAACGTTTTACGCGCTGTCATCCGTTCCTGATTGAGGCTCTGCTCTTGAAGTTTGCCTTCACGGAACCCGAGTCAGGAAAGTAATAGACAAGAACGAAAAAAATATTATTAGCCCTTTATAATAGACAACAGTCGATTGGCCGTGGGCGCGAACAATCTGAAGTAGCCTAGTTTCTGTAATGAAAATATGTAACAAAGCCTAAAAATAACCAGACTGAGTACTATCGATTTATTCAAATGAACCGTTCAAAGCTACACGATACGACACGACCTATTTGGTCATAACAGATTTTAGAGTTGAAATAACCATCAGACATTCCATCCCGCACTTGTTGCTAAGTTTGACGTCAGCAGTTTTGTGCCCCCTCATCACCCCCCTCTACCCCCTGGGCTCGGAAAGGGGGGGACCGCGCCCCCGCACTGGGCTGTAACGTTGACGTAAGACCCTATATTCTCGAAATGAATGGACGAATATAACGTAGCAAGTATAGGTAGAGAATTGTTCGGGTGAGTGAGCAGTTTCTTTATGCCAGCTTAATGTAGTTATTTTTAGGGTTGCGATCCTTAAAAGGAAAAAAATAACCCTTATAGGATCACTTTGTTATCCGTCCGTCTGTCCGTCAGTCTGTGTGTCAAGACATATAGAATATAATGTCAACGCAATCGAACCCTAAGTCTGTTTATACTGTAAAATTCTTAGATTTTCATAGTGGGTAATCGCAATGGACCCAAAACCTATAGGGTACTTCCCGTAGGCCTACAATCATGAAATTTGGCACAATGCAAAGTTATAGCACTAATAAAGCGAAAAATCTGAAAACGTAGCATTTTAGACAACGAGTGTTCCTATAAGGCTTCCTTTTTTATCCTTTTAAGGATCGGAACCCTAAAAACGGGTGTATTATAAAACATGTAAACAAAATATACATAGTCAATCTCCCACAATTTCGTCCCGACACAGCCTGGACGAATGCACTTTATGACGCGACGACAAGATTTGACAGGTGCCAATATACATTGCCATATGAAAATCATTTTTTTTCTTTGGTTTTATGCCATGTTTTCGGTATACCTATAATATCCGGGAAGGTCGTGAAGGGCTATCGGTTCCAAGTATTTCCTTTAGACGTGATCACGACTGCTGAGATTTTTTAATTTCTAGCCATTCGGGGCTCCATTTTTTCGCACGTGCCACGCCCCTTAACGGTTAAGGGTTAAGGCTTAACCTATCTCTCGATATCTGTGTGATCTGATCACGTGACTAAGTGCCTCCCACACGGTATACTTAAAGGTCGATCTAGTTTCGCGATATTCGTATCTATAGAAAGTAGTGCACTCGTGTATGTTTGAAATGTAGAATCTATAAAATCTTAAATAGGTAATGAATTTTAACTCTTTGGTGTGCAAACGTGCTTTATTTCAATCTTAATGATACACTGGTGAAAACACAAACATTATGATATTTACTTAAAGTTATAATTAATATTTTAATTGTGTCACTCACATCTTGCATGGGAAAAGACGTGAACTATGTTTGCTATGACACTCAAATTCACACACACATATACAGGGTGACATTTAATTGGTACTATCATTCCCCAAAATATGGTCACCCTGTATAACAGCAATACTTATTTTTATTACAATATTAAATCACTTTATATGTAGCTAATTAACGATATTTATTTTTATGTTAAATACACACCAAAAACCTGAAAATCTATGACACGATGTGCACGAAAATTTAACGATCAAGCTACACTCGTAGTAATAATTACCCTAAAGTGAATTAACGTAAGTCTATGTCTATGTTTATGTCTACAATTAAAAGCAATCACACGCTACCCTATCAAAGCTTCTATTAATCGACAATCTTTACACTATATTT
The DNA here is from genome assembly GCA_963457715.1 of Argyresthia albistria. Classification (NCBI taxonomy): domain Eukaryota; kingdom Metazoa; phylum Arthropoda; class Insecta; order Lepidoptera; family Argyresthiidae; genus Argyresthia; species Argyresthia albistria. The sequence goes on along the minus strand of OY735267.1, from coordinate 10,285,652 downwards.
ATATCACACATGATACACACACACGTGTGCCACAGACATACAGGGTGACATTTAATTAGCTGACCATATTTTGGGGAATGATAGTACCCATCATTATGAAGAACTTTCACCAAGGAACATTTAGTCGCAAACGAAAAAAAATTTTGGGTCTCCCATAGTAACTTGAAATCAGCTGATCGGGGCAATGTACTGTACTGTGACGAAATTTTTTTTTCATTTGCGACTAAGCATAGGTATGTTTCTTTGGGAAAGTTGTTCATAATGATGGGTACTATCATTTCCCGAAATATGTTCAGCCTGTATAACACCATGACTTATTTTTATTACAATATTAAATCACTTTATATGTGGCTAATTAACGATATTTATTTTAATGTTAAATTTTACAAAAAAAACCTGAAAATCTGTGACAAAATGTGCACGATTTAACGATCAAGCTACACTCGCAGTAATAGTTACCCTACAGTGCATAAACGTCTATGTCTGTTTATGTCTACAATTAAAATTACCCTAAAGTACGCTACCCTATCAAAGCTTCAATTAATCGACAATCTTTACACTATAATTTTAACACTCATGATACACACACACGTGTGCCACACACATTTCTAAGACTACCCATTATAAGCCCCACAGAATGGTAATGCCATGACCCCGACAGTTCCATATATTTGAAATATTTTTATAAAATGTAGCTCTTATTTTTATTCCTATTAGATTAGACAGATCGTTGACGTTACGCCAATTACCATTTATGCGGGGCTTACACAAGGCAACGTGTCTAAAAGGCTTGCTAAAAAAATATACACCAAGTTACAAACTTAAAAAAAACTATTTCTCGACCTATTACTTAGTCCTCCCCGCTTGTTTTACAGTGTCATCTCCTGACAGTGAAGTCCATGCGTATTACATAATGTAAATGAATATGCGATCCTAACAGCCACAATTCATTTCGCGACAATGACTATAAACTCCAAAAAGACTGGTTGTATAGTGTCATCCAGGTAAAAACAAATTGAACTTCACAGTTTTTTCATGTGGAATCCTAACTACTGGACCGATTCATGATTTCCAAAAAATGAAATCAAACTATTAGGCTTCCCTTTTGAATAAAGAAAGAATTTTTGGAATCAGTTCATAATTAGTACCAGTTTCGATGTAACAAACATTAAAAAAGGAATAATAAAAAAAAAACAACATACAAACGAATTGATAACCCACTCCTTTTTTGAAGTAGGTCGGTTTAAAAGAGATTCTACAGAGCGCCAGCCAACTGCATCACACTAATGGTGCAGCTGGCCAGTTCGACGATGACAATTGGTATCATGGAGGTTTTGAGTATGTCGCCCCCCAAACTTGGTGGATGGTCCGAAATGAGGTAAAGAAAGGATTTAGTAACAGTTTTCATTTGACCCTCTGAAATTAAAATATATAAACATTAAACATTTACATACAGGTACAAACATTGCTTCTGGCCCCACACTTAGATACCCTGTATCGTGGAAACCAGAATCAGCGATATCACAAACATGTAAACATCTAAGACCGGGGGTCTGTTTTTGTTTATCCCCAGCCGGGAATCGAACCCGGGACCTCTCGCTTAGTAGAAAGAACCACAACCGCTGCGCTACTGAGGTCGTCACATGTTTGTAACTCGTGGTGTAAGAGGTATGTTTTGTTTTACAAAAAATGCGATCCAGCGAATAATCAATGATTATTTCAAAATATCAACCAGTGATTGCCTAAAATGAGTTGAAAATTTAACAAGTTGTCACACTAAGTCTAATTTCGGAATCCGGGCGTAAATAGTTTTTAGATAAACATAGATAGATACACGTACAAGGAAGCGTCTTCCCCGGACCACACGTAGAGAGGAACCTACATACGTAACAAATCAACACGGTTATATGACAACGGTTAGGTGACTTATGTAACAAATGTAAAGTAAATTTAGCCCATAATGTCCCCACCAAGGGAAACAGGCCTTCACCTGGATACGAGTAAGATTGAGCCATACTCCATTACGCTGGCTCAGTGCGGGTTGGTGGAGGGGTTTAATGACTACTACACTACAAAGCAGCGATAGTAGCCGGGACCTACAGCTTTACATGTCATCAGAAACAAGGAAAGTCCGATAAATGTACATTAAATATCTCATTGGTACATGGTCAGCACCAAGATTCGAACCTGCATCTCCTGAACTAAAGTAAAAATAACAATAATCATACTTTGTGTCTAAGTGTCAAGTGATTCCGATGAACCATTGTTAGATAAAGGTGAGTTCACCCTAGACTCGCATACCTTCTCACTCTGATAATTGTTTATCTTGTTGTACTCTCATCTATCTTTTAATTATTGAGTTTGCCAATCAATCAAAGTAGGAAGGTACTTATACTAGTGTATCGAACTTTCCAAATAAAAATCAACTTCTTAGTAGATTGTATGGATATAAATAAACTTTGCTTTGATCTAATCGGTGTGAAAGTTGTTTAGAATGATGAGGCATATTAATAGCTACGGGATTGACCATGTCCATTGATTACGGGACATCCTGTATGTATGTAGGTACATACCTAGAGGAATAACATTGTTCAGCCGTGCTAAAGCACAGCGCAGTCTCTCAACGCAACGTGGGACACGGTCTATTATAGCAATATTTACCAAAGTGATCAACAACCTCACCAGGGCAAAAAATGCGTTTTTTTGATGAGACGCCAATATGTCGGACACCTGAAAAGAAAAGGACGATAGGCAAGTTGGTATAGAGTTTGGGATTAAATCATATGAAATACTATCCCACAAAACATTTTCAAGGCTCACAGTCAAAAACTTATCAGATCCCATGTAGAGCCAAGCTTTTAGCACTACCCGCCCTCACTCTTCAAGCCCTTCACAAACTATACACCTTAGTCAAAATATGTGGCGTGACCGTTTATTTACCACACAAATTGTTGTATAACAAAGAAAAGTAATATACGGTGAATAATTTTTACACCGTACGCCCATTTACTGATGGTTGCAAAACGGCAAGCATATATTTTGAAGGTGTAGAGTTTGTGAAGTTAGGGCTTGAAAAGTTAGGGCATGTAGAGTTACAAGGTTGGCCCTCACTATATCTTTCGTCATGCGATTCTGTGACTTGCGGCCCTGTCGTTAATACTTACTTTGTATTCCCAACGCAAACGTATGGTATCCAGGGAAAGGAAGAAATCTAAAGCGATACTGCAATATATCTGAAACAAGTGTTCATTTCAATCGACATCAAAGGATTAGGTTTTCAAGACGTTAAGATTTTCTTTCTTTAAAATTTTCAGCTATTTGTCGAAGACGACTAGATAGTTGTATTTTTTTTTGTAGAAACGGTATTTATCTACAGAAAATAAATAAATTTTTACTTTGAATAGGGTTCGAATAATTTCGGTTTTTATTATTTTTTGTTTACTTATCATTATTGGAATTAGCTGGTCAGAATGTAAAGTAGGTAGTGAATGAAGAAACTAATAAAGATACTATGTATAGCATATGTTACGGGTAAAGCTAGGAGGCCGGGTAAACCCAAGCCTTTTGAAAAAAGGTAATTATTAAATGTACCTAATTAGTTACTCTGCTACTATTTTTGACTATTTTTCATTTCTTTTTCTTTATTTCAAAAAGAGTGAATCTAATGAATAAATTCGATAAACTTTAAAGTTGTAAAACTGAAAATGAAAAAAACGCATCGCGAGCCGCAAAAAAAAATTGGATTTATGGACTCAATACAGTGTCAGTAAAGTTGGTTTAAGCGTTTTCAATCCGGGAATTTTTATGTCAAAGATGCACCTCGCCTGGTCGCCCTGCGACCTACGTTCTCCATAATAAAGGTGAAAAAACTCTATCGCATACTTACAGAGTAACAGAAGATCGAGTTGAACATATCACAACAAATTGAAAGCTTATTGTAGCATGCCACTATGGATTCAAGCTCCTCAATAGGACTGGCTTCCTCGCACTCCCCACAGACATGGTGACTGTAAAGCTTGTCGACATCTAAATCTCTAATAATCCTTTGAATTTTGACGATCAAACTATTGAAAATACTCTCAAATATATTGGTAAGTCGTTCACATTGAAACACAAAGAAGAGATTGCCCACTACTGGGTAGTAAAACACGTATAATCCAATCCCATTCAGACCAGCAAATAAGTTCTTAAGTATACCATATGAGAAATAAGTAAAAGGAAAAACGAACAAAATCATAGGTAAATAATATCTTAAGTTACTCGTCCGCTGCCGAAGTTGAGTACTTAAGGATTTCAGACGGTCAACCATCTCGATGTATAGACTACTGTTGATGACGGCGGAAAAATATATAAAAGATTCTCTGATTAGTATAGTGGCAAACGAAGTCATCGCAATATGCTCGCGAAACTCGGATTTTATATAAAAAAATATTATGACGGCGCATGAAAAAGTTACAAGGAATAACTCGAAAACTTTGCGAATGCGCGCGTATTCATAAAATCTATAGTGCATCAGAAACATTATGGATCCCACTAGTTCTATCACGCCTAAAACTCTGAAATTTCTTGCGTTGACGTCCATTTTGTTGGTTGCTCGTCAGCGTTTGGCCGTATGATACTAATTTTCATACAATCAACTAAGGGTTTGAAGTATTATAGAAAAAGCAATATACCATACTTACAGATGATTACGATCACAATGAGTACATTATACGTTGGATGGCATGGCATGTCACGTGTTTTGTAGATATTACCATTTTTGGATAGGTTCTCTTTCGAGAATCTGGAAATGTTACTGTTGATTTGCTACTCGTTAGCACTACCAGGGAAGGTTGTAAAGGGCTGTCGGTTCCAAGTATTTCCTACGGATGTAAGTAACTGCCTTCCACACGGTATACTTAAAGGTCGAGCTTGTTACGCGATATTCGAATCTATATAAAATAAACTTCCACTTATACTTACATAATCACACATAATTGTATGTTTGAGATGTAGATTCTATTAAATCTTAATAATGAATTTTACACTTCTGTGTGCAAAAGTGCTTTATTTCACACTAACATGAAACACTGGTGAAAATACAAACATTAAGATTGACTTAAAGTTAGTTAATATATTAACTGTGTCACTTCTATCTTGCATGGGAAAAGATGTGAACCATGTTGTATATGTTATTTAAATACATACACATACACGATGATTTTAAATCGGTGACCAAGTACCAATTTTTAATTTTTCACGTTGAAGTCGTAATAACAGATTAAACACCTTGCCTTTTAAGTTTAATTTTAGCTACGTGTATTTTATTATATTTTTCTACTCCCGATCACCGATTAAAAATTGTCGTTTATATAACAGAAATATTTATTTGAATTTCAATATCAAATCACTATTATTTGTGGCTAATAAACGATGTTTATGAGTGACAAAGTAAATATTTTATTAATGACAACGGCATACAATACGTCCTACACGCTACTGTACTATTTATGTTACATTTCACAAAAAATCTGAAAATCTGTGACACGATGTGCACGAAAATTTAAGATCGTGATACACTTGTAGTAATAGTAACCCTACAATTATAAGCAATCACACGCTACCCTATCAAAGCTTCAATTAATCAAGGACCTGTACCAGAGGTTCCCAAAGTGGTGATTGAGATGGAGCGGGGATGATTAATATCTCTGTTAGTATCAAATTTTCACATTTTTTGTCGAGTTTTGGGAATATGGTAGAAATGTAGCTGCCACCGGAACCAGCAAAATTTTTAAAGTGGTCTATGATAAAAAAAGTTTGGGAACCTCCTACCTATACTCTTTTTATTTTTATTTTTATTACAAATTAAATTGTATAGCATTTATTACAGACTAATGCATTACGCTATTATCACACATGGTACACACGAGTGCAACACACAGATATTTCTAAGACTACCTATTACAAAGCGACGTGTCTAAAGGCGGGCTTATAAAAAAAGAGATTCTACAGAGCGCCAATCAACTGCATCATAATGATGGTGCAGCTGGCCAGTTCGACGATGAAAATTGGTATCACGGAGGTTTGAAGCACATCGCCGGCCAAACTCGGTGGATGGTCCGAAATGAGGTACAGAAAGGATTTAGTAACAGTTTTCAGTTGACCCTCTGAAATTTAAACACATAAATTAAACATTTACATACTGTACACCTACATGTCGATTTCCTGCCTTTGAAATTGTCCTGTTGAGTACCTATCTTTTCTTCAGTGAATTAACGTATGTCTATGTCTAAAGGCACCGATGTCTGTTTACTGTCTGAACCTGTGTAAGCCATCATTAGTAAATTGTATCACATGTAGTCAAGTTTAGTATATAAAACCTATACTCTAAGGAATGCAATGTGATTTTACTGTTTTATTCTGCATTAAATAAAAATAAATAAAATAAATAAATAAAGGCACATACATTGCTTCAGGGCCGTAGGTCGCGTACAGGCACACCTCGGACACTCCATAGAACGCTCGTAAAATAATCACCTATTACTACTACATAGCCTAATGACATTTGTACACGTGCAAATGTAAACTCGTTCGTTTGTGAATGTGTGCGTTCAGCTTCTATACAAAGTGTCTCCCGAAGAGGCTCCCCGACTCCGGGTTGAGGTGCGGTATCTGAATCCGCGCGGGGAAGGGAGTGGCCGTTCTGTACGTAGTACTATTATCTCTTCTGTGATACAGGTATGGCATGGAGGAGATGGTAATAACGAGGTGCAAAAAGCCCGTTTTGACTTATCAACGGCGGTTCCTACTTGCGCCGCCCCGCCGTCGCCCCGCCGTCGCCCCGCAGCCGCCCCGCCGCCACCCCGCCGCCGCTACAAGTAACCATAATATTGCCCTTGCCATGCCATTACCTGTGCGTGACTCCTAGCCCTGGCCCCACACAAGGATACCCTATGTCGTGAGAAAAAGCGACATCGCAAATATGTAAACATCCAGGACCTCTGTTTTTTGTTCATCGAACCTGGGACCTCTCGAATGGTAGGGAGAGCCGCTGCGCCATCAGAGGTTGTCACATGTGCGTAGAAGTGACGCCCCCTGGAAACGTCACTCACACGCCAAAATATTGTTGGACGAGCATATATGAATTATTTTTCATTGCAGATGTCAAAAATGTATGTGCTTGGAGCTGTCAAAAGTTCATTCACTCGCTGACTTTAGAGTGCGTCCACTCCTATACTGCGCGCGGATATGGGTGGAAACTAATTCGACAGGTAGGCATTTTTTCATTCCATGGTATTGCCAATAAAAATACTGTCAGTACCATAGAACGACTCGCACTACCGTCGCTAACGTCACATCACCCTTCATGCGCATCATAATCCTGGACACACGTAGCAATGCAATATATTTACATATACAGGCTGTCCCGTAAACAATGTACAACCCCGGAGCCATTGATAGGCCTCATCATCATTCTGTACAATTTTCACTATGAAACAAATTTGATCAGAGCTGGTTTATTTTTGACATTTTAGGCCGGGCGGCCAGCTGATTTGTATGTAAACTTTGCTCTGATCAAATCGGTGTAATAGTGAAAGTAGTTTAGAATGAAGAGGCCTATCAAAAGCTACGGGATTGCCAATGTCCATATTGTTAATTAATTACGGGTCACCCTTTATGTATGCAGGTACATACCTAGAGGAATAACATTGTTCAGCCGTGCTAAAGCACAGCGCAGTCTCTCAACGCAACGTGGGACACGGTCTATTATAGCAATATTTACCAACGTGATGGAGAGCCTCAGCAGGGCAAAATATGCGTTTTTTTGATGCAGCGACAATATGTCGGACGCCTGAAAAGGAAAGGATGAAGGGCAAGTTGGTATAGAGTTTGGGATAAATGCTTAACAGTGATGAAATCATATGACTGCTTTTGAAATAATAACCCATAAAACATTTTCAAGGCTCTCATTGTCTCAAACTTACAGATCTAGCAGCCAAGCTTCTAACTCTACATCTTGACATCTACACAAAATCTAAACCTTAGTCTTAACTGGTTCGACATCTCATATAACAATAGTTCGCCATTGTTCGGTCGTTCGAGCGGTGTGCTTCTAAGAGTGAAGGGGTTAAATATGTGGCGTGGCTGTTTCTTTTCTACAAGAATTGTTGTAGAACAGAAAAGTTATAAACAAAGTTATAAACAGTGAATAAATTTTTCACCTTACTATAATATAATATCATAATTATAGCACACAAAAAAAGTTAACAAAACACGGTAGGTAATATAAAGTGTACAATGGCGAGTTTATCTCTAAAAAGAGATCTCTTCCAGCAAACCAAGTTTCGATGAGAGAGGTTGATAGCTGAACATGTGATGGTATGGTAGCGAAACGGCCAGGGCCATATTTTGACAAAGTTGTAGAGTATGTGAAGTTAGGTCGTGTAGAGTCACAAGCTTGGCGTACACAACCCAGTATTTTCCTCGCTATAGCTATTGTCACGCGTTTCTGCACGTGAATTGCGGCCCTGTCGTTAATACTTACTTTGTATTCCCAAAGCAAACGTATGGTGTCCAGGCAGAGGAATAAATCTAAAGAGATACAGCAATATATCTGAAACAAGTGTTAATTTCAATTAACAACAAAGAAGCAAGTTCTCAAGTTGTTAGGATCTTCTTTCTTATGAGTTTTAAGCGATTTGTCAAACACGACTGGACCGTTTTTTTGTAGGAATGATATTTTATGCTTTTCAATTGAAAAAGCATATTTATTTTTGTCATTGTGTAACTGATGAAAACTATGATGATTGTTCAATACTATAAGTAGATATTTCACAGGTTGGGATACGATAGTTACTATGGTTGCTAATTCATAATTCATAATTCTTTATTGCACGGAAACCAATGTGATACATAGTCTTACAAAACAAAGACAATTAGGCAAAAGCGAATTATCACCAGCACGTATCTTGTAACTAGAAAGAGCGCTGAATCTGAAATACAGGTTAATCCTAGCTCAGGTTCAGATGATTCTGTTTTGTCTGACACAAATGCTCTGCATAATTAAGTCTGCTATCTAATTGTGACCCTTGAATGATGCAATAAATTATAATTACTTACAGAGTAACAGAAGATCGAGTTGAACATATCACAACAAATTGAAAGCTTATTGTAGCATGCCACTATGGATTCAAGCTCCTCAATAGGACTGGCTTGCTCGCACTCCCCACAGACATGGTGACTGTAAAGCTTGTCGACATCTAAATCTCTAATAATTCTTTGAATTTTGACGATCAAACTATTGAAAATACTCTCAAATATATTGGTAAGTCGTTCGCATCGAAACACAAAGAAGAGATTGGCCACTACTGGTAAGTAAAACACGTATAATCCAATCCCATTCCGACCAGAAAACATGTTCCTCAGTATACCAAATGAGAAATAAGTAAAAGGAAAACCGAACAAAACTATAGGAAAATAATATCTTAAGTTACTCGTGCGCTGCCGAAGTTGACTACTTAAGGATTTCAGACGATCAACCATCTCGATGTAAAGACTACTGTTGATGACAGCGGAAAAATATAAAAAGGATTCTCTGATTAGTATAGTGGCAAACGAAGTCATCGCAATATACTCGCGAAACTCGGATTGTATATAAAAAAATGTTATGACGGCGCATGAAAAAAATACAAGGAATAACTCGAAAATTTTGCGAACGCGCGCGTATTCATAAAATCTGTAGTGCGTCAGAAAAAATATGGATCCCACTAGTTCTACCACGCCTAAAACTCTGAAATTTCTTGCGTTGACGTCCATTTTGTTGGTTGCTCGTCAGCGTTTGGCCGCTGATATTAATTTTCATACAATCAACTTAGGGTTTGAAGTATTATAGAAAAAGCAATAAACCGTACTTACAGATGATTACAATCACAATGAATTCTCAATAATAGGTTGGAAGGATAGTCGATTAAATTTTTATATATGGTAAGATTACATTTCCAAGACTGTTACGAACCAGTGGATTAGATTACAGAAGACCACAAAAACAGTGTAAAGTTGAGGAGAGGGGGCATTGTAGATAAATTGTAAAAATTGAAAACTATACCTAAACTAATAAATATGCTCTATAAATATGCTTTACACATAGATATGTTTTAGGATATTCATAAACTTTCACGTCTATAGGTATAATATTAGTAGGTTACGATCTGGGCATACATAAATCCCTAGATGTTATTATATATAACAGAAGCAGACCCTCACCAGACCTTAATAGTCTTCAAAGTGGGGGCAAAATAAAGGGGTAGGGGGAGGGAATTGCGCCGTTAAGGCTAAAAATAGACTGATATATATCTGATGGTGGGATAGAGAGGTATTTATGACCTGAAAGTAAGTGAGACAGTGTGGCAAAGCAGTTTATTTCACAGACTTATTTCATTTCTGTCAATAAATTAAGAGATAAGACTTCACTAATTAGAACCCTGTACTTAAACCTCTATTACTAAAGGTATATGAAGAGCTACAAGAGAATTGAATACAAAAGAACACAGACCTAGAGTTATGCCGATTGTAATACGGAGTGGCAAAAGCAGAGCTGCGACCACTTTTAGCCAGTTATTCGATGGGTATTGATCGGAGCCAGCTATAGAAATAAGAGGGTGCATCACGAATTCACGATGATTTCTATTGATTAGATCTACGTTTTTTACCACCTTTAGATCCAAAATTATCTACGAAATACAAACCAATGGTGATTTCCATCACTGTTAGAACCAAAACTACAAAGCCAAACATTCGAAGAAAATAAAGATCTAATTATGACGTCACGCCTTTTCTCATACGTCAAAGTTCAAAGTTCAAAGTTCAAAGTGTTTATTAATCAATAATTAATTACAGGTTTACTTATAATTAAAGCTTAAATAAGTTCTAAATATTATTCAAATCATGACATTAACTTCTGCACTGGTCAGAGACCGTCTCGCAGTAAGTTCAAAAAATAATCTAAAAACTAATTGCTGTCTAAAAACAGTTTTTTTTTTATATATATCTACCTGTTTACAGAATGGACAAATACAAAATGGAAAAAAGTAATTATACGTAGTTAGCCTATGGTTAAATTATCATCGAATTGAGTTATGTGTATGAATGTTAGTGTATGTTGTGTGTATGAGGGGGGTGTGTGGGGGGAGTTGTGAGGGTGATTTGTGTATGACTGCTTAGCCCTACGACAAGGTAGTCTTGGGATCGGATACGGGACCACTAAGCAGCAGATGTGTGTTCAAACTCACGTTTTACCACCAAGGCAGAGGTGTAATTGTTTCTGTCCCGAATAAAAGATTCTCCGGTATTTTCCATACGGGGTGGCAGCGACGGGGTGGTTTCCTCACGATATATTTAATAATTGAAACAAAAAGTAAACTTTAGAAAAAACCGACTTCCACAAACCCTATTTGATTAGATTGAGTTTAATACAAACTGTAACCCCTTATCCCCCCCCCCTTGGGGAATTAATTTTGTCAAATACCATATCAGTGCTACCCCACGCTACTAAGGAACCCCTGTACAAAGTTTCATGGCTCTAGGTCCACCGGTTTAGGCTATGCGTTGCCTGCCCGTCAGCCACGCATTGTATTTGTACCTAGTATTGAGCAGATCTGGTGGCCATATGTGGTCTTCATCAGCAGTTCCGCATCACAATATTATACTTACCATGTGCATTTGTACGAGTTATTATGAAAATCACAAAAATCACTATAGGTCTGCCTATAATATTTGAAGAGTTCCCTCGATTTCTCCAGGATCCCATCATCAGATCCTGAACTGGTGTCAATGGGACCAATGGGAAAGTAAACCCTTTCAAACAAAAAAATAATTTTCCAAATCGGTCCATCCGTTTAGGCGCTATCGGGGTACAGACATAAAAAAAAAACATCCGGGCAAATTGTAAACCTCCTCCTTTGGGAAGTCGGTTATAAAACACAAGTGTCCATCCATTTCTATTTATAGACCGAGTCTATTCAAGCTTCAACGGAGTTTGAAATTTCTTTTGAATTACTTGAAAATGGCTGCTGAACTAGACTGTTCTAGAATCGAGACAATAGTTGGCATTAGTTAGACAATAATCTCGGTTTCAGGCGTATTATTCTGTAAATCTCACTAGCACACTTCACATCTGAATACGCCGTGAGTTTCTTGATTGGATTGATGCATTGAATTTACACTAGCGGTACACTTGCAAGCGCGTGGCAACGAGTTGATCGAAATTGAACTTCAGATATTGATATAAACGTTCGTAATTACACATCTATGTGTACCGCGTACTGCATACTATTATGAGCTGACGTAAGAAGTAGCATTTGGTAAGGGTCACTTCAACACTCACTTCGTACTCGAGCACGATTTAAAGTGTCAAACTAATGCGAAGTGAATGTGTGAAGTGTCAGTGTGAGTGTATGTTCATTTGTCTGTCTATATCGATGTCCGTCTTTCCGGCTCTTCTCCTCTACAGGTCGCAATTCTCAACTGATTCTTGTGATTTTTTTTGAGCAGTGTTCGAGTATTACCACATTACTTTTATTTGTCGGCTTTTTTACTGATTTCATTTGTTTATCAGCCAAATTTTGAGCGGTCGGAGATGTAGAGGTCGTTTTGCTCGCGAGATATTTATGCCCATGGTTAGCCAGTTATTAACGACTTCATTTTAAGTAACAGGAGGCTCTAGAACCAAGGATCTCTTAATCTGTCCAGATACGTGAAAACGGATACTTGACTCTCAAAAATTTCTCTTACCGTATACAACTTGATTTCACCTCTCTGTTACACCCTGTATAAAAAATATTCTGTATACAAGACATTCTGTATACAAAATATCCTGTATCGCCATCTATATACGAGTTGCTGCAACATGTTACCACTTCGCGCCCGCGTACTACAAACTTCGAAACTTCCATGCATCGAAGCTCCGTAAGCTTTGAGTGAGCTTTCACTCGCTATTATTTGACGCTAGATGGCGGTAGGATACTTTTGAAGTACAAGTGAGCTAGTATACAGGTGTTTGAAGATGCGAGACAAACAAATATGTATCACATTGTTTTCCGTGCAATAAAGAATTATGAATTAAATAGACACACAAAGGCAGTGATAAATTACCAGTACCGGCGTATAATAATATGTATTATAAACATATATAATTGATATACAATAGAACCTACGAATAATAAAAAAACTGGCTAAAAGTGGGAACAATTATGCCTCTGGCCTACCATATGGGAAGAAGCGAGGGAGAAGAGTTTTTTGTGCCTGTGCCATCCCGCATGGGAAAAGGAGTAGCGATATTATATTTGTACATTCAAGGCTTTCATTTCTTAAAAAAAATTGCTCCGTGGTCTAGTGGGTTTCAAACTTGCCTCTCACGCGGGAGATGCAGGTAATCCCGGTGCTGAACAGTGGTACCAATTAGATAATTTACGTGTCTTAAGTGCATTATCGGAAAGTCTGTGATTCTGATAGCACGTTAAGCTACAGCCCGATCCCTGCTACGATCACTACTTGGTATGTAGTCGTAAAACCCCTCCACCAACCCGCACTGAGCCAGCGTGGTGGAGTTTGGTTCAATCTTACTCGTACCCGGGTAAAGTCCTGTGCCCCTCGGTGGGGACATTAATGGGCTCACGTTACTAACTTTACAAGGTTTTTTAGTATAAGTTCTTGGAAAGTCATGGGTTAGTAACAGACTCGACTGTTACTCGTAGCATTCAGTTATTCCAGTGGTCGATTTAGAGTTTCGAAGGTATTTCGAGTTTCCATAGGTCGCTGGTTCAAATCCGGCTCGAAGGACCAAATGTACGGGCGTCCTACTCGCCCGTACACTGAGCTTTACGATCACTGCTACCATAAAACGATAGAGTTGCCAAGACCTACACAGCTGAAACTGACTATGTGGAAATAAATATAGAGATGAATTCTTCCCTTGTCAAAACTCACGTAATGTCTGATCATACGAGTATACCAACTATAAAATTATACATAGTTCAAACATTTAAACATTTATTTATTTGACACAAATATATTATTATGTAGATACAAAACAAGTTCAGGATTTGAAGGTTGTCATTTCCTCTAGTTTAGTGGTTTTGACACCTCAAGAATAGCCCACAATATTGTTAATGTAATGACTGTTCGCATGATTTCAAATAACGCGTTCATACAAAAGACTTCAACGCGGTGTGTAAGCTAAGTTCACTTTTCTGCGTAAGCAGCGTTCTATCAAAACTGCACTCTAGAAGTAAAGCTTTTGTTTTATAACATGTACATGACAGTATTTTTTGTATAGTAAACTACTGTTACAGTAAACTAAGTAAATCGTAAACTGTTATAATAAAATAAGTAATCGATAAAAAAATATCATTAGGTGTATTAGCAATCACATAATGCTTGGATAGATAACAGTTATCATGAAATCATGTCAAACCTCCCTTGATCTTTATTATAAAACGTTCCATAAAGGCAGCCAAACTATGCGGAAATGAGGAATAAAATAAACTTGCTCAATAGCTGTTTTAACTAAACCAAAAATATTATCAAAATCTACCTGTGCAGGCGTGTTTCTCGGAAAGGTGGTGGGCGACTCGCGCCGAACAATAAATAGTAGAATCGTTCGGCCGTTATCTCGGCATCATCATCACACGGAGCTTTCAAAGCTGCGGGGCGGGGGGCGCGGGAGGCGGGCGGCGAAGCCTCCGCCAGTGCCGCTCCGACCGCGAGGCTGCCCGCGCGCCATACCGCTCGTCGCGACAACAAACCCCCGACACCAACTTCTCTCTGAAACTGAAACAAAACCCGTGACGAACACAAACAAGTGAAACTGTGAAACAAACTAAGTGTCCCCAAACTCCTAGGCAGTGTTTGTAGCCTTCATAATCGCGTGTCACGTGTGTTTACGAATAGATGTAGCAGGCGCAGGTCGCGCGTGAGATATTCGTGCTCCGCCATGTTGCATACCTGAGGCGAGCGAGACGACGCGAGCGGGACGCCGCTAGCGGGATGGATACCCCTCCCGCTTGCACGCGGATCATGCTTCTGCTGGCGCTGCTAGGCCTCGCCTCGGCCGAGGTGATGCAGTCCAGGGCGGTCGACACCGGCATCGACCTTCGATTGCTGGAAGACCAGCCGCCCGGCACCAGGGTTGGCGCCATCCCTATAAAACCAGGCTTTACGTACCGCTTCAATGAACCGCCTAAAGAATTCGCCCTCGACCCGCAGACGGGCGAGATCAGGACCAATATGCAGCTCGACAGAGAAAGCTTCGAGCGGTACGCGTATGTCGTGCTCTCGAGCCAGCCGACGTACCCCATCGAGGTGCGGATAAGAGTGATAGACGTGAACGATAATTACCCGGAATTCCCTGAGCCGAGCATCGCTGTGTCATTCTCTGAGAGCGCCGTCCCAGGGACCAGGCTCCTCCTTGACGCGGCAACGGACAGCGATTTAGGCGAGAACGGAATTACAAACGACTACAGAATAGTAGACGGAGACAGCGAAGGAAAGTTCCGCCTGAATGTCACCGTCAACCCCAGCGGACAAACGTCCTATCTACACCTAGAAACAACGGGAAAGTTGGACAGGGAAACGAACGATTTTTACATTCTAAATATATCCGCTAGGGACGGTGGTAACTCACCAAAATACGGATATCTTCAAGTGAACGTTACTATTCTAGATGTGAATGACAATCCGCCTATATTTGATCAAAGTGACTTTTCCGTATCGTTAAATGAAAGTGTGCCACCTGGGACTACAGTGTTGAAAGTGACCGCGACGGACAGCGATTTAGGGGAAAATAGTAAGATAACTTACGAAGTGACGGACACGGAGAAACAGTTCGCAGTTGACCCGGAGTCCGGTGTGATAACTACAATGAAGAAGCTAAATTGTCCGAAATATTGCAGTAACATGACATGTAACATGACCTGTGTGCTCACGGTGATAGCGCGGGACCACGGCGTGCCGCGACAAGACGCCAGAACATACGTCACTGTCAACCTTATCGACGCAAACGATCACGACCCCGTAATCACATTTATATACGTCCCCTCATCGGCCAGCTTCGCTACCGTCGACGAAAACGCAAAAAACGGTTCCCTTGTAGCCGCCATCTCGGTGTCGGATTTAGATGCCGGACTGAACGGTGTGACGACAGTCAATATTGTCGCCGGGAATGAGCTGAATCATTTCCGTTTGGACAACTCATCGAGTGTGCACATTGTTCACGTGAACGGAGTTCTGGACAGAGAAGAGATAAGTAAATATAATTTGACAGTAGTTGCAACTGATAAAGGGATTCCGCGTAGAACAGCCACATCTTTCTTGATCATACACGTGAATGATGTGAACGACCATGAACCTGTGTTTGAGAAGTCTGAATACTCGGCTGTTTTGAGTGAGCTTGCTCCACCGGGAACCTATGTCGCCGGGATAACAGCTACCGACGAAGATACGGGCGTCAATGCCGAGATATTCTACGATTTCTGTGATGGAGATCAGCTGCAATGGTTCTCTATTGACAACTTCACTGGACTGGTGACAACAAGGCTGCCTCTAGACAGAGAAATTCAGGGAACCGTTGACTTGAACGTCACAGCAAGAGACGGCGGACCGAACCCAAAATACGCCTACACAAGACTGAAAATTACAATACTAGATGAAAACGATGAAGCACCAACGTTTGCCCAAACTCAAATCAATGTAAGCATACATGAAAATATAAAGCCCATCAAAGAAATAGTTATACTAACCGCGTCCGATTACGATCAGGGAACTAATGGATCGGTTTCGTACTATCTACAATCGAGTGTTGAAAGAAAATATCCAAACACATTCATATTAGACGCAGTAACAGGGCAATTGAGTACAATCGTTGAATTGGACAGGGAACGGATACCGTTGTATGAGATAAACATTTCGGCGAAAGACCAAGGCTTTCCACCGCAGTCTTCTACTGCTACCGTGTTCCTAAAGGTGCAGGATGTCAATGACAACGACCCAGTTTTCTACCCAAAAAGGTACATCGACTCATTGAGTGATGATTTCCCTCCTGGAGCTAAAGTCCTGCAGGTGAAAGCTTTTGACTTGGACGAAGGAGAAAACGCTCGAATTACATACAAATTAGAAAATGGAGGCGATGGCTTTTTCGACGTTGATACCTGGACTGGAAATATTGTATTGAAAAAAAACTTCAGCAAAGCTCCTAAGTCTGTTTACATGTTGACTATCTCATGCCAAGACAAGGGAAATAGAAAAGCTAATGAAAACGCCGTCATAGAAATTGTTAAATTATCACAAACACATATTCTAGAGTTTGAACAATACAACGGATATACTTTTAAAATTGTCGAAGATGAAGGAATAATGAAAACTGAAACGTCGAGACATGTCGGCAAAGTGCGAGTTAAAGCTGGACATTCAATTGGATCGTTATCCTATTATATCCTTGAGGGTGACCCCAAAAGAGTTTTCAAAATAGACGAAAGAAGCGGAGTTATCACAACTAACTCTAACATTGACCGTGAAGACAAAATGACTTACAACCTGAAAGTAATGGCAAAAAGTAACTTAGCATTCGGCTTCACATATGTAAATATCTCCGTACTGGATGTAAACGACAATTATCCAATATTTATTGAAGATAAGGACGAGATTCACATGCCTGAAAATATGGCCGTCGGACAAGAAGTGTACTTCGCTAGAGCCACCGATCGAGATTCCGGCGTAAATAGAACTATTTCTTACTCTCTAAGTGATAATCCCGACGACAGCTTTCGCATATCAGAGACTACTGGAGTCATTTACTTGAATAAGCCTGTAACAAGCGAGCCGGGTACTGTGATGTCAATAGAGGTGATAGCTACGGACAATGGTACCCCAGCTCTGTCCACAAAGCATTCCATACTATCAATAGTAGATGATGTCAATGACCACACGCCCGTATTTGACCACACCTCGTATGAAACTTCCTTGTTCGAGTCTAAGCGAGTAAATACTAGATTCTTTGCGATATCAGCCACAGACGCCGACTTGGGCCCAAACGGTCGGATTTCATATCACATTTCTGAAGGCAATACTGACGAGAAATTCGGTATCTTTCCCGATGGCTTTTTATACGTAAAAAATCCACTAGACCGAGAACAAAAGGATTACTACTCTTTGACAATCACATCTACGGATGAAGGTACGCCACCGAGGTCTTCTCAAGTGCCCGTTGTCATACATGTATTGGACGAAAATGACAATAGCCCCCAGTTTACGAACACCACTTTCATATTCAAAATAAAGGAAAATGAACCGCCTGACACTTTTGTTGGAAAGTTGACTGCGACCGACAAAGATATCGGACGTAATGCCGAGCTCACTTACAGCTTGCCTGCGACACAAAGTGACTTTAGAATAGACTCGAGAAACGGCTTTATAAAGACGCTGAAATCATTCGACAGAGAAAATTTGGTAAACACCACCGGCCAAGATTATATCACACTGACTGTGACCGTGAACGACAATGGGAAGGTCAAGTTATCGGACTCGGTGCGGGTCACAATTTACATAACAGATGTAAACGACAATGCCCCAGTTTTCACCAGGACACCCTACAAGGTGGAGGTGTCAGAAGGCGCTTCGGTTGGCGCATCCATCATGCGAGTCTACTCTTCTGACGCTGATGAGGGTTTAAACGGCGATATTTACTATAAACTAGTGGGTGGGGATGAAATGGGAAAAATTTCTCTGGACGAGGCCACGGGGCAGTTGCTAATCAATAAGCCTTTAGATCGCGAGACTGTAGATCGCTATCTGCTGACCGTTTTGGCTCATGACTCTGCGCGAGAGCTCCGCCTAACTGCGACCACCGCGATAACTGTAGACGTTCTGGACGAGAATGACAATGCACCGATTTTCACCCAGTCCAAAAGCGAAGTTTCCGTACTCGAAACCGAGCCCGTAAACAAGAAAATAATGCAGTTCTACGCGACAGACGCCGACTTGGGTATTAATAGAGAACTGCAGTTTTCCATTACGTCTGGCAATAGAAAAGAGTCCTTTTTCATTGACAGTAATTCAGGGGAGCTGTATTTACATAAGCAACTTGACTACGAAGAGTTGACATCGTACGTGTTAAATATAACTGCGTCAGACAGCGGCAGTCCAAGCCTGTCTTCAACGATTTCGTTCACCGTCAACGTGATTGATGCAAATGACAACGCACCTGTCTTCACGAATACGGCTATCGTGCGACAGATCAGAGAAAGGATTCACAAGCACACGCCGATTGTGACTGTCACAGCCGAGGATCCAGATTCGGGATTGAATGGAAAAGTTTATTACTCAATAAAGCATCAAGAGCCAAACGATCGCCAGCGCCATTTTGCAATAAACAACGTTACGGGTGTTATTCACACATTACTCCCAATTGATAGGGAAGCCATTGACACCTTCAGGATTACCGTTGTCGCTTATGATGGTGCCGTGCCGCCAGCACAAAGATTGTCTGCTGAGAAATTAGTGACAGTGATAGTTGAAGACATAAATGATAATGCCCCAATATTCGTATCTATGAACGCTGCTGTGATTCGCTCCGAAAGGCTTGGCCGTAGTGTTGGACAGGGAATTTTTATTATGAACGTGTTGGCCCGCGATTTAGATTCTGGCCCCAATGGGCTGGTGACGTACAAACTCATTCCCGGCGATGATCACAACGACCTATTCGATTTGCATCGCAGTAATGGAGCATTGACGTTGCGCTACCCGCCCGCGACCCCCGAAGCTAGGTGGAATCTTGTAATAAAGGCCACTGATGAGGCTGTACTTAGCGAGCAAAAAAGCACCGAGACTTACCTGACTGTGATCATGGGTGGAACTGAATTGAATGATGTGACGTGGACAAACGCAGTGTCAGTTTCTGTGGGTGAAAACGAACCGGCCGGTACGGCAGTGTTGAATTTGACGAACAATTACAAGTCCCGCTTTGAGTATTACATAGTGAATGTGACTGGTGAAGGTAGACAAGTGGATAGGTTGTTCGATATCGATTCCGCTCTCGGTATCCTGTCGACGGCAGTGTCCCTGGATCGGGACGCAGGTGTAGATCGGTACGAAGTGGAGATCTGCGCCGTGTCACCCGGGATGCCTCTCAAGACCACTACGACTAAGGTGAGTTTGATTTGCCAGTCGGTTTGTATTTTATCACAGGAAGCGAATAAGATTGTTATTAGAACGACAAAGCCATATGTGCAATGCCAATTAAACCCAAATCTCAGCTTCGGGGGCTAAAATAAACAGAATATATTTCATTCAAAAGAAAGCTCGTTAGCGTAAATCAGAGTCAGCCTAATCGAAGCCTCTAAATTAACGATAAAGTCCGTTCCGAACCGATATCAGCGGAGGCGTCCGAAAACCTCTCTGATTACAAGCGAAGCATAAGTTTTGCTTGTTATTTATGTTACCTCATTAATCCGTTTATTATTTATTCTGGACGACCTGCGACTGTGGACGGTACCCTAATAATTTTGGAGGTAGGTTTTTCAGAGTTATGAAGGGATTCAAGAATTTATGTGCATTTTAAGCAGTAAATAATATCTTGTATCTCAACTCAACCTACAAAGTTTATTGAAATTGCCCGCCTAACATTTGCCAGAAATTTTTAACTGTCATATACACACTACACTCTAATTTCCTCGATTGTAAATTCACGGATCAATTACGCGTAAGAGGTTTATTGACAGTATAAATACATTCTCACCTTTCTTGCTTTTACCGCATGATCTTACGGTAAAGTTCATAAAATCCACGTGGCCACAGATATTCCATTTACAAATACAGTGCAGCGGTCATTACCCGTCACTGAATGCACTGCGATGGTACTCTATCTAAAAATTTATTAAATAAGATTTGGTCAAATTCTAATAGATCCAAATGGCCTAGTTTGCGAATGTAGACCTCAACTAAAAGTTTAAATATTTATCATTAATTATTTATTTATAACGTTTATTCATGAAAAAAAGCACTTAATTAAGTAATTTAAGTCTGCCAAACTGCTAGGCAGTTAAAGATACATGCCTAACATATTATTTTCTTCTACTTCTTCTTCTTTTTTTAATGGCGTGCTTAACTATGTTTATTTTGTCAGTGTCAAGTATAATTGAAGATCACAGGTTCTCTTTAAGTTCAGTACTTTAGTTTAGCGGTTTATGTCTACCCCTCCCAAATTGCTCCCATTGGCTTGTGCCATTATCATCGAAAACGATGCCGTATCAACATTTCTTTCTGTCAGAAAATATTGGAGCTTAACAAATGTCACCTTTATTTAACAATAATTTTGAAATGAAACGGATTCTTTAATGCCCGGAGATGGTAACGGAACAAATTTTATGGCAACGTCGAATTTAAAACTTTATTATTTTTGCAATGTTTGTTTCTTTGCAAGTATTGTCGCGTTCCCTCCAAGGTACCTATTATGTTGACTTTGACATTCTTATTTCGTACGTCTGTGCTCATTGTGGCTTCTAATCTCTGATAAAACAATGCTTACATGTATATGTCGGCGGCCGATCGTAATGTGCCCGAACGTGAAATATCATGAACCGATAAATTAAAATCTCTTAAGGCAAACACTACGGTAGCTTAGGTGAAGTCTAAAGGGGATGAGCGCAGCGAAGCCTCCGAATAGTCTTCGTGTTCGTCTAACATGTATAACACAAAAACATCACGTAGTGCTGAATAAAAATGTTTTTAAAAATACATGTTTTCGTTAAAACCCGCCACATCATGATGTGCCCAGTAATGGCTTGGGCATATCATGAAATGGCGGGGCACATGATGTGCCCGATTCTAAGATCGGCCGCCGACATATATACTAATTCTAAGTAGACCTGTGCTCCTCGGTGGGGTCATAAATGGGCTACATTAACACTTTCGAATAACATTACCTTTCTTGCGCTGTCGGGTAAAATCTCTCCCTCAACCCTCAATCTCACTTTCCCACAGGAAAGTAGGGTTGGGAGGAGGAGACCCCGGACACCAAAAGCGCATTAGGCTCAACGCACATTCCCCAATGATTTATACAAGTTGCTCTGCGCCTGCGCATGGGGCGTCGACTCCCGGTGCCTCTTAATGAACGGACAAGTCCTTGGGTTATTCTGTTAGGGAAAGGGTATTGAGGGCCTAATTTTCACCAGAGAATTATTAAAGTTTATTGTATAATGTATGGAAACTGAAACAACAAAGCGCCACGCTTTTTTTTTATACTCCATACAAATCAGCTGACCCACTCAGGCCAAAATGTACTGAAAAATAAAGTTGCTCTGATCAAATCGGTTTCGTAATGAAAGTTGCTCAGAATTATGTCCCTAACAAAGTAGTTTCACATTTTGTGTTAATTCATTTACACCTTGTATAGATACCGCCTGGTTCGCCGACAAATCTTATAAACAATAGTTCGCCATTGTTCGGTCGTTCGAGCGGTGTGCTTCTGAGAGTAAAGGGGTTTTAAGACCGTGAGGAAATCTTCATTAATCCATAGCTCAGGCTTTGGGCTAGTTTCTTGTCACACAAAATGGAGTTTATAAATACTGGCTGAAAGAGGGCACAGCACTACTGTACATCTGCCCCGCCAGTATTGACCGTAGGAAGGAGCTTACAGTCTGTTCGTGATAAGGATGCAGTGAAATTTAAATTTAAATCTGTTAACAGACAGAGGACACAGGACAGGACAGGACACAACCTTCGCGTTCGAAAGTTTGCCTTCAACTGGTCACTGTGAACTTGGCTTGATAATTAGAAACGATTTGATTGGTTACGGGGTATGGCTAGGCCGCCGGAAGTGATGACTTTACTGCATTGTTATCACGAATAGACTATAGTAGAGTTACCGGTAGGAACGTGCTAAGCTATGCCTAAATAGTTTTCCTATTTTACTATGATGTCGTATCCTAGCAGTTTTTTTTGGAATATGATGGTTTGGTTTGGTATGGATGGTACACACTTAATGCTAATTGCTATCGCTGCGTCTTAAATCGGTCATACCACACAAAGGGTGCATGCATATATATGTCACCGTGAAATTGTGAAACCCGTTAGATTGCAATCTAAAGAATTTTAATTTAACTTATTAATTTAAAATGTTAACTGTACTGGTACTTCTTACAATATAACGCATTAGTTGATAAACTGAAATGATGAATGTCTCGGCAAAGTGGTGAAGGATAAAGGGGGTGAGCGAAGCGAATCCCCGTTTACCCTACGTGTTAGGTTGACTTGTAAGTACCAAAAAAGCGTAAATGCTCCCTGTCCTGTCGATCTTGTTACTTGTTAACAATTTATCGACAGATTACGTTCTAACGTTTTTTTCCGTTAGAATGTAATCTCACGGTTTTTACAATTTTACGGAGACATTTTAGCAGCCATTCTACGTCCAATTATGCGGTGTTTTGTGAACAAAAGATTTCATTTGGCAGGATTGATGATGATATATAGTTCCTTTAGTAACAATCTCCATAGTAGAATAACCCTATTCACCACCAGGATAACGTTACGATACAAACAAATATCGCCCTTATTTACATGTAGTGACAATCGGATATAGTTTAGTGTGCTTATCGACTGAGTTCGCATTTGTTAGTGCAGTTGAGCTGTGAAATTGGTTGCACTTTCGTACTAATAGTTGTAGGTCACTGATTCATTATACTTCGTATAGATTCGCTTTGTTTTAAGTGTTTTTGTGGTTTATTTTTGTTTAAACTTTACTAATAGGTATTGATCTCAACAGGTCAGTCTGCAGTCAGCATCAGATGTATATAAGTATGTGACGTCAATATTAGGGACGTGGGATATGTGTGTGTGTGTGAGAGAACGATAGAGATAGGTCACATCAATTTCAGAAATATATGGCACCAGTAACTAACCTAGTAAAAGTCAATTTAGCCCATTTATGTCCCCATCGAGGGACACATGACTAATTCCGGATACGAGTAAGACTGAGCCATACTCCACCACCCAGGCTCAGTGCGGGCAGGTGGAGAGGTTTTATGACTATAAAATACTATTAGGAAGTGATAGTTTTATGGGACCTACTGTTAACGTGTCATCCGAAACAACATCCGATTATGTTAAGATAAATAATTTATCTCATTAGTACATGGTCGAATTCGAACCTGCATCTCCTGCGTGACAATCAAGCGTGAAACTCACTAGACCAGAAAGCTCTCTTGAGTAGCAAGTAACCTAGATGAGACAAAAATTACAAAGACATCAGAGTCATGGTAGAGTCTTTAGTTTCCATAGCTTGTGCAGTTGTGCATATTAAAAAATATTATTATAATTTTTTGAGCTATTATGTCTCTAGAATCCGTCTCACTGTCTATCAACTCTTTTTTTTTTGGCTATTTTTTTACATACAGGCACATACTTTGCTTCTGGCCCCACACTAGGATACCCTGTGTTGTGGGAACCAGAAACACTGACATCACAAACATGTAAACATCCAAGACCTGGGGCTTTTTTTGTCCCCAGTCGGGATTCGTACCCGGGACCTCTCGCATGGTAGGCAGATGCACAACCGCTACGCCACAGAGGTCGTCAACTCAGACGTCGAACCAGAATCCGACGGCAGTTTTTAACATATTACCGCTTTAACGTTTTTATCGCTCGATTTATGTGTGGCCGGAGGTTTATCCGATTGCTTCGAAGCCTGAAGAATGTTCAAATCAAAACTCTTAACCTGCTGCTTCCCCTTAATGCATTCTCAGCGCAATTGATAACATGTTTTGGGTGGCTGGCCCTTTTAAGTGTTATCTGCGAAAAAAAAGTTCACTTTACCCGTAGGAAGGTTCCCTCTGTTTGATTAACGAGACGTGGATGGAGGTAATCTTTTAGACGTTTGTCAATCGTTTAAAAAATAAGTAAAAAAAATGACCGAGATGTCACTTTTATTTCGTTTATTTTATTTTCATCAACAGCACATAGATAAACAAATTACAAAGCGCAAAGATACAAAATGAAAGCCAATAACAGATATCCACAAAATACAAGAAATAAATTTAGATCGAGAAACTTAAACAGATAGACAAGTGTGCGAACTTATTAAATAAGACCTCTTATTCTTATATGAACGTGTGCTTATAGATAATTATGTTTAAAATAATGTTAGGTATGTATATTAAATATTATGTATCGGGTAAAATGTATGGAGTGTGTGTGTGTATGAATGGATGTATGTGAGAGAGGGTGTGTGTTTATTTAACAAACACAGCAATATTTCGAGAGATGTATGCTACGATCGTAATGAAGGTCCTTAGTCTCTGTCTCTGCCTACCCCTCTTCCAGGGAAAAGTCTATGTAACAACATAACGTCACGCCTCTCCCCATACGGGGCGACATAGCACATAACTATACTTTATCCATGCTTAGAAGCAACTTGACAGCTAACCTAAATCTTCATAAAATCTTCTTTTTAAACACTAGGGATGTTACCAAAACAATCAGGAAGAATCTAAATTGTTTATTCAGTTGAACTAACAGAAGAGTTGTCGCCAACACTGCTATTAGCACTAAAATATATTATTATTTCATTTTCAACCAAGTTTAAGGTAACTGAAGAATCAAGAATAAAATGTTAGACATTTTTCAGACTCACAAATTTTTAAAGGGTGTATCGATTCTTTTGATAAATCGATTTTTATGAGCAATATCCCCTCACTAACAGGCTAAGATTGACATTTGTCAAGTTTCCTGTTATATTAGATACAATAGTCCGTTATTAGGATAAGCGAAGGGAAATCTGTCACTAAGCCACACTCCGGCAGACTGTTTGATCCACCTGTTTAAATGATAAAACGTCAAGGTCTGAACTTTGACATAGTAAATTAAGTCCATGTTTAGTTTCTGCGAATATCAGGCATTGTACTGCAAAATCGAACGTTGAATTCCAGTTTGCATGACAGAGAGGTTCGCACTGTAAACTCATACAAGATCAATAAATTGAAGTTAAAATGTGAAACCACCTGTAGAAATGAATTCGTACCGAAATTCCGAGAGTATTTTTCAAACCATTAGTCTCAGACGCATTCTGCCTCAATTTTGCACATATCTGGGCCATTCCACTCTAGTTTCCGATATGTAAGTGAAATTCCAACCTAACCTCGCTCAAACCAGTCTTGGAGAAAGACATTATAGGATCACTTAATTATTTAATTCGCCATAATTTACGGTGGTATACAATGTCTTCTTGATTGTGATTTACATACTTGTTTATTTTATTATCAGTTTCTTGTGTTATTGTTTTAAAGCGCTAGGTTGTTATAGAAGTTTAAAAAAAGGTTTGTTGGTTGTTTTTGAAAGACCTTATAACTGTTCAAGTAATAATATTGGAGAAGCGTAAGGTCCATATAAAGTACATTATTATTATTATTATTATTATTATTAGCCTATATAATCCTACTGCTGGGCAAAGGCCTCTCTTCCCCGTTTCCATGCATCGCGCTCCTGGGCCGAATCCCACGAGTTCTTGTTGTGGTCCCTCAGCTCGTCACTCCAACGTTTTCTAGGGCGGCCTCGACCTCGCCTTGCGTTTTGTGGGACCCAGAGTGTCAATATAAAGTACATACATTAATAATTATTATCATCATTAACAACATAATATTAAGACCACGTAGATCCCGCTTGTATAGAAATAAGCTTACTACATTTCCACACTCAGATATCTTTACGGGTTGGCATAGGGACAGTTGTGTCCATGTTGCCATAAAATATAATATGTACCCCAAATATGTCCCCATCGAGGGGCACGGGCCTTTTCTCAGATACGAGTAAGATTGAGCCATACTCCACCACGCTGGCTCAGTGCGGGTTGGTGGAGGGGTGTCCGGCTAGTGGCCAATCTAACTGTCAGAAGCTCTTGTAAAGTAAAAGTTTTTAATATTTCTAAAAGCCGTTACTATTGAAATACCGAAAGTCAAATTCCGCTATTCTGTTATGGCTCCGATAAAACATTTTATAGCTTCAAGCAATATACGGTTTGTATGGATTTTTGTGTAGTTTTTATTTTCAATGTTAGAGAATCTCAATATCGTTGTAACTCTCATGCTTTAAAAATATGTGTTGTATTTAATTGTTTAAGTTTTTACAAGCAAGAAAGTTAATCCCTATTATACCTCCATCCAGAGCCAAAGAAATTTGGGACTGACAGTTTACAACTATATTATCGGCCTCTAAACATTGCAAATGCGTAGATGAGTCAATCTGTTAAATCTTTATTCATTTGTAAAAGTAACCCATTCTACAATCCGAACAACGATGCTGGGACAGAGTTGTATCAAAAATGCAACCAGTGTCAACGCTTGCGCAGTGCGCCATCGTCGGAACCTCCAATGTTTATAGATTTTATATATACAGCTATAGACTAATATATGTATGGTTTCATAGTTTCATAGGTACCACTCGGTGGGTCAGCTAGCTAGTGATTAATTTGTCAAAATTTATAGCTCTTATACTTAGTCTAAAGGAGGTCAAATAACACTACTACCGACTCATAAAAGTTGATTTGTACGCGTTATCGTCCAGGTCCAGTGATTCGAACGAATTATTGATATTATTATTTTAATTTTGAAAACATGAATTTGCGCCTATTCCCAAACGGGGCAATTGAAACACAGATACATCCACAAGTTAAGTAAGCACGTTAATTCAATTCAATTCAATTCATATTCTTTATTGCACAGAAACATAAAAAGATACACTTACAAGAAATATTATACGCATTAAATCAATTTGCTTGTGATCATTGTGGCAAGCAGTGCAGATACGGCATCTGTCTGTTCAGTCACAAGAGAAAATGTGACTCCCGGAATATCGAGCACTATCGAGATCATCTCCATGGTCGGAAAATCGATTTTAGATACCGAATATCTCCGTTGTTGTATGTTTGCTAGAATAAATAATTATCCACCAAACAAATTATGTTACCGTATCGATGAGTTTACTGTCACTTCTCTATACAGAGCTGATACTTGTTTGGAAAAATATTCTAATAAGAAAACGATTATATTTTGATTGTACATGTGTATAGATAGCGAGATACTAATGTTTTATTTATCATTTATTAGTTGACCGTTATATCTAGAAATGTACATGAATATAAATTAGACTTAACTCGCTTCGTCGTCTGTCGGTTGTTTAATGAATGGAAAAAGTATCACTCGTCTTTGGAAGGAAATGCTTGATTTCTTTCATATCAAAAATGCTCAGCAAAAATGATAATTTCAGATATTTACTCTTTGCTTAGGTATTAGAAATATTTTTTTATTAATGCTTAATGTTATTTTGAATTGAATGAAAAGGATTTTATAATTCATCATTTCAATCATCATCAAAACAAAAGTTAATAAGGGTTGACCAACCAATATTGTATTTGGAATTCCGTAGTAGAATAACAAACACTTTTTTGAAAATTTTACACTAGCAACTTTGCACTATGCAGAGTCCAGATCATCAGTTCAAACAACCATTTATAAGCACAAATCTTAGTTTATATTCAGTAGCACGAAACTACGATCTTCTGATCACCGAACACTCATAGACAAGACTTGTGGAAACAGCTTTCTTATCGTACCACCACCCAGCTTAACATGCTCTCCCAAGTTCCACCAACCTCCACCAGAAACGCTCAGCCGAAAGGGATCTCGTTATGCTGGAAGTCACAACATGTTAAGCCAGACCGGTTTTGTACAGTGTACGTCACAGGTTTGCATGTGTGTGTCAGGCCTTATTTCTAGTTGGGAATACTTTCCCATGTCTTCTTTGGTAGGTCGACTATAATTGGGTTTTCAATTGTTTTCTCGATAGAAATGGCAGGGGAAATAACTTGGTAGGTAGCGGTTTTTAATTAGGCGTAGCAGCATTCTTTGGATCGCTTTCATTTAGCATTTGTAGTCTTGTGTTAAGGAATGACTATTTTTTCCTGTAGTTTAGTACCTTTAATCTGAGGATGGACGATGGTTTTAGTATTTAATCTCTAAGTAATTTGTTTGTATTTTTGCCTATGAAATCAGAAATTCCCCAAGAAATCTGTTACGTTAACAGTTTTATAAAGAATAGGAAAACATCGAGCAATCTTGCAATGGTTAGAAGAACACTGTTAATTCATCCAAGTTTATCGTTTCTGTTAGTAACACATCATGAATCAATGACCGTATCTAATCTTATTGCTTACTGTTCTGATCACAAGTTCTGTTTTAATTGTTTTGTTATTGAAGCTCGAAGCGAAAGATGCATGTTAATGTGTAAAAAGGTTTTTAAACCTTTGCCTCAATACCCCATCATTAAAAACAGTTTAGAGAAAAACCCTTTGAATGGCGAAGCGGCTTGACCCACCGGCAAATTTTACGCCTCCGCTACGATTCAACAACAAAATTGATTCCCCCGATGTTATCTAACCCACTCCAGGCGACGTAGGATAAATAAAATGTACGATAATCTGCCCGGAATCTGATATAGGAATTGAGGCTCTTGGATATTATTGGGTTTTAATTCTGACCACTCCTCTGTCGGCGTTACTTTCTTGTGTGATTTAACACTCATTGTAGGTAGGAGGCGTCGCTTACGAGCGCATGCGTCAAATAAATTTCGGTGGGCGCGAAAATTCGCGTGGCCTGATCCGATCGTCCTGATTCTGCGCCCGAGCTCAAAAGTCACTAAATTACAATTACCGGCTCAAGGTTTTGACGTATCGCGGTGTGATTTTAAAAGGACGTGCTTTATTTGGGTTGAGCGTGTTTTTTGTTTGCTTATTGTACGTTTGTTTGGGAAAGGTTATGGCTGCAAATGCCTTCATTGTGTGCCAAACGAAACACTTATTTACGAAGTTTTGTGGCCAAATGTATGTTAAATTAACAGCAGAGTAAAAACTTAAATATTTTTAAGCTATACTGGTAATAATGATATTGATGGTTCCCTATTTTTAAAAACCACAACCGTTAGGTAGTTTCTCCAGCAAATACTCCTAATTGTAACTAACAACCATTTGTCTGACCATTCAAAATATTCCAAACCTATACTTATGAATCTTTACCACTAATTGCATATAATTATTTTTGCAAAAGATATTCTAGACTTATCCAGTCGGATCTATCTGAAAGCCAGTGCCTATTTCAATACAATGTTCGCCATCAACTCAGTAGCCCTAGGTTACGGTCATTCCTTGTGAAGAGGCCTATTCCAGTCAATCCCAGTTATACGTTAATGAATGAAATCATTATTTTCTCAATGCATTGGTCCCATCAGTTGAATACTAGATTAAGAGCGCGCTCCCCAGGATCAGTGTGGATCGGCAAGAGCGTGTTGGATCAGCCACCGGGGCCCGAATTCTACAGTACACAAGCATACCACAAGCCTGGCACAAGCTTCAATACGACGCATTTGGTATTCTACTAAAATCGGAATCGCAATTCACAAGCGCCAGCCTGACGCCAGCCTACTTCGTATTCTACTGTCGGACAGTAGGCTGGCGTCAGGCTGGCGCTTGTGAATTGCGATTCCGATTTTAGAAGAATACCAAATGCGTCGTATTGAAGCTTGTGCCAGGCTTGTGGTATGCTTGTGTACTGTAGAATTCGGGCCCCGGTGGCTGATCCAACACGCTCTTGCCGATCCACACTGATCCTGGGGAGCGCGCTCTTAATCTAGTATTCAACTGATGGGAGTAGGCTGGCGTCAGGCTGGCGCTTGTGAATTGCGATTCCGGTTTTATTAGAATCTAAATGCGTCGTATTGAAGCTTGTGCCAGGCTTGTGGTATGCTTGTGTACAGTAGAATTCGGGCCCAGGGTTGTAAAAAATTGTAGCTTGATCGGACGAGTGTGATGCGCGATCCATGCACCACGTTTCGCCGATCCAAGTTGGATCGTTTGGTGCATGTGGATCCAGCTAATTAAAATTGCTTTGATATAAATATACATAGTCAAGTATTTTCTCATACGACATGGCAGAGGCACAAGTACCTTGACTATCGCAAAAAAACACACGTCACCTCCACATGGCAAAATTTATATGTATTTACTACAAACCTAAGGGTGCGCCGGGAACGCGCCGCTGCCTGCGTCCGCGCAACAAGCAATAATTAAACCGTGAGTTGTGGGCTACTTAGTGCACTCACTTACGATTCGAAACGCGAATCCACAGCGATAATAACTGGGCTTGTTTGAATTAGCTAAGTTACTGCCGAGTTTGGTTTTATGTATTTCTTTGTTTGTTTGTTTTGACATCCGGGTGCAGGTTGAAGAGATACATGTTTATCATTTTTTTTTGGTGGAGTGTTTTCCTGTTTAATAGAATGACACTCACTTTGTATTGTAATGTCCTCTCTACTAATACTCATCTATTTTGACGTTTTCAGAGAAACTAAGGTGATACTAAACATAATAACCGGCCAAGTGCGAGTCGGACTCGCGCACGAAGGGTTCCGTACCATTATCTATAAAAAACCGCAAAAAAACATTGTACGGGAGCCCCCCTAAATATTAATTTAAATATTTATTTTTTAAGTAAATAATATACTCAATATATTGTGAACATTTTATCAATAGACTGTGCTCAGTCATCCCAAAGATAACTCTCTAATGCTGACTTGTTATAAACAAAACTGAAAATTTAAGTATTGATTAAACTAAGAACACAATAGATTCTTCTGATTAAAATAGTTTAATTATCACTTTTAACGAGCGCATAAAACAGCTACTGGTCATATATTATAACCAATAATTATTTGTGAATTCTCTCTTGTACCAGATGTTGCTATGCCATGTTTCTCCAGTACTAAATGTATTAAGTAAATATCTTTGCGAGTAAATTATCTGACGCCTACGTTGTCAGGGCGATTAGCACCGTTATTTTGCTGCGAATCCCTGTAGAAAAATAGCTTCACTGCCAAAAATTTACAAATATTACATACTAGGCATATTATTAAAATCCTAGCGTTAAGTGACATAGGAAGATTCTTATCGAAATAATATACGGAAAGACGACATAGCTGAAAACGATAGAATAGCGATTGAAATAAATGAATCACTTTATAATTGCATACGATTTCATGTTTACAAGTCATGGCATTTTTTCTATGCTGAAATAGGTACTTTGTTTTAAAGTTTTCTATTTTATATTTTCAATATACCCATGAACTTTAAAAAAACACAGAGCCTCCTACAAATTTCAGTTTTTAAGAATGTACAAAGAAAAAAGGCGACCTTATTAGACATATCTTCCAGCAAATCATCCAGGAAAGATCATGCAACAGTCATAGTGTACACTTAAAACTATTTATTGTGCAAAAATATATTAAAAAATTAAAATTACATTACCTCTTCTTGCTAGTATGTAGTAATTGTGAAACTCCACCAACCCGCACCGAACCAGCGTGGAGGAGGTAGTTCAGTTCAGTTCAGTTTTTTATTTCTTTAAACAAAGTACATTGTATTAGAAAACTAAATAATATAAATTAACTTAAACTGAGGCATTAATGAAGAAAAAAGTCATCAAGTACATACAGACATTTCTTAAGCAAGTATTTCCTGAGATCAGTTTTAAAAATACTAGTAGATTCGATTATCTTCAGACTTAGAGGCAACGCATTGTAGAATCTAACAGCTTGGTAGCGAGCACTATGTTCAACAACTTTCAGAGAGGGGGTCACAGTATTGATGCGGATATCTTTGCGCCTCGTATTTAACGGTATGGCTCAATCTTACTCGTAACCAGGTAAACGCCTGCGCACCTCGGTAGGGACATTAATGGCTTACATTTACTTACTTCTACTATATGAAATACAATGCTTATGGCCAATTTCGCCAACAATCCCTATCTATTAGGGGACAGTTTATTTTCTTTTAGGGGGCACCTAGGGGTTGTTTCACTCTGACCTAAGTTTAAGGGTCATCTAGGCTACTAAAGGATCCCCTATACTTAAGAGGCCAGTCTCCGAAACAATCGCTAGATGGCTAAGAACAAGAGCTAAGGTTCCCCTAATGGCCTACGCACACTGGGACGGCATGGCAAGGGATTTTAAGTTTTTACCAATGGACATTCAAACGTATCTCTA
The DNA here is from genome assembly GCA_963457715.1 of Argyresthia albistria. Taxonomy (NCBI): domain Eukaryota; kingdom Metazoa; phylum Arthropoda; class Insecta; order Lepidoptera; family Argyresthiidae; genus Argyresthia; species Argyresthia albistria. The sequence goes on along the minus strand of OY735267.1, from coordinate 10,252,547 downwards.
TAGAAATAAGATATAAATTGATTTGCTTTCAAATAATGCCGAAGCATCCCGCGGAATGCTTCGGGATGCTTCGTCATTATTTTAAACGATACCAATTTATGTCTATATCGATACGTTTGAATGTCCATTGGTAAAAATTTGCCCTGCGCCGTTCCGGTTTGCGTAGGCCTTTACGAATGAAATTGGGCATTAATCCACCAGAAGACAGTTGTAAGTCATTATACGGACGTTCTAACGGTGATGGAAAACATCGTGAGGAAACCTTCATTACTCCATAGCTGCGGGGATGGGCTAGCCCCCGTGTCACGCAAAATGGAGTATTGAATAACTGGCTAAAAATGGGCACAGTTGTGCCTCTGCCACCCCGTATGGAAAAAGGCGTAACGCTATGTTTATGTAATGCTAAACTCACCCAAAAACACTTGTAAGAATGTAGGGTAACCAGTCCAGTAGTTGGCACTAGGCAGAAGGTAACATTTCATCGTGTAATTGTAGAGGGCGCGAGGGCCGGCCGCTCGATGATCAAGCGCCGCACGGCAGCTAAACGCCATTTTGTAATAGTGATGGGACACCTCGCGATGTGTGAAACTTATCGGTGTTCAATAAAAATATGTTTTCTATTTTAATAGGGACATTGTTTTCTTGATTCAAAATTTACTACTTCTTTGACAAGCAAAAGAAACGCAAAGAAATTTTGAAGTTTTATACCTAGTAATTCAAATGAATTGATAATCCTTTGTCAATGTTTTTTTCCACCATAAGCTATCTGTGTAATTGTAGTACAATAAATAAATTACTAATTACAAATAATCTAGAGCTAGTTACATGTAAGCACATAATAATTGTTAAATCATTCAATACCTCATATATTATATAAAATCAGCGTACGCTATCGTCTGTTAACCATTCCATTCGCACCAAACCCCATCCTTATCGAGCACGATTCTCACCTGCATTGACATCCTTATTCTGAGAGCAACCGACCGTTCAAAATATTTAATTTGGTTGCCTCGTAACCTATAATTACATGTTATACAGTTATTTACGATTCACAGGGTGTTAGTAAATTTGGCGGTCAATTGAAGAATGTCTAAAGTTTGTGTCATGTTGATGATAGTTTTGGTATTAATGTTCTTGTGGTAACTTGACTTTAACTGTAATTTTAGTTTATGTATATTTAAACTAGTATGATCAAGTGTCTATCTATTTCGCAATGTTTGATTTTATACTAATTAAGTACCTGTGGAAACGATAACAATTTATACAGCGATAAGCTTTCCTTTGTAAATTACTTCTCTGTATTTTCTGTTTTTTGTCTTTTATATACAAAAAATATACAAATACAAATTTATGGCAGTACGTATTAGTACGCTTTTTTAAATTCGGCAATAATAGTATAACAAGTAGTGCGTCCATTTTTTTAATGTCGATACAAAGTTTTGTTTCTCATCACCATTTATTAAGTACCTGTGGATCTTCTGGGTCTGTGTTATTATTATTTAACATCACCATTCGGTATTTTTTATCTAATCGCAGGTCGCGGTTTGAATCCGGAGTTATAAATTAAAGGCCCTTCATGATTTTTCCTTAAGTGAAAGGAAAAGAAGACAAACAGAGCGCTCTTTTAATTAATAAGCCTATTCAATAATCTTAATTAAATTTAGTATAGTTAGGTAGGTACCTCTTAATAATACAAGACCCGTTCCTTTTATTAGACGAGAGTCCACAGACAAGTATGATTTCCTTTGAAAGTGGATTTCAAAGGGTGACATTCAAAGGACTTGTAAGAAAGGAACGCAGGCCGAAAAGGTCTCAACGAATCAGTAAAAAAGTGAAGTAAAACTTTTATTATTTTGTCCCGATATTTTACGAGTATGCCGACTTAACTAAATGATTTTTCTCGAGCTCTCCGGTTATTGATGATGTTCAAAGTGCGTTATTACTTTGAAATACTGATCAGAAGAATGAATTATTTATAAGTCGGTGATATTTTAGAGAGTTATGTCACTGGATTACCAGGCTACCTTTATTTTACTTCGTATTGAGTTAAGAACCCCTGGTTTTTTTTTCTATTTTGGTACAGATTAGCACTTCCCCGCGCATAATGTACCTGCCATAGAGCAGGTAGACGCGTTTTGGTTCAACCTATTCATTGGAGTATCGAATCGGGTTATGCATTTAGATATTTGTAAAAACCCTTGTTGGCTTTTTTACAGTGGACTGGAAATAGTGTTAAGGAAATTGCCAGAATATTTGAGAGATGATTTAAAAAGCCATTTTAAAACATATTGCCATCGGACGCTTGGTCAAATTTATTATTTTATTTATGAAATTGACTTATGGATGGAAGAATATTATTAATTAGATCAGGTAGTCTGTCCACTAATATAACCCATTAGGGCTGTTTCCAAGGAATTTCAAATTGTTAAGTCATATTATTATGGATATCAATATAATTTCCAGTGCTTTAGCAGATATTTAATTACAAATTCCTATTACTATTCACGTGTGGGTCTAGAGGCGATCATTAAATAAAGTAAAATTTAATGACCTTTTCAGATCTTCACATTTCATGTCATTTAATACCGAGGAATAGTCTGACCTCTACCACGGTATCTTGAAGCTAAGTGTATGCTACCGTTTTGTCGATATTTCTCTTGGATAGTTTAACAGAAGTGGATCACTTCAATTTCCGTGGTAGATGGCCATAGCAATAAACTAGCTAGTCGAAATAAATAAGGGAGACATTTATATGTAACTATAAATTAATATTTATGAAGACGCCACAACACAAAATAAAGTTCTAGTGTTGTGCCTGACTATGAAAATAGGAAATACGTGAAACCCCTAAGTCGGACATATTTTTATTTATTTATTTATATATTTTAGGTCTACCAACAGACAATACATGTTTTCTTAATATAATTCTTAACAATTTACAATTTAGATATTTTTTTACTTAAAGGCGAACACAGCCCGCTTATAAAAAAATAATAATTATATAACATTAAGTAATTACATAATAACAGATAATTAGTATTATAAACAATTACAAGACAATTCCGCATGGCAAATTAAGTAGGTATACATTTATTTATTTGAATATTATAAAGATCCTCAACAATACTCAGAGTAAAAGCGGTAGCAATATGTGACGTCATACTCCACTGTTGAATTTGTACCCAAAATGAAATTATTTCTGAAATCGTTTTCTGAAAACTTTAGATATACATTTATTTTATTAACTTCTAGATGGTGGTAATTTGATAATAGTTAAGAATTAACGATAGTTAAGAATTTCGTCTCGGTAATAGTTAAGAATTTCCAAACCATAAAAAAAATCATAGTTAAACACCGCGAGGCAAAGGCATATCGAGAAAACCTACTCAAAAATAAACCGACAAGTGAAGAAATCGATAAAGGTTTTAAATACACGTTGAGAACCTGAGCGCGCTTCTCGGTACAGCTACACAATGGCGTCCCACCGTGCTTGTCTGAGGCATATAACTTCGTCAAATGCTCGTAAAGAGAGAACGTTTTTATCGCATTTCTTTACTGCAAGCACAGGCCGCGTCAATTCGCAGGCGCAGGCAACAATTAATGTCAAAGTTCTTTAATTCTGTAGATATTACCTAATATACGTAAAGCACGTTCTGACGTGCCGTTGCCGGCAATATTGCCAGTTGTGGGAATATAATGTATGGGGCGTTATTGCCGGCATCGTCACAACAGTAAGATTTGCCACTTCTCTCTACTTTGGAGCACTACGGGAGAAGAAGGGCGAAGAAACTACCACAGCAATCTATAGGAGTGACGTGACTGTGAGATCTAGTTTCTTTGGATCTGTGACCTATAAAAAGGAATGTTGGTTTAAACGTCCTAACTCCTCTTCCTCGAATAGGGTAAGTTAGAGTGAGAGATCATCCGATGAAACGTGGCGCGTACTGTTTATGTGGAATGTCTGTATTTCTCGATTGGTGCGAAGTAAGGTTATTAATGAGTTGTGCTCATTTTGATTTTGATTTGCTGTGACTTACCCTAAACATGCTCAAAGGTCAAGCTCATAGATACAAAAGCGACGCTTTTTTACAAAACATTCTTTATCTTATCTGAACATTTTATATCGCACAGAGCACATAGCTATAGGAGTCAGTAATGCGCATCATAAAGAGAAAACGCGCGCAATGTCCAGATTCCGATAAAGAATTGAGTGGGTACTTTCCGAAATATATCTAAACAATAACAATAGCTCAAGACAAACAGCCGAGAGGGTCGTGCGCGCATTATCTGTAGCGAAATCGGTCGATCCGACGAGTTTACTATCAATATTCATGCATACGGCTAAGGACCAATGGGACCGTTTGCTTCAATTTAAAATTGAAAAACAACAAATTTGTTGTTGTATTTATACAATATAGTTGTATTTCATTTGGGGTGGCGGAGGCACAATCGTCTGTTTTACAGCCCAATCAAACCAAGATAGATAGATTAGTAAGATGTTAAACTATTGTCCACAGCTAATACAGCCATATGAAAACCATGGGGGAGGGAGAAGGGGGGAGGGAGGGTTCGCAGCAACCACCAATTCCTTATGCCATTTGCAGGTCTAAATATTTTTCTACACATATCTGGCAAAATCATCTGAGGCAGGATAATTTTGTGTGTCAACGGGTGTGCTCTTCACCACATCTCAGTTAAATGCTTCAGAATTAATTTAACTTAGAATCCCTTTGTTTAACAAGCTGCAATTGGTCTTCGCTACTGTATCAGTAAATATATCTGCAAGTCAGTTCGGAACGCAGCCTCGGTCGCGACCTCAACTATTTGCATAACTGTGTAATGCATGTTCTACCGGCATCTGTACCGTTCCTATTGTTTTATGATCCAAATGACCGGCCGATATGGGGGTAGTCACGAGGATAATGTCTAACTCTAATAGTTTAGAAAACAGTTTTGTTGGTACAACTGTATTGGTAGGGTTAACAGTATATAATTTAACCCTATTCTTTATTACGTTGGGTTTAAGTTTACACACAGTAACCTATTGATTTGCATTTCTTGGCATTACCGATTCCGAAATTGATTTTTAATAAATAAATGAAATCTTGGGCTCTGTTAGAAAAAGTTAATTTGTAATCAACTATCGATAAGGATTATAGATAGATAGATATACTTTATCAATATTTAATTCAGATCAATGCACCGCTTCTTTACCTGCAATTATTTATTTTATTAAATGTATATTTTTGTTTCAGGTAAGCCCTACACAAGACTAGACGGAATCTAAACACTCGTCAGGTGAGAAACTATTTCAAATGATTTGCATGAAATTTCACAATAAAAGTTAACAGAGAATACCTTAACCCTTTCAGTGTAGAGATTGACATTCTCCTGGCCGAAAAGGAAACAAAAACGACATTAAAATTAGGGGAAATTAAGTTCTCATCCCTTGCATTGCAATAGACATTTATTGACGTCTTGGTAGTCACTGTCAAAGTCATACACTATATACTATATAGTGCTTCTGTGAGTCGTAGAGCTTAATATAGATATTTTATGCACATTTGCAGATACGATCAAATTTTAACTCGCAAAAATCTTTAAGAATTAAAATCTAGACGATACTATAACGGCGTCATTATTGAATGTGATTACGACATAATAAATTGTTAGGTGGTTTTTTTAAAAAAGATTAAAAATAAAAAAGGTATAGGTGAAATGGTTCTGTAATAAATAAAGATACGTTTAGACACAACAGCTCAATAAGATTTCAAATAAGTATTAATCTCGTCTCGTCTTGACAAAAGCTGCCGTTTTTCATAACATTGTAAGTTTAGGAATCTATTTCTATCTGCAGAAGAATTAAGCATCTTATCAACAGCAACCTCAGCGTCACGTAGTTTCCTATGCAGAGGCACACTTAAGTCCTCGTACCTGTAGAACTTTTGAACATCTGAAGTATTCAACCGTCTATTTTAGTGTTCGCTAGTTCCGAGTGGTCATTACAACTTATTCTTTTTATTAGATAAGAAGAAAAGTTTTCCATTTTTCTTAAATAAAGATTTGTTTGGGCCGGAACTTTTTACATAGAATATTTTAAGTGGCTTAGGGAACCTTAAAACTAAAATAGCTTGTCTGAATAGCTCGAGATAGCCATTTTAGGCTAAACTAGTTATATAAGTACCCATTCGTCAGAGGCCATTGACTTTAACGCCAACTTATCTTCATCTTAAGAATTGTGCTGTTTTATTATGAGTAGAATAGGGAACCGAAATCTCATGAAAAATATCAATAAGTCTTACACCTCTACATTCCATACTTTTATTCATATTTATAATATGGTAGCATCTACCTTGCCTTTTCTATAGATATGTTGTTTATGAAATCTATATAATAGTATTTGTATAATGGTATTTCATTTCTTCTTAGTACATACCAGTTAAACATGCATTTGTTTACAAATTTTATTTAAAATACTAAGCGTCACCCAATTATTTAATGTACGCACACACGCACACACCCTCACACACACGCCCTCACACATACACAGAGCGTCACGCCGTTTCTCATACGGGTTGGTAGAGGCACTATTGTGCCCAAATACTCACTAAATTTATTTTACTGGCAAATTCTTCAGCTTTGTAACCTCGAAGGTGTTAACTTTGAAAGAAGTGCGAAATTAATCAAGATTTGCAATATTAAATGTGACAACTATAATTTATGACCAAAAAATCCAATCATTACGTAAGACGCGAATATCAATAAAATACAACTAGACTCCAAAGTGTAGATAAATACTTTAATGGCTCTTTTTGACCATAAATAAGGTTTAATGACCATATCTAAGTATATAAATATGGGATCCAAAAAATGGTCGAAGTTGTGGGCTGCTTGGAAATCTAATAGAGATCACTTATTTATTGCAAACTGAAGGTAGATTTAGTATTGTTTAATTTGTATGCGATTAATTCAGGTTTTTTTTAAAACACAAAAGTGAAAAATTATGTTTATTGAATAACTAGATGGGCAATGCTTTTGCGATCTCGTATGGAAAACGGTGTAGTTCTAAGGTTTTTTTGGCATAACTTGCGTCATATAAAGGTGGGAGATGAAACGCTCTGTTAAAATTAAGTTATTCATAAAATATACACTTTTTTATTAACATTCTTACAAGCAATACCCAAAAGTATTTGTAAAGATGATTCTAGAATCTAGAGAGATAAATTAACTAACACGGAAACAATTGCAATCCCTTCTTAACCATTTCGGTTCCGCATGGGGCCAAACCGACCTCTGGTAGCCAATAATTATCGTCCAACAAGTCTATCTGGATTTGCAACCGTTCAAGGCAAACGATCGCATCGGACGCTAGAAATGGTTGGCTTGAAAAGGTTAAATAGGAATCTATCTGTGTTTGTATAGAGTTGGGTTAGGACTAAAAATAATACTCTCGTAGTTTATTGTTAATAATAAACAAAACCGAACGCAGCGTTAGAGTGAATAGAGATCTTGAAAAAAAGTCTTCCAACAATGGTTTGGCAGATGTGTGATATTTACAGGGGGCCCAACTTCTACAATTCAATTTAATTCAATCCAAATCGTTTATTTGCTTAAATACACGTATACAGGCATAGATGTTATTTATAATACCTAAGTACTTAAAATTAGTCCAGTGCATTTTACCGTATACAGTACGGTGTACAGATATTTATAAATTATCTAGAATAATTTAACAATACAGGGGCGATTCGATTTAATTTAACATGTCAGAGGGTGAAAATATTTAATACCTACTAATTTAAAATACATATATACCTATATAAAAATTGAAAAATAATAATAATACGGATACCTATGTGCCATGTGATTTACATTTTTAATAATGTCAGCAACCAGTTTGTCAATTTTCTCTTAAACACTACACATCTTTCATATTGTCTCAAACCGTCAGGTAACTTATTAAATATTTTAATGGCCATGCAGTACACATTTTTGCTGCATAAGTCCATGCTCGTGTAAGGTAGATACAGTTTATCTTTGTGGCGGTTTTGTCTCACATAAAAATCAGAATTTTTTGGAAAGTAGTTCCTGTACTGCACTACAAATGTACAAATTTCTCTGATGTAGAGACAAGGTAACGTAAGTAAACGTAATTTTTAAATAAAGGTTTACAGCTATGTTTCGACCCTACTCCGCATAAGGCATCAGCATTTCTTTTGCACTACAAACGCCTTGTCTACATCGACAGAGTTTCCCCATAGAATAATGCCATATGCCAAGACATTATTCTATGGGCAACTTACTCTGAGTTTCACGAAACAAATTTTAAATTTATGCAAATGCTTAGCAACTGAAACAAATGATTATCCTATGAGATTCTCGCGATTAAATTAGTTAAGTGACAACTTAAATTTCAAAATAGTTTCGTGAAACCTGTCATCAACGCCAACCTTTCATTCCATATATAAGTCAATTAGCGTTAGATCCATCTGTCATTGCGCGCCAAAAGATCGTTGCAAAGCTGTAAACATAGGCACATTCGTGCCTCTGCCACATCGTATGAGAAAAACCATGACGCTGTGTGCAAAATATACATGGATATCAGTCTCTTGCGCGGATGATAATAGTAGTGTCTGTTTAAATTTTAAGCGGCACATTTTGCTATTAAATGGCAAAGGTAACCCGGTAACATCTAAATTCACAGAAGCCTTACGCAAACTCACCATAATCGTTAGCTAATTACTGCCCAATACCGCCATCACTCGATTAGCAACTTGCACGTGCGCAATAAGGACTGCGAATTGTGTGATCAGAATCAAACCCGTCCTTATGAGGACGTCGACAAGAATCGCACCCGAGATAACCTCTGACCCATCCGCTAATGGAAACATTGTATGTTATGTGAAGTATCTTGACAGAAAATGGGGGGGTATTCAGGTGTTGCTCATACGAGATATGGTTAAGGACATCGCAGTTTCGATGAAACACACGGTCTTTTTTAAGATTACGGTATTTTCTTTGGCCCCTTATACTCAAAACTTTTATGAAGTATTGTTTGCAAATGGTAATTTAGTGATGTCATTCAGTAACGACGAAGAGGCCTTTACTCAACAGTGGATGCTGGAGGCTGGATAGCGAGAGAGAGAGAGATTGATAACGCCAGAATCCATGCATTCATAGGCTAACTTCATTAATTTTTTCGGTTTCTTTACAAATTGTGGAGATGCAAACGAAGCATGTTTGAAATCGCACAGTAATTTCATAATTTAAATGTTGCAAATTCCAAAGTGTCATGTTTGATGGGCTGTCGAGTATATAATTAGGTTAGAGTAATCCAGTATAGTATTACTATAGAATTTTAACGACGCGTAATTATTGCTTCGTTATCCATCAACCGGACATATTCAATGCCTAGTCAAGTATCTAGAAGTTGAAGTCACTATACGACAATTCAACTCAGACACTGCACTTCATAAAATAACTATGAATAGACGTATCTGAGTTAAGTGGCCGGGCTGTACTGACAGACTCCATACAATATGACATAGACATATTGACAATGATTCCTACTCATTGGCGAAGATGGTTTAGCATCTTTACGTTTCAACTTACAATTTATCAAGTGATTGAATGTCTTGTTAACCCAGTTGTTGCTTGCTACTACACGATTATTTTAATGGCTGTAGGTAGGTACATGAATTGCAATAATATTGAAATTATTTATCAATCAATTTAACCACACCACTATTCTATGCAATGAGTTCAGACCGCGCCAAATAAGAACAAAAGATGCAAATGAGAAGGTAAGATGTCGAATATAAGGTACATAATTGAAACAAAAAGTAAACTTTAGAAAAAACCGACTTCCACAAACCCTATTTGATTAGATTGAGTTTAATACAAACTGTAACCCCTTATCCCCCCCCCCCCCCCTTGGGGAATTAATTTTGTCAAATTCCATATCAGTGCTACCCCACGCTACTAAGGAACCCCTGTACAAAGTTTCATGGCTCTAGGTCCACCGGTTTAGGCTATGCGTTGCCTGCCCGTCAGCCACGCATTGTATTTGTACCTAGTATTGAGCAGATCTGGTGGCCATATGTGGTCTTCATCAGCAGTTCCGCATCACAATATTATGCTTACCATGTGCATTTGCACGAGTTATTATGAAAAACACAAAAATCACTTTAGGTCTGCCTATAATATTTGAAGAGTTCCCTCGATTTCTCCAGGATCCCATCATCAGATCCTGACCTGGTGTCAATGGGACCAATGGGAAGGTAAACCCTTTCAATCAAAAAAATAATTTTCCAAATCGGTCCATCCGTCTAGGCGCTATCGGGGCACATACATAAAAAAAAAAAAAAAAAAAAAATAAAAAACAAATATCCGGACGAATTGTAAACCTCCTCCTTTGGGAAGTTGGTTAAAAAGAGGTCACACTTCATGGGGAGTCATACATACAAATAAAATATATTGTAATAATAGAAAATTCAAATGACTTTTTACGTTACTAAGCCGAGTAAAAATGCTAAGGCTTTTGTCACAGAATCCATTTTTAGGGTTCCGATCCATAAAAGGAAAAAAAGGAATCCTTATATGATCACTTTGTTGTCCGTCCGTCCATCTGTCCGTCTGTCACGACCTTTATATCAAAAATACGTGGACGTATTAAGCTGAAATTTATATCAATTGCTAAAACCTGTGGTCGCATAGAACTGTGAAAAAATCTAGGTAACTTCTAGGTCAACGCAATCGAATCCTACGACCGTTTATGCTGTAAAATTAATAGATTTTCATAGTAATCGCAATAGACCCAATACCTATAGGGTACTGCCCGTAGGCCTACAATCATGAAATTAGCCACAATAATTGAAACAAAAAGTAAACTTTAGAAAAAACCGACTTCCACAAACCCTATTTGATTAGATTGAGTTTAATACAAACTGCAACCCCTTACCCCCCCCCCCCCCTTGGGGAATTAATTTTGTCAAATCCCATCACAGTGCTACCTCACTCTACTAAGGAATCCCTGTACAAAGTTTCATGGCTCTAGGTCCACCGGCTTAGGCTATGCGTTGCCTGCCCGTCAGCCACGCATTGTATTTGTACCTAGTATTGAGCAGATCTGGTGGCCATATGTGGTCTTCATGAGCAGTTCCGCATCACAATATTATGCTTACCATGTGCATTTGCACGAGTTATTATGAAAAACACAAAAATCACTATAGGTCTGCCTATAATATTTGAAGAGTTCCCTCGATTTCTCCAGGATCCCATCATCAGATCCTGACCTGGTGTCAATGGGACCAATGGGAAGGTAAACCCTTTCAAACAAAAAAATAATTTTCCAAATCGGTCCATCCGTCTAGGCGCTGTCGGGGAACATACATAAAAAATAAAAAAAAAAATAAAAAACAAATATCCGGACGAATTGTAAACCTCCTCCTTTGGGAAGTCGGTTAAAAAAAGATATATAATAAAGCACAAGTAAAGGGAAAAATCTGAAAACTGCAAATTTCTATCTGTCTGCAAAAGATATGTAATTTTGTTTACAGGGATGTCATCATATACTTATTTTTTTATGTAGGAATACACTAGTTTTGCTCTCCAAGTATGATCGGGACCCTTAGTCCGCGAGTCCTGCTCACATTTGACTGTTTATTTTTATTTGATATCATCAGATGGAGGTTGTTTCCAGCCAGTATTTATAATATCTTTGGTTATTTCTTTCGAGATTTTCTTTGCCTGCACGTTTTTTCTTTGGAAATATTTCCCGATATCTTTATAAAATGATTATAAAAGAATAAAAATTCTTACAGTATCGACCTCATGAATAAAAAATGTAGCTTATGTCATTTTTCTTGTGAATAAACATTAAAAATTCGTTCGAGATATTCGTTAGTATTGCCGGTGTTCTTTAAAAAACCATTTCGTGCAACTCAGAGTTAGACAGATAACGCATGCAAGCGACATGTATTCCTTGATTTTCTCTTGAATTACCGCAATTTCCTCTTATTTTCTAATACAAGTTATACGTCCTCAGACCCCCAACAAATCTGTCAAACTAATGCCGTATCTTACTTTATAGACGGAACAAATAACAACAATTACATTAACGACAGCTATCATTATTTCCCCGGATTATGTCGTAAGCGCATTGTTGCTCTGTCCCGCATTCTCTCTATGTGAATAAGGAAGACGGGACAGGGTAGAAGAAATTACAGGGCGGTTTGATTGTGTACAGAAATGGTTTTATCTAGTTAGTCAGTAACTTTAGTTTTCGATACTTAGTAGCAGAGGCTCAGATTGTGCCCATATTTAAATAGTAGTTAATTTTATTATTATGAAAAAAAAATAGTTAATATAATATAGTTCATATTTATTTGTCCATGTTATGAATTGTTATTTTATAAAGTTTATATGAGTAAGTACTGTATTTTATATTTGTGCTGTAATTTCCGTGATATTATGTAGTTTTATTGCGCACTAGGACTGTCCTCATGCATCCACATCCCTGTCCTGCCTAGGTTTGCTGGTAGAAATCTCTCTTTAGAGATAAGCTCGTTTTTGCGTATAATATTTCTTGTAAATGTATTTTTTTAAGTTTCTGTGCAATAAATAATATGAAATATATGAAAGTTAAATAATTTTCCCCACTTTTCGTGATAGAGGGCGCATAATTACATTACTTAGGTGATTTAAATCATGTCACACTGTAAGTGTTGGCTTTATAAGCCAGCCATTGTACCTATGCTACTTGTACTATCCAATAATTGGTTCAGTAATGGCACTCAAATTATTTCATGACTTTGAGATATCTCCACACATCCTGTAGACATTAAATCCAAGAGATTACAACTGAAAATATTAACCTCCAACAAGCCATCCATACTCTTTGACAACAGTAAGATACTGATCATAAAGAGTATTTGCGCAAGATTCATGCTAAGCCTGCGCGTGCGCATCACAGTGCGATAACCCCTGGCTGATGGAAACATCTTCGGTGCTATAATAGCATAATAATGCTGCTTTGACGCCTTGGCTCTCTCTTGTATGCTGATGACAAATAGTGACTTTTTGCGATATTTTACATTAACACGTATGCTTAGTGGTTTCCTCTACACGTTCCTTTGATTATCGATATTCTTATCAAAACTTGCATTCAGACTGAATTATTTGAGGATGCCTTGACATTAAACCAAGGCAAGGAACTGTAAAGCATTCAGGTGTATAGGCCCGTGAACTAAAAGTATTTGTTCCCGTATCATTTTGAAAAGGTAAGTATGGTATAGTTATTCATATTGATGAGATTTATTTGCAGATTTGCCAGTAAAAGTATGCTGCCCGATGACATCGCTTGAAAATATTCTTATGTTTTTATAAAGTAAAGTGCTTAGCCTAAGTACATCGTTTTAATACAATGCCAAATAAATCATTGTAAGCATCTTGAAATTAGCCAAGTAATTGAAAGGAATAACATTTAATCATCCCATAGATATTTCAAATAAACCACTAGGAAGAGTTATTTACTAGACGCTACTTTCATCATATTATGCTCGCGGCACGATGATAAATCATTTCACCTATTACTCTGTCGTGTACAGTAAATTTCGTGTCTGTTGTCAGAAATCTGGCCTCAGGAGCGACGTGAAAATTGCAAGCGTTGACAGGCGATTTTCCGTGAATAACTGCGAAAACACGGAAAATCTGCTATAGATCTAAAGCCGCTGCTCTGTTTGGCAGCTGGTGGAGCGATACAGCACCATGGCATTTTTTCTTTTAACAAAAACACACATTATTGTGTACACAATTACGCCTCTGGCAACCCCGTTTAGGAAATGGGACACTATGTTATGTAATGTTATTGTCTACCTGGCTATTATGCAAAAACTTAGACAAATAGAATGCCATAATGACGTCACGAAGCCTACGAAGCATTCCGCGCGCGGCTCGCGCTCTCTTGCGTCGCGACCCTCCCCCCCCCTACGGGTGCTTACATGTTCTTTGTGTCATCTTGATATTAGCTGTTAAAGCGCAAATACATATCTATATATATAAAAATGAATTGCTGTTCGTTAGTCTCACTGAAACTCGAGAACGGCTGAACGGATTTATCTTATCTTAGTCTTGAAATGTTCGTGGAGGTCTAGGGAAGGTTTAAAAGGCGAGAAAAAAATCGAATAGTTTCCGGGAAAACCCTAAAAACAGCCCTTTTCTATTTACCATACAAACGTTTTCTAGAGTCAATTTGAACTTTATTGCTATTCAATAAAGTTCATATTAAATTGAGGCAGTACGAAGTCTGCCGGGTCAGCTAGTTACAAATAAATACGTTAATCGGAGTGTATCAGAGACCTTTAAAAAGAGGTATCTACTTTGAAATAATGAAATGAAATAATAATTTATTCAGAATTTTTTTATACATTTAATGGTGTGGATTTGGAAAAGACACCTATCTGTCACACTAAGGATGTATTTCTCTCAGTAACATACTTCACTGTAGCGCCTCTGTAATTCTTCAACACATCTAACCTAATAATCTACTACTACAGTTTTCAGATACATTCCCATGAAATTTGACTTACCCCACTGAACCTAACAGTTACTATTTCTATTACCGTTTGAATCAAGCTATGCCATAGCAAATGATGTTTTCCTCCTTCTAAGCCGCTAATACTACCGTGGTGCCAGCTTAAATTCTATGCTACATTTTATCACGAGCTGTTAAATTAAAAGCTACAAGTCGAGACTAGGCGGTTTAATAGGCGTACTTGAATTATGACACCCTGTATACAAGGATGGAGGTGTATAGTGTAAAGGGGAAGGTTTGATTTTCACACTCTGTTTTGAGGCCTAAATGAGTTTGAAATAATAATTAAAATGCGTTTTTAAAAGTACTCAATCTATTCTAAGGAATGTCCCAAGAATAGCAGCTATTCTAGGGATATTACTGTCATATAGCTATCAGCTATTATGACAGTTGTTATTATTATAGAGACGACAGCATGCTATAGAGCTATAAAATAATAGGGATAATATTGAAAGATAATAGACTAGATATTGTTATTATTATTATATATACTTTATTGCACACAAATCAATACATTATGACAATTAAAAATGGAAATTACATGTACAAAGGCGAGCTTATCTCTGTCGAGAGATTTCATCCAGCAAACCCAGGATGGAAAGGAGGAAAGATATAGACTTGTAGATAATTTTTATCTGAAGTTTTTGAAAATGATGACTGAAAATATAAGCGACAAGCCATTTTCCACACTGTGTGACACGCCCTCAGTTTTGTCCATGTTTTACCAGTTATGACTATTCATAGCATAAATAATACCAGTCTAACATCCCCCTACTCTCCCTCTTAATACATCTCTTAATTGATACGTTGCGTGCCTGCCTATACTATCTGAGAGGCAGTCGTGTAGCTAGCTCGACTAGGCAATAAATATATTTGTATGAATGACTAGTGTATGAGATGGGACAGTGTATGGATCTTAAAAGTCCATTACAGACGTAGGATGAGTTGGTTTATGACTATCGAAGCAGGTGAATAAAAATCAAATTACTTGCTGACGTGGATTTAAACATAAATAGGGCCAGTAAAAATAGGGATAGGAATTGGATTGAAATAGAAATAGAAATTCTATTTCTATTTATAAAAATAGGGATTGGAATTGGATTGACATTGGAACTAAGAGTGGTGCATTATCACAAACCTAAGACACTCCATGCTGTAGGTACCTTGTGGTAGTCTTTATAAATGAAACTTGTTGACATAATGACTTTACCAGTAAACAAACAAATCATCACGCAGATTAATAAACAAGAGCTAGCCCATCGCCCCTTTTAAATCTGCTCTACCTTTTTTGACATCATAAATGTTGTATATTAAAAGACAGATGAATCTATCACTTAGAGCTAATGCAACTTGTTCAAACAGGCCAAAAGTCGAACAAATGTAATTTCCAATCACCACCACTATAAGACGGCCCTCAATAATATTGCTTTTAAGTACCAAACCACCAAAATCGAGGTATCTAATTACAAAGCCCGAATATTAGAATGTAACTGAATTGAGAAACATAAATTATGTTTGAGAAATGTCGTACCTCCAACTATACATAGGCTGTGAGACAGTCGTAAAATACTTTATGTGTTTATCAAGCGAGTTTGTGTGAGATTTTTATTGCCTCCAAATTCAAGTTAGAAGTTTTACGGCTTTCCTTATCGTGTGTAATGATATTCTCATTTTACGCCAGTTCCCGAGATGCTATTTATCATTATTTTTATTTAATTCGGTTGGCAGGACATGAGTTATGATAATACCATCTAACTTTGACACTGAAATTGACTTAAAATATAAGAACGTTTTCCCATGTAGTCTATTTCAGAACTTAGCTTCGCTTAGCCACTAGCGTAGTATTTACAAATATCATTATTATAAGTTTTCTGTATGTCTATTTTGTGTAGTACACTTAATAAATTAGTACTTATAAACCGTCATATGAGAAAGCGTCAAATATCTAGTTTTAGATCACAACTAATCTACACTAAATATCTGCAAATATGCAGGTAGTGTGAAGAATTAGAAGCAGTAAACGTTTCTTGTGCCGATAAAATTAAATGTACAAGCAAAATAAAAACAAGACAGGCTAGCCACCACCGTAACATCGTCCCTAGATTTCACAAGCATGATAAAACGCGTTAAAGGCTTTTCATTAAAAATACATGACGCGCAGACCCCTTTCCAAGAACAACGGATAAATCCCGTTTGGAGTAAAACAAGTTTTTTTCCGTATTCCTCTTTACGTCTTATTTTGTCCTTTTCAATCGCTAATAGGTTACTAATAGCTTCCTCTCTTTACATGGGCGTTTAGCTTGTTGGGTCCTCTTTGACATTATAGCTGTGATTATAAGTTTGTTCAATGTAACTCTATATTTAAGAATTTCTATTTAGAGTTCATGCATAGCTGTAGTACTATAGCCTGTACATGTGATAAAACAACTTAATAATATGTCCTATAACGTTTTAGGACACAGCAAAAAAATTAAGATGTCCAATTATATCGTATGACAAAAAATACGCTAAACAAGGAACCCATTTTTGAAAGTGGACTAACAGACACATTTTAAAACACAAAATGTCAACAGTTTTAAGGAATGGAAATGCGAATCAGTATGGAGTTGAGCACATATTGGTGAATACGGCCTTAAGAATGCCAATATCGTGAGAACTAGACATGTTTCCAGTTAAATTATGCCACGTACAGGCGACTCCGTCCTTGGGGCGTGAGCAGGGAATGCATTAGTCGACCGTAGTCACCACTCTGACCTGTAGCTTTAGTTACTGTTTCGAATCGACCGAAAACTGTAATAAAGAGATCTTTCCTTTGCATGACATTTAATTACCGCGTTTATGGCCTTCTATTCTCTTATGAAAAAAGAATATATGTAGCGATAGTGTACCGATTGCTCTTAAGGATGCAAAATGCCATATTGGGCAGACAGTCTCCAAACAAAATACACTAGTGGCTCTGTGAGCTGTAGACCTCGCGAGTGTGTCGGTGGGAAAGCTGAACTGCTAACACACAAACTTATGAATGCACTATACGAAAGCATTTTTGTTTGCCCAATCATGAAACGGAGACGCTTCGCTCGCTCGGTCAAAAAATATAAACCAAATACATTTCTTTCAATAACACATACAAACTTATGAATGTACCTGGTTACGTACATGCAGTATGAAAGTAGCCGCACCAATAACTTTGTAAACTACATTTTGCGATTTGAAATACAATCTATTGACTTTTCACTAAAATAATATGGTCTGTGTCACTCTCACGATCTCCACAAATCTAACGACACCTAATTTGTTAAAATCCGTCAAGCCAATTGGGCTATATCGGTTTTTTTACATTTTCAAACCCCATAACTCCGCCATTTTGAAAAAAATCTAAAAACTGGCTCGAGTAAAAAATTCTATTATTTTTCCAACCTGCTCACAAAATTTCACGAGAATCGGTTCATAAATGCGACCTGTAGAGGAGAACAACCGGACAGACATACTACAATAGCATTTTTGCCCAAACCTGAAACGGAGACACTTCGCTCGCTTCGCTCGCTCGGTCAATGATACATATTATCTTTGTTTGTTCATATCACACACACCTTACACGGTCACAAAGTCTGTGCAACTAGCCTTGTGACGTCATTGCATCTCTTCAACATTGAAGTATACTTCAGCAAGATGCATGTACATTTTGACCGTGTTGTAGATCCCGTTTCTGACCCTTTAGTGCCGATTTTATCATGTTATTGGAATCCTAATATTCGTTTTACATTGCACGTAATCGAACGTCGGGTGCAGTAAAAATGTCGTGCCGAAACTTTATGAGTCAAATTACGAACGCGCGTGATCTGTATTTATTAAATGTCTCTATCAAGGGTGAGAACTTACAACGGAAAAATCTTTGAATGTGTTTTATGTATGAATAATGAATCTTGTATTGAGGGGACTAGAAGCAAGTTTTTGTCCTTATAATTGAAAATATCTGGAGCCTAAACCAAATACAAGATAATTTCCTTAACAAACGATTCTTTTGATATGCTAGCTGGCTTACGGCACATTGGGTGGCAATTTTCGCCCATTTCTTCGGGTGCATCCGGCCTAGTCCTATAACGCCTAATATACGTTGTATAAATATTTACAATCCCGACTGACAGTTACATGCCGCAACAATCACAGCATCCAGCCCAGATACAAAGCCGACAGTCGATCACGATAGCATCACGAGCGCAACTCGATTACGCGGATTACGCCTCGATTAGAAAACCTACACCACGACAGTCACCACACGACGTCATCTTAAGGGGGCATCCATTTATTGGGCGTCGTTTGAGGGACCGAAGTTTCGACCACCGGTCTTGGGCTTTCCCAGTACATTTTGGCCTGAGTGGGTCAGCTGATTTTTATGGAGAAGTGAACAATAAAGTTGCTCTGATCAAATCGGTTTCATAACGAAAGTTGCTCAAAATGACGTCCCTTACAAAGCAGTTTCTCATTTTGTGTTAATTCATTTATACCTTGTATAGTAAAGAATAGCATTTTCTAAATCTTTAAAGTCTTAAGCAAAAACATCTTTTACTTAGATTTAACCCGATTTCCTTGCAATTTTACACGGGGAATAAATAAGACATTTGTCTCGACCGCCTCTCCCCGCGTAAATTTGGTAAGATTCAGCCCTCCTCTCTGAACACATCACGCATCTAATGGACGCTCCTTAACCACCCTGCGACAAAACATCTGTGCGACAGAGAAAGCAGCACGCATTCCCTCGCAGAATACCCGAGTATAATTAGGTGGACGGAAGCCGAGTAGTTAGTGGAAGGCGTGTTGTTGCGATAAATCATAAGTACACGGGAGTCCAGGGGCGGACGGTGGGCGTGGCTATCATATTTAAACGGTTTTTTGACAAGGCCAGCGAAAGGCACTCTCCTGCTGTCTTTGTCGCGCGATTTCGATACTTTTTGGTTGATTAGGGACTCCATGAAGTAACAGCCTTGTGCTTAGTCATTTGTTTCACTGCTCATTGACTTACCCCGTGTTGCACAACCCTTTGATATTTTAGCGTATCCTTAGCATCAGAAACAAATGATAATCGTATATGAGTTTCGCCCTTAAATCTGTAAGGTGACAACCATACATTTCAAAATCGGTTCGTGCAAATCCGGGTTAGTTTAATGTCAAGACGTCCTCAAAGCTTTCAATTGACAACAATATCTTGAGTTAGGTAGAGTTGGAGGAAACGACTAGGCGTAAGGGTAAAATCCAAATATTTGCAGTCCTGCTGACATTACCTACGAATACGTTACATACCCCGTGTAAAATAAATGGTATGTTACGATATGGTGTATATGGTGTGATCGCGAAGTGCCAGAGCTACTACTCAATACTCCACTTCAAGTAACAGGGGGTAAACCTATCGCCCTTGCAATAACATTTATGTTTCATAAGATACAACAGAATGCCGATACCGGCTATCCCCTACCTCATGGCCACCGTTCCTCTTAATTAATACCGCTGAATTCGCGGGCTCACGAGCTCGCGTGGAATACGCACAGCGAGATTTCCGTACGCGTCCGGACCGTCTATTGTTCGGACATAATGTGTATTCACATTTAATTGTGTTATTCACATTTAATTGTGTATCTGGTTGTCATAATTATGCGCCTATTTGCTAAGTGGACACGCGGCGCTTGGTTGAACAAGTTTAGTGTTATTTATTAGTGGTTTGGAATCTAGTTTGGAAGACGTCGTGACGTGAGGAAACCTTCATTACTTCGTAGTTGTGGCGCGCTATCACTGCTTTTTCCATACGGTGTGGTAAATGCACAATTACGCCCACTACTTTATGTTTCAATTCAATTACGTGCAATGAAGAAATTATGAGTTCAAGTAATAATAAAATAATATTTATTATTAGATGAATGCTTTAAAAACAGTTTCCAACATTCTTTATAACCATCATAATAGGTTTGTGGCCAAGGTAATCCAATAAATCTAGGAACAAGTCTTAAGTTGAAGCATTATGTACAAAATGGCTTGACATTCTCAGAATTGTATATTTCGAGCAGATATATTTTATAAAGTCAATTATGTGCAAAAAAAGACAGCATTTTATGGCACTTTTACATGACGTCATTCTGTTATTATTTCATAGAACTCAGGAACAAAAGTTCCGTTTTGACAGTTCATAAAAAGTATCTATTTTGACTTGACAGGCCACAAGCCTATTGTAGTCACAAAGACAACCTTAACGCTCAATATCTCAACAACCACTTAATTAAAGACTAGTTCTCAGATTGTAATACTGAGCTAGACTATGTTTTAACTACATAAATGTCGTAAAACGATCAAGATTTTGTCGCGGTCGGTCCCAATGTATCCCAACTTTATTAGTACAAGCGGACGTAGGGTTTAGTCTCACACCGAAAAAAACCTTAGTAAAAAAAAAACTGCTTTTCGATTAAAAATATAGGTTATTTCAATAAATAGGTAATTTGTGAAATAAAGAAATAACCGGCCAAGTGCGAGTCGGACTCGCGCACGAAGGGTTCCGTACTATTATCTATAAAAAAACCGCAAAAAAAACACGTTAGTTGTATGGGAGCCCCCTTTAATATTAAATTTATTTTGTTTATTAGTATTTGTTGTTATAGCGACCACAGAAATACATCATCTCTGAAAATTTCAACTATCTAACTACCACGGTTCATGAGATACAGCCTGGTGACAGACAGACAGACAGACGGACAGCGAAGTGTCAGTAATAGGGTCCCGTTTGGCACCCTTTGGGTACGGAACCCTAAAAACAACTGCTTTTCGATTAAAAATATAGGTTATTTCAATAAATACGTAATTTGTGAAATATAGGAAAAAGTACTGCATTGGTCAGCAACAAATGTATTTTTACAGGACCATGCAAATTATTGTAAAGACACTGTTACCCTTCCCACCCACCAATTGAAATAGCACAAGTTTCAATATTATTATTATGTTTCATAAAATTACTCATTTCCATCTTTAATCGCAGAATTGATGATACACAAAATAGAAGGCTTAAAATAATACTCTAATACAAAAGACATTAACGACCACCGCGTGCGCTTTGAAAGGGAGGTTTTATAAGTTTGAAGCATGTGGCTGTACAGCTTTCCAATGATATTTTGGCTTGCGGTGACAGGTAGAACTAACGCTTTTTGACAGATTCGTTGCATAGGATTGTGTAGAAGTGGCGCCACCCTTCAAACGTGACTCACACGGCAAAAGATCGTTGGAAGAATGTATGTGCGTTTGTTTTGTATGTCTATCCGTGGCATTTATCCAAAGGGTGGACAGATTTTAATACAGATTTCTGTAAACGGTTAAAGAGTTTTATTGCTCTTGGTACAGTAAATCTAGCAAAAAAGTCAGAATTTTTTTATAATTTTTATGTCAGGGGTGTTTTTTTATTTTTATTTATTAAACCGAGATACTGAACCCTAAAAACCTCTCCATAGTCCTCGACAGCCCACACGCCGCCATACGCTGGCATTCAATCTTCGCCCTCCTCGAACAGAAAAAGCAGTAGAGATGCCTAACGGATAATATCCGTGACCAAATATAAAAAATCTGATATTATCTTCTAGCTCGCCCAACGTCCATACCCATACGTGAAAGACTGTTCTGTTTTTTCATAGGTTTTGAACTTTGTCTCGATGTAGGTAGGTTGAAAATTGCAATCGACTTTGGACGAACGGTTGTGTACTTATCATGTCAAACAAATACAGGGTGTAACAGAAAGGTGTAGTCATATTTAAGGGTGTTGTTAGGGACATCATTCTGAGAATTTTTCACTATGAAACCGATTTGATCAGAGCAACTTAAATTTTCACTTCTCTATACAAATCAGCTGACTACCCGGACCAAAATGTATGGAGTAATGAAAAATAAAGTTCTGATCAAATCGGTTTCATAGTAAAAGTTAGTCTCCTAACATGCTATGTAACACCATAACTATGGAATACCTTCAGCAAACATGTAATTTAATTGAATTGAATAACAACTCCCTAAAATATGACTAAGTACTGCCTTCTGTTACACCCTGAATAATAATCACTTGATTGAGAAGGCAGTTGCATATTTCCGAAATAAATACTTGGTACCTACTACAGCCCTTTACATTCTTGGGTAGTGCGTAACCGTACCGTAGTAACGAGCAACAAAATCTTCTCAAGATAGTAATAAGAACTGTTTGCCAGTATGGCAACTATGGAAGTGACTCCTTCGGGAGATGAATAAGAGGCTCAAAACGTGCTCAGTTACAATCTAATTTTGTTTAAACAAACACTTTCTTTTATATATATCACACTCGATAAATTATCGCGTACAGAGATCGGTACGTGATGAAGATACTGTGGCAGCTGATAACTTATCTCGACGATGTTTGACTCCGTGACGATAAGGGACAGCTGGCACAAACTGGAAGGGCCCAGTGTCTGGGGGTCGGATCTAGTTCTACGTAAGGCTATCTTTTTTAAGTGTGTTGTTATATTTTACTTGTAAATTTATTATTATTGTACTGTTATTCTGACCTATACTGACCAAGAAGTCTGAAATAAAGAAATTGAATTGAATTGAATTGTAAGCCAAATTGTGACCTTTCAAATACATTTGAAACTGGAACAAATATTCACTGATACACAGATGGACAGGCTGACGGACGGACGGACAGCGGAGGTTTAGTAATAGGGTCCCGTTTGGCACCCTTCGGGTACGGAACGAAGGAGAAGAATTATTTAATCTCCAGCTCAATAGCTTTTGCAGTTCCCAGCGAGGAACGCAATGAGCAATGACACAGCACTAACTCCGAAGGGATACTTCAATTCTTCAGTTCACTTTGAATCGGGGTTGCCCTAACGAGTAACGATGGACTTAAGAACTCTTAAGTACGCACTCCATCAATCACACCAACCAAATATAAACCCTATTCCCTACAGCATAGAGAGAAATCGAAAACGCCATGTAACGTTGTCAAGTTAGGAAGATTCAATAACTTGCAATGTAATGCAAGGCATGCGTTTAATGTTAACATAATAATCAATTTATGAATTCATATTTTATATTATTAATCTGGATTTATTTTGATTTTGTATAAACGTGGCTGAGGCAAAATACTGTAGTTTGTTCAATTCATATTTTGTATGAGTTTTAAGCATTATATGTAAATAAAACTCACAAGGTTACTGTTTGTGAAAACTATATAGTAGATGCAGATGGCTCAGGACTGCAGTAAATGACATGGTAAAGAAGAAGTCAATGGTTAAATCTGAGCGGTTTGATGTTTATTTTTCCAAAAATATGACACCTTTATATACTATTCAAAACAAAATTGTTCCTTGTAACGGTAAATAATAATGTACAGTTGGACAATAAAAGCTGTTTTACGCTTAGAAGAAAGTCCGACACAAAAGAGATGTCATAAAATTTCACCTGTACCGAAATATGTTCAAAAGGCCCGACCTTCTTTCGCCGTTAGGTTATGTTAAAAAGAACAAGTTTCTTCTGTTTCCGCAGCCATAAAACCAACAGTTTCATCTATTTACAGCGCGGTTTTATAAAATTCATAAATTTAAATCTGTAACAAGAGACCGGTGGGGCCCGCCCACTCTACGGGAAATATTAAAATGTATTCCATATTCAATTCTAAGAGGCCTTAGAAATGGGCGGACATAATCAACTTTGTGTATGTTTTGAACGGCCCTGTGTTTCTTGGTGGGAAATTGTATTGTATTCAAGAAAACTGTCTGTAACATCAGAAATATCTTTGAAGACCGTATTGCTGGAACACAAAGAAGACTTTAAACCTGGTCTACACTTTTGTTATTGTACTCCATTTAATGAACCAAAGCCAATCTTCAACTTAAGTACGATAGTCAAACTAAGATTATTTTTAATGCCCATTCTTTGTCGCGCCGTCGAACATTTCAAGCCAGCTTTCGAGTCAGATTAAGTTAGGAGAGGAGGCTTATTAATATCGGCCAATAACTTAACAGTCTTGAAATATCGACCTCACTTTTGCTTAAGCTACAGCGATATTTCATGTCGCCTAAGCATTTCCGGATTGGGTCGGCTTTTTGCTGTTGTTGTGCCTTGCAGTGAGAACGGCTTAAGTACGTTTTAAATTACAAGACACGCACTCTTTGTTAAGCATCTAATATCAGTATAGACGTGACAGTTTTCGTTTTAACATACACTAAAATTTATAGAGAAATGATCATTACAATCAATAGATTAAAGGATTAGTCGTCATCCATCCCATTGAAACATCTGACAACATTATAATTGACATCTCTATGTCCGAAAAACGACGCTAAACTAAACCCATTTGTTACTCTACTACCCATTTACAAGTTGCCTCACAAGATTCCGTTCTGCTTTTCCTGTGAGCTTATACAGAGATGTTATCATTATTTATGGGTCAGGTATCGTCAAAACCCTTATCTTGGCCCGGCTTAATGCCCGTTCACATCGCAAGGGCTTTTAAGGCG
Organism: Argyresthia albistria; assembly: GCA_963457715.1. Classification (NCBI taxonomy): domain Eukaryota; kingdom Metazoa; phylum Arthropoda; class Insecta; order Lepidoptera; family Argyresthiidae; genus Argyresthia; species Argyresthia albistria. The sequence goes on along the minus strand of OY735267.1, from coordinate 10,227,443 downwards.
TTAAGCCTGTCCTTAGAGTGGCTGTACTTTTTGTTTAGTCACTTAAGGCTCAGTGATATTGTTTGTTTTGTTGTGCGGGTAACTTGATTGGTGTTTTGGTTGCTTATGATCCGTTTCAAATGATCATACCTTAAAATGATCTGCCTCGTGTTAGTAAAACCCGTTTCTGAATTAGGTCATGTTCTTCATAATGTTATTTATTTTTTATTATTCATTAATGCATTAGACATAAACGTAAGACTTTGATAATATATTTATTACTTTGTAGCTGCGGTGGTGAGCGAGCCCCACGCCACGCACTATTCAGTATTGAATATCTCGTAAACGGGGGCCTATTGTGCCTTTGCTACACGTTATGGGATAAGCCGTGACGCTATTTTTGTATTTATTCGTCATATAAAGTCACGGATACATACATTTAGATAAACTAAACAACAAAACAACAAACAGTTCTATGAGCTAAAATTACGTAAGATATATTTTTTCTGTAAATTATCCAACAATACGCACCCCATATACCAACACCAAAGAACGATCGTCCTCAAAAGACTTAAGAAACGTGCCTTAAAAGATCCATTTACTGAAATGCGGGCATACGTTTAGCACTCAGTAATCTGTGTCCATCCATGGACTTAAAACGGTTCCACTGTATCCAGGTATACCATGGAGCAGTTAAGATAGCAGCGGCACACCTCACTAAAAGGACAGTGATTTAGTGCTGAGGTCGCAGATTAGGAGCAAGAGTATGACCCTTGACTTGAGGCTTCATGTTTAGAATAGTTTGTTTAGTAACAACCACAACATAGCGTCATGAATTTTCCATGATGGGGGGGCAGAGGAACAGTTCGCGTCAGCTATGGAGTAGTGAAGATTTTTGTCACGATGTTTGCTTAGTAATTTACTAAATACGTAACATATAGTTACATATTGAAATGTATCGGTGGCATATCGTAGAATTGGGGAGCATATCATGAAATAGCCAACCGTGAAGTACCATTAAACGATGAAATCTTCAGGGCAAACACTGTAGTAGCTTAGGGGAAGACTAAAGGGGGCAAGCGCAGCAGTGTTAGTTTGCCATGTAGAACACAAACACCACGTAGTGCTGAATAAACCAACATACATGTTTTCATTAAAAACCGCCATTTCATGAAATATCCGGCCGAAATTTATCTTTAACTATATACTTATACACTTTTCATGTGTCTAATGAGTTTTTATTTTGTTTTCAGGTATGTAACAGATTTCACATAGCTGATGAAGTTTCTTCCGCAGTTTGTAAGTGTATTTAAACTCAAATTCTCTATTAGGCTTAATACTTGGTAACTCTATCGACCCACAGCCTGTCTTATCGTATATTATAACAAAATATTAACAATGAATTACTCAAACTCTCCATTATCATTTTATTCCGTGAAAATCAGTACGCACATGTCGCACGTGAGACAGCACGACATTAAACTATCTGTAAACTTTTGAGTTGAACTCATCTGGACCTTGTGCATCATTTTGACACCAACAGATCTTTAATACCTAGGTAAAGTATTATTATTATTTTTTTTTTTTTATTATGTTATGTACACAAAACAGCAGTGGAGATAAAACATTAAAATCACAACAAAAACATATAAAAGAGGCTGTCTCCAGCGCCAAAAGAATGTGCACACAACATGGTATTATTAGCTAGAGAATAAACAAAGGTGCTATACAGTGAATGAATTACTTACATAACTAAACAGAATGAAATAATTTAATAACTTAATTATAAGAAAATATTTTAAAAGTCATTAACCTGTTTGATAACTTTGCGCATATTATGTTTTAAGTTAGGCAACGAAATATTAAAATACCTACATCATGACCTAGTATTACGTACTCGAAGTTCTATTCTAGCTCTACTATAACCCAAGACATTCTATTTAGATCGTGGCCTGGCGCCAGACAAGGTCGTTCTATCTCAAACTAGTAATTTAATATATCACTAATAGAACCAGGCCCTATAACTCAAAGGGCATTTGCTAATATTATTCAATAGTGTTATCGGGTATAATTTGTTACATATCTCTACTTGGATTTATGGGTACATCATTATGGACAATTCATTTTGTGAAATTGTATTATTTATTACCACGTAAAGTATGTTTCTAAGGATTTAACCCCTTCGCTCTCAGAAGCACACCGCTCCAACGACCGGACAATGGCGAACTGTTTGTTATATAACATTGTGTCGGCGAACCAGCTAAAAGTTGATGAAGTCTCAAACTTTGCTAGTTTGTAGTTTATGTTGGTATTCTTTGGTAAGGAGATCTCGTTGATATTATTTTAAAAACTAACGAAGTTTTGAAAAAACGATAATCAGTTTTCTGTATCCACATTAATTGTATGAAAACACTTGCACACTTCTATGAATGTGGACTTTTCACGTATTCAAAAATTATAACAAATAGTAAGAACTGTGCTATACCTATAGGTTAGGGAAGTAGATTTGACAAGTGTACCTATTTGGAAACATGTAGTCAATAGTTTCATATGCAAGTTTATGTATTTCAGGTATTCTAATATCATTGCCAATTTGAGATCAAACTGTTTGTTTGTTTTTCAGAATTCATTTATTAACATGAAATAATTACAAACAATAAAGGTAACTAGACTAAGCAATTTTTACAGCTAGTTATTCGTTAACAATATGAACAATGATATTTTTACCAGACTAAACGTCTACAAAAAATTTATAACTTAATTAATGTACTTATGTGATCTGTGGTGGAATTTTTATGATAACCTAAAAAAACTATGTCTAAATTGTATGGGACAATTGTAATTTGTCACATTTTTTACAGGAGGGTAATCTTAAAAAACTACATATCAACTAAACGTTAAAAAACTATACTAAAACCTAACAAAGTAAGCCTAGACGTACATATTACGAGTAGGTACTATCCAGATTGTCTCACTGAAATCATCAAACTGTGGTTATGTGCAAAAAACGAGACTTGAAAACCAAAACTAGACTTGGTTGGATTCCGAGTAAACTAGAATGCACACTTTGAAAGTTGACAAACCTACTAAACTAACTTCAATCAATACACCAACAAATGATGACGTATCTAAAAACCGATGCACGTTCACATAGCTACACAAAATCGCAATCTTTAATATGAATGGCTAACATCTAGTCGGAATTGTGGACTATTCAAATATATCTTTCGTGTTTGTAACTGTATTGAGCAATACTCTAAAGGGCCGCTGCCAATAAGGGCCTAACTCATTGTAGCCTCAATGGGGTAAACATGACGGACTAGACTGCTCTTGCAATTTTACCATTATTATCATTAGCTCTTAGATTACAACTTATTGACTTGAAAAAAACGTCTGTCTAAAATTACACAATTTATTTTAGGGCCGATCTTTCATTCCTAAGATGGCGTTTATCTGTCTGTTTATCTGTGGATTTCGACATTTTACAGGTACTTATACAGGTACTAAAATGCTCGGCTAAATAGATGACGCAAAAAGACCTGCCGGGCGCCCCATGCTCAGGTTCAAGGACTCTTGTAAGCGCGACATGGAGAACTTTAAAATCAAACCAAGAGACTTCTGGCACTGGATAGACCGGAATGGAGACACCTATTACACCAGGCACGACAAACAGTGGTTGAAAAATCTTAAGAGAAATCGCCTAGCACGAAAACAACCGGCTCTACCACCTAACGCCGAATTTGCTTGTGATAGTTGTGGCAAGCAGTGCAGATCCCGAATCGGTCTGTTCAATCACAAGAGAAAATGTGACTCCCAGAACACGCAACAGCCGTAAAACATCTGAAAATATAAAAAAGCCAATGATGATAATTGTCAAACTAAGTTTATCTGTTTATTTGTCTTGATCTTTAAATATTATACATACATTAATCAATTCCTCAAAAGAATAACAATAAAATCAACCATCATTGTTTCAGTACATACCTAATAGTTTGATTGACGACCATTAGAATGCGGGCCAAGTCTTAGCCCACGGGAAGTGTTAAATTAGACTCAGGCTTATAAACACTGCAGCATAGATCCTAAACCTGCTGCATACCTGACATATTATCCGTATGCGCGATATTTCCCTCAACTACCCACTTGCGCGGGCGCCGTCCTATGATTTGAGCGGCGGCCGCTGATTGGCCGGCGCCGGGTGCTCAGGCGCACGTATTTGGGTCAGCGCGTAGGCTCGATCTAGCTGAGCTTTTATTGCACACGGCGGCGCCATGAGAAACTTGTCAATGGAATGCGAAAATTGACAGCTTTTTGTCTTTGACAACGCCGGAGTTTTTGTTCGTGCATTTATTGCATGTTAATGTTAACGTTCGCGTTACATTGTGGCTTTGGTGCGCTTCATTGCGCTGTTAACTTTTTGTTACATGAAAGTAACTAAAAGTCTAGTCGGAAACGAGAAAGAAGATTTTAATTCTCTCTATCAGAGCCTTCGCCGTCTAGCGTGAGATGCGATCGCTCGACCAACCTCTACTCAACGACCAATGGCAACTAACAAAAACAGTCCAGAGTTCCGTTCCCAGAGGGACCCTAACCCTAAAACTAACCCTAACCCTAACCCTAACTAAGCCCTTTTACTAAGCCTCCGCTGTCCGACCGTCTGTTTATTAGCGGAATAATCTAAAAATGAAAAGTTCACGGAGTGTTTATTTCCGTCTGTCCGTCTGTCCGTCTGTCCGTCTGTCCTATAAATCAAGAATGCGTGGACGTATCAACCTGTGAAAAAATCAACCTTCTAGGTCAACGTAATCGAACGATACGATCGTTTATGCTGTAAAATTATTGGATTTCCATAGTAATCGCAATTGACCCAAAACCTATAGGGTACTTCCCGTAGACCTACAATCATGTAATTTAACAAAAAGTAAGGTCTTATAGCACAAATAAAGGGAAAAATCTAAAAACTGCCAATTTCTGTCTTTCTACAAAAATATGCAATTTGGTTTACATGGATGATACTTTAGTTTTTTATGTGGAAACCTAATTACACGTGTTACGCTCTTCAAGTGTGATCGGAACCCTTGGTCCGTGAGTCCTACTCACGCTTGACCGTTTATTAAAAGCCAAGGCGCGAGCTGAAGGTGGTACTTAGCCGGGGTCATACCTACACGTAAATTAGATTCGCGGCCCTCAATCGTTGCATCCGGCTGTAAATAAAAGTCGCGGGGTTAGGAATGGTTTCATGAACCCCCCGTTCCGAGACGTGACAACGGAGCTATCATCGCTTACGTGACGTCATGACCATCATAGCCGTTCCGAATGGGAAATGAAGACCACCACAGATATCCATCCGGAACGCTTTAAACGCGACGGTCGACGTTGACAGCGGTCAAAACACTATAACAAAAGTTTTGTAAATTTTTGTCAGTTTCAGTCGTAGACAGCCGTAGTGGTTAAATTTATGTTTGTTTTGAGTGAATAAGTGAGGAAATAAACAATTATGGAGCTATAAGAGTCGCTGCTGATTGCTGTTCCAAGTTTTATTGTCAGCTGTCAGAGTATTAAGAAGCTATCTAAGTTATATTGCCAGCAGATTTAGGTATCAGTGCTCACTGCTCACGCAGGCAGAGTTAATGGTTAATTCAGAACGTCATAGCTTAAACTGATTCAGAACGGCCTTGAAGACGCTGTCAATTTTGGCGTCCGAAATCACGTCTCGGAACGCGCCTGAAAAGTGCAAAGGTATCGCAGGAGGTCCAGCACAATGGAGTCGATGTCGGTCGCCTACGCCTGCGCTCGTAAATACGACGTCGCCTTATTATTAGGCATTGTTCGCGAGGCGGGAGCGTCGGCAGAGAAAGTGTCAGGACGTCGCGTGTCAATTCTTTCAAAAATCTCCAGCTCTTGGATGTGACGTCACGTCGCTGTTTCTAGTTCTCACGACAAAGATTATCCTAGTGTGGGGCTGAAATAATTTGGGCATGTATGTACACACCATATAAAGATGCAACCATATCTCATTTAAGAGTTTACTTCCAGCAAATCTATGATGGGCATCTTCACAAGTGATTTTTTATTTCAATTTTGTCCTCTGTTTAGTTCAGTGCATCCTATTGCTTTATGACGTCTTACATCCAGCTAATGAAAATTCATAACTGAGGCCCCATTTCTTATATGTTTAAAAAATTTAATGCGTAAGATTGTTTTGCAATCAGTACATCTAGACTTCGGATATCCGATACTCTAGGTTTTGTTATTCGCCGCGAGTCCGCTGTTCGTCTCACAATCCGTTCCTAAATAAAACTCAATCCAGCAATAATTAGTCTGGGCGTACGCTAGGACGCAGGCGATGCAAACCACGCACGAGTGAGGCCCCATTTTGATGCTGCGCTCTGCGTTGCGTTGCGTCGCGTTGTTTCACATATTATGTTCCACTTCAACTGCTAAAGGAAGATACGACAACGGCATTTATCGACATCTTACGTTGCGACGTCGTCGTGCATTCGCGATTATCGCAAGCTTGCACGATTTTTAGTCGTACGAATCTATAGGTAACGCATCAAATCGCGCAAATGCTAATTAGGAGATCTATTTGATATCAAGTTTGATCTCGGATTCGTACAACTAAAATTCGCGTGAATTTGTGATAATCGCGTAATCGCGTTTAATCAGGATAACTCGCCTTACAATACCTTTCAGCGTGGCCTCTATCGCCTTCGTCACAGCATACGCCGAGACTTATAGTTGGCACTGATGAATTCACGGGCGCACTGTGAATGTGTATTGCTTAATTAAAAAATGGCTTTCGAACTCTGGATTATGAGGTCGACGTCGCTTACCCAATTACGCGTAACAGCATTGAGTAGTTAAGCTTATGACTTATTATTAACTTTTTCAAAGTTAAATCATTATATAACATAGCGGCGTCACGTCTTGTCCCATACAGGGTGGCAGAGGCATAGTCGTGCCCACTTTCAGCACGTTATTCAAAATTCAAAATTTTTGTTTTCCAAAAAACATTCACAAATATATATACATTGGGTCCCACACTAGGCCTGCTTCGTGGATGCCGTTATCAAATTATAAAAACATGAAGTTACATTTTTAAAAGCTTTTATTTAACTTGCACTGTATGTATGTTTGTGGGTATCACGGTTCGCGTCAAAAATGTCGGCTTGAATTTGACCCACTTCCCGTTATCCGATTGAGCTGAAATTTCGCATACGTGTATAAGTCGGATGACAATGCAATATATTTTTGACTTCAAGCTGATCTGATGATGGAGACGGAAGACGGTCATGGGAACTCTGTCATAAAACATCGCAAGCCCGTCGAATTTGGGCTCGTTCGATTCGTCTTGACGAATACTTTGGTCCTAGAATATTTTTTTATGACATGGAGCTGATCTGATGCTGGAGACGGAAGACGGTCATGGGAACTCTGTCATAAAACATCGCAAGCCCGTCGAATTTGGGCTCGTTCGATTTGTCTTGACGAATACTTTGGTCCTAGAATATTTTTTTATGACATGGAGCTGATCTGATGCTGGAGACGGAAGACGGTCATGGGAACTCTGTCATAAAACATCGCAAGCCCGTCGAATTTGGGCTCGTTCGATTTGTCTTGACGAATACTTTGGTCCTAGAATATTTTTTTATGACATGGAGCTGATCTGATGCTGGAGACGGAAGACGGTCATGGGAACTCTGTCATAAAACATCGCAAGCCCGTCGAATTTGGGCTCGTTCGATTCGTCTTGACGATTACTTTAGTCCTAGAATATTTTTTATGACATGGAGCTGAGCTGATGCTGAGACTAAAAAGTTAAAAATAAATTAAAAGTAAAAAAACATTTTTAAACAAAGCTTTTATTTAATGCCCTAAAAAGAAGAAAATAAAATTTCAATTCAATCAAATGCGTCATTTTATTACATTACACAATTTATACGATATAAAAGCTTGTTGCGGGATTTATCTCCAAGTCTGTGCAAATAGGTGCCTACCCACCTAATTAAGTCTACACAAGTAAATCTCGCAACAAGCTTTTATATCGTATAAATTGTGTAATGTAATAAAATGACGCATTTGATTGAATTGAAATTTTATTTTCTTCTTTTTAGGGCATTAAATAAAAGCTTTGTTTAAAAATGTTTTTTTACTTTTAATTTATTATAGTATACAGACAAAATTCACTAAAACACAAAAAAATAAGTAGTCTGAGGAACATAAAATTATCTGAGCTTCAATACTCCATTTTGTGTGACAAGGGGCAAGCCCAGCACCGCAGAGCTGTGGAGTAATCCTTTCCTCAGGATGATTTCTGTGCAATAAAAAATATGAATATATGAATATTATGTTTAAGCTCAAAATTAACGTATTTTATAGACGAATACTTTCAAAAATTTATATAGTTTTTGTTCAAACCCGTTACACTCATGCCTATTACGTAGTGCACGTTAAAAACCCATGAAATGTATGTCGTAAAGTGTAAGAATTGGCCACAGAGGTTTATGGCCAGTCACTACATATACAAAGGTGAGATTTTTCTGTAAAAAGTTTTAACTTGTGAGTAACGGAAAAAAAATTGCCAACCGAGAAACTTTGTACTAGAAACCGCGTTTATGTCTTTTCTATGGCGTAAAATGATTTGTATTCATATCACGTCATAGAAAATACTGAAACGTGGGTTTTGTTTGTATAATAAATATGGCGTCACGCGTTTTCATATTCGGGGTGGCAGAGGACCAATCACCCCATCCTTGTTGCATAATCTGCGCTTTTAAATATTTTGAGACTTCTCACGGTAAGAATGTGAGACATTCGACTAAGCTATTTTTAAAGGCAATAATCTTATATTAGTGCTTATAAATATAACAAACTCATATCTCTACGAAAACATCTGTTGCATTTAAAACAGAAAAAGAAGAATTAAATTACACAAAAAAGTTGATTCATTAACACAATACAACCGCCACAGTATTGTAGCGCAGGTATAGAACCTCCTTCGAAACTATTATTAAAAATCGAACGCATTCCGATTTTAAAATCTCGACAGGTTTAAATAATGAATTCTTATTGGTAACTTTATCTCAGGTTGAGCAGTGGTTGACCACCTGGACCAGCAATGTTTGCCCTTTCCATATTTGCATAAAAGTAAATGGTGATTTTTTATCTATTTAATCTAATTATGCATTATTTATTTATTTAGTAAAAAATGTTTCACTGATGTACATTAAGATACGCTTTGGATTGCTATGCGTGGTTGCATGTAATACCAACGTTTCGTATATTGAATAAATGACGTTAATAATTCCAGACAGAAATATACGTTTCCCTTGGCAATTATTGTAAAAAATCATGATTCTGTCAATCCCTAAGTAAAAAACGTCAACGTCATTTCCACAGATTCAGTCATTTCATGAATTAATATGGATAAGGGTATAAATATGATGGTCGATCATGTCAAAGCGCTATCGCAGACGCTAAAATTGAAATCATTCATCTTTTAATCTGACAGTTTCCATTGTGGCCCCGATTGTACCGCGAAGGGGCAATGGGTTTTTGTGCCGACTGCACCCTGTTTATTTATTATATTAAGAAACATAAGTTTCTCTATCTGTGCACGTTAGATACCAAAGAAGAAGACTTTTTTAGTGCTTGCAACTGTGTCTCTACTAACTTGAATGGGAAAGAGCGTGAAATTTGTATAATTGTTTAGAAACCAGCAAATATTCAGGTATATTTTTGGATTTAAAAATTTTGTTTACAGCTCTAAAAAATTAATGATTCAAATCCGAAGGACACCCATAATACTTGATGTGCTTTTGATATCTAGTTCATAAACAAACGATTGTATATAAACTGCCTTATTCATTAAACTTATAAGACCTGTGATAGCTAAAATGTGCTTTGTCCCTTTCTCAAAAACACAAATTTAAAAGTGACAGAGAAGGACAAACTAATTTTAACGGTATTTTAGTTAAACTAGGGTAATTGGGCGTTTATGAATAAGGACCAAAATAAATTATTTGAGTCAACACAAAACGAGCTTTGGACCCGAAGGTCCGTCAACAGACGACCCGCACCGACCGATCCATCAGCCTGATACAGATAAGAGTGTTTGTGACAGATGTAAAAATTAAAGCCGGTTTAAAAATAAAACACAACGTTTTATTTTGAGCTTAAAGTTTACTCTTCATGGTGGCACCGCAGGGCATCGGGACGATAAGGGCTACGATACAAAAAAAATGTCTTACGATAAATAAGATTTTCCTCGAAATGTTATACACACATATATCAAATTATGTACCGACACTGCCTAGCTTTTTAATATAAAGTAAATAATATAAAAAATATATTTGTGATAAGATGATCAAAATCTATATTAAATTTAGAAAACGCTGTGCTAAATTAACGATTCATACGTTGAAAGTAAAGTTCGTTCGGTTTAGTCGAGTGCAGTCCTTACACAACCTTATTTCTTAGATCATTAGGGCTATGGCCGTACCGGGGTCACGAATCGTATACTCTGGTTGTTTTGAAGGATGCAATACTCGTAAGATGACATTATTGAGGCGCGCCGTGACGGGAACTGGTTTTATACCACCTTGGACCGAGACGAGTACTGTCTCAGACAAGACAAGTAATAACACAGTGATGGCACTGTGACACAACACTCAAGTCATCTTACTTACTTCATACTTCGTATATTCGTAATTTCCTTGTTGTAATTTCCTTTGTTGTACAACACAAGACAGACAAACAGAAATCTTATGATAAACCATGTACAAAGGCGACCTTATCTCTAACAAGGAATAACTATAAACTAAGCTTCATATTTTATAACATAAAACAAAGGTTGTTATTACAACAAAAACAACATAGAATTTTCCCATATAGCGTGCCCACTTTTAGCCAGTTGAATACTCAATTTTGCGTGACAGGAGGCTAGTTCATCTCCACAGCTATAGAGATATAAATGTTTCCTCACGACGTTTTTCCGTCACTGAAAGAAATTTCGTCTATATGATATTCACACAGCTGTCAACTCAAAAAGTGACACTTGAAGCATTGCCGCTGTCTCCATACCCCATCCAATATAACAGGTACCTTGACAGCTAACCTAAAACTTCATAAAATCCACTTTTTAAAAACTATGGATGGTACCAAAACAATCGGAAAGAATCGAAATGGTTTATTCGGTTGAACTAACAGGAGAGTTTTCATCGCCATCACTGCTATCACCAAAAGATATTATTATTTGGATTGTATGAAGTCTTAGGTTAGCTGTCAAGTTAGCTGTTATATTGGATATGGTATAGGATAATAGCGACAGTGTGACATTTAAGCTGCACTTTAACTGGAGTAGCATAGCGGTCTACTGTGCCCCGGATCAGCACATGAAAAGGTGTTCGTACTGCAATTACTTGAGACCGCATAGCTTCACATACGTTACTGGTTTATAGTGCTAGTTTTATCATTACTCCCCGGCCCCTCAAACGTTTAGCGTGAGGATAAATAGCTTTTGTAATCTCAAGTCGGTTCTGGAAATAGACCTGGGCTAAGATTATACTACACAGAATGTCAATGACGTGACATTGACAGTTCACTTGAATCCATTTTATCTTTACGTTTCTGTAACCCTTATCCCTACCAAAATAACTAATGCGCTTAAAAACTGCCTATTTCTCACTTCAGATGTCACCACAACTTCCGAACGGGCGGTAGTATACAAAAAATATTAATATTAAATTAAAGTTGACTACTTAAGCGATGATTATAATACGGTCAATAAAAAAAAATACTTCGGACTTTGAACCACTGTAAACTGCTCCATTTTGAGATTTCTTCATAGTTTATCTGTTGCAACAATAGACAATAATGACGGTTCTTGGGTCACTCCACAGTGCTGCTGCTACTACTACGACGAGTTTTCAGTTTCAAACCCCATTCTTATGATTAAAAAGCCTTTATTTGTATCTTTACACATAAAGTTTTAGGCCTGCTCTCACACAGAACAATAATTATACCGCTCTGTGTCTACTTTTGTTACTATTTCCCATGCTCGAAATCAACGCTTGAAGTAGTCCGTCATGGTTGCTTCATTGACATTGAGCCGTCATTTTGTTAGCAGAATTGGCTCCAAGTAATGGTCGAAACCAGGACTATATAAACAATTGTCAATATAACTCAGTGCCATATAACCAATAGTTAGTCTGTAAAATATATCTTGATCCATGTGGCAAAACAATTTCATGTGTGTATTAAAATTTACATCAACTCAGTTCTTTCTTAATGTTCTTTACAGTGTTGTCTTCTTGCGATATCAAAGAAATGTGTATCATCATAGCAAGAAATTGCAAATAATGGTGTACACTGTTTCTTATTCCATTTAAAAAAATCTAAAGCTCCCACAGGACTTAGTAAGTGGTTACTACTTATACTTGTGCTCGTCACTGCAATAATGTATAGAAGATATTTTATCATCTATACATTTGACAAGTGACAGAGAAATATTAATCCAGAATACATACCATGAGAACTGCTTATCGTGCTTACATTGAAACACTTTGTAACACCCCTGTGGTTCTATAACACCTTGTCGACTGAATATTTCTGTAAGATAAAAGATTAGACGGCAACATACTCGTAAATATTAAAAAGAGACTTGGCATACTATACTTCATGTACTCTATATGCATGTAAGCAATAGTATGGATGAATTATACTAGACTAGAGGATTGACAACCTTCATATTTTCGAGCGTAGCGTAACACAATTTTGTGTTTCAATTTATGCAGCTAGCTGTTTTAAACAGTGGAATTAATCGGATTTTCTTTCATAAAGGTAGTTTAATAACACTGGTGACAGTAAAAACTGTTACCACACCATAGCCAACTTTTCTCTCTATCTACATACGCATTATCTAAATCAGGGCGTCAAGTCTGCTAAACACATTATGTATGAATATTGATCATTTAAAGACCCGTTTTTGACATAATTGGAGTTCCATCCGTTGTTATTACTGACGTGTTATGCTATGAAAGTACTGTGAGTACAGGATGTTGTAAGGCTTTTAACAGACTTGACACCCTGGGGTGCAAAGTTTGTATGAAAAAGTGTTTTTTTACGGAACCCTCTCAACGCGAGTCCCACTTGCACTTGTATCCGGTTGTCAGAATATTTTGTCCATGGCAATAGTCGAGTGCCGTTCTCTCATTCCCCAGATAGCGTTTATCTGGCTTTTGACATTTCACACGTACAAAAAGTGTCAATTAAAGTTATCTGACCTCATGAGAGACCCGGCCTAAATACGTAAGATCATTTAAAATACAAAATAAAAGCTATGTAATTACATAAGGATCATTGATGCAAGTACTCTGAAATTGAATAAAATAAAATAATAATTGAGATAAATCAGTTAAATTAAGATTATTTTAATTTGTAATTATACTTTAAATTAAAAGATTGTATGCCAAGATAGTAGCAAGTGGAGTTCTGTAGTCTCTGTCTATCCGTCATCCGAGAAAAAAATGTAAGCATGTGCATGTATGTATGTATGAATTAATGTATGTATATATGTATTGTATGATTTGACAACAAGATCATTCTGTAGTGTAGATATGCCACTTTTAAACCGCCACCATCGTTCGATACCGGTTCCGGTCCAATAAATCCAAAGACTATTACAAATTTTACAAGCAAAAAAGTCGTATAGGTGTGACGTGGTGCATTAGAAATGTAGAAGTCTGTAAAAGGAGGTGTTGTAGAACTTTGTCTCTTTAACGATGTCTTTATCCTAATGCGAACTGTTCTATTTACGTTAGACGTGTGAACGCCTACTGCTTTTCTTATCATTCTGTAAGGAGTTGTTAATATATTAAAATGATATGCATTTAAGTTAGGTTAAGTTAAGTAAAAACTTTACTTTTTAATAAAAGCGACTGTAGATCCAATATCATTTAACATATGGATTGATCTCTCGTGAACTTTAATGAAAACCTAAGTTTACGTCGTGTACCGTATTGCGATAGTAAATTATATAAAGCCTTAATAATGTGACATAACTTCTAATCAATGAGAAATACTTATTATGTGTATATTTTAAGCCTCCGATTATATTACATACATACGCATCTAATTAAGAAGTTTTTTTTAAGTCGGTTAAACCACAGATACTATTTAGTGACGAAACTTTGCGTGGATTTTGACATTTTATATTATTTTGTAATTTATTTAATGTTAAACATAGTACTAATGATATCGTTAAATGTATCAAACTTTATGATATTGGTACTTTAATAAAACGACATATTCGTCTTTATAATTTGCGGAGATCTGTATTGATTAGGTAATATTATTCAGTAACGAGAAAATACCCACAATCGCTCGAACCGCCACGAATTTGATAAAGCATTTTAATACGAGGCAAAATTATAATATTTTCTTTACATTTATCTCCCTTTTCTCCGTAATTACGCACGACGGACATAAAAGTTTTGTCCGAGCCACTCCTGCGCATATAAATCGGGTGTTTCATGAAATATCGAGAACCAGCCGTAGGCTAAGGCAGCGCAACGTATCTTCTGATACGATTTTATACGATATTCGACGATTTTTTTACTCTTTTGTCCCTTTTTTGCGACTTTTATGGATCGGTTGTTCGCAGTGTATCGATAAGTCGATATGTGCATTTTATGTTATAATTTCTTGATGTTCGTTCGTTATGCGATGAAGGACACGGCGCGAATTTTCTGGGTATTATCAGAAGGTAGTTTGATGGATAACGTTCGTTTCTCAGTTACTAAAAGGCGAGGTCTTGCTTCCTTGTGTAAAAATATTGCGTACCTACATACCCCGCTTTCATTACACATGCGTATGAGTGCAATATAAGGTGTTTATATGTGCCTCCCAGAACATGCAACGAGAAAGCGTGGCTGACGCAGGAAAAGATGGAGTGATGAGTTGTGTCTGTGGGGTAAGGAGTGGAGGGAGACCGCTCAGGATCGAATGAAGTGGAAAAGGGAGACTGAGGCTTTTGCCCAGCAGCAGAAGACATTGCAGACTCGTAATACTAATAATATGTGTATAATATTATGTGTTTTATCTTATTTATTGCTTTTATTACAAAATATTAATTGGAACTTCTTACAAACAAATATTACTCAAAATGTTATCCCCGTATGGAAAAACGCGTAACGCCTTTATAAGGGGTGGCAGAGTCACATTTGTGCTCACAGCCAAATATTCAATACTTCATTTTGCGTGATAGGGGGCTAGCCCATTGAACATATAATTATTTTCTGGTCTGTTAGCATTTGTCTATTTCTGTTCGTTAGGTTAGGGTCTAGCTAACTGCATCAAGATTCCTTTTGAGCCAACTAAACGGTGCTATTAACCGATGGATTCCACTTCTAAATGGGCCTAGTTTTTCCACCAGAACTCTCATTGCATAGTGTCACTTTATCCATATTTATGCTCAATAATTTATCGTCACTATTTTCAAGTCAAGCTCATTTAAAAATTGCTCGCGTTACATTCAGGGGTTCCCGCGCAAAAAGCTCACAGTCATAAGTGAACCGGTTGTAGTCGGTTCTAAGAGGCTAGGGTGGTAGCACACTGGCAATTTCTTACATGCAAGTTTTGGTTAACTGTCTAATAAGTATGGTAAATATTATGATCGGTGTTAGAATGTAATCAATGGCGTCTTTTAAATAAATACCGAAATATAAAAATTCTAGTTATTTCTCTCACAGTATTTCTTCTTCTTTCTTTATATCAAATATTCTTTTATGCATCGCAACCCTTTAAAAAATGTAAATGTAAACTCCATGTAAAATAATTATATGATAATTTTAATTAATTTAGTATTTACTTTAAGCTTGTATTAATTGTAAGTAAATTTTAGCAAGGTTCTGGCAGAATATCAGTGTTGCAGATCCTCTGCAACACTTTGCTGAGTCAGACCCTTTTTTCTGTTTACAATGCATGTTTTTGATTTTGTTTATAAACTGCTGCTGAATTAAATGTTTTCCTGTCTAACGTGTATTGTAAAAAGTGAATAAAGTGATTATCTATGTATCTATCTATCTATCTAGAATTATATCGATTTTTATGTGCTGATAGTGAAAAATGATGACAAACCAAAAAAAAACCTTTCTAGGGTTTCGTATCTCAGAAGGAGAAACCCTTATAGGATCACTCGTGCGTCTGTCCGTCCGTCAGTCCGTCTGTCACAGGCAATTTACTTAGAACGTATATGGGACCGATAAAGTTGAAAATTGGTACACATATCAATATCTGTGTCCAAAGACAGAGGTGCAATGTAATTATATAAATATGGAATATAAGGGCCACTTTTGGGGGGCCAAATGAAAAATATAAAATTTAGTAAATTCATAATATGCCGTGTGACATATCAAATGAAAGCGCATGGAGCACAGATTAATAAAGAGTTAACAAAATGGTATGAGGATGTTAAATGTATTTGTATAATATTTTTAAGACTAATAAAGAAAAAGTCATCCAAAACTACTTTACTTACGTACGAAATTTGGTATGCATGTATGCGGGTATGTTTGCACCCGTATTCCATAAAAACTCCAAAATCTACAACTTTAACCCCCTAACCCCCTAAATCTGGGGTGCAAAGTTTGTATGAAATATTAAATTGTAGGGTACTTTTAGGGTATTTTGTTGGCATTAGTCCCATTATTAATTGTTGTATGATACCCTCTCAACGCGAGTCCAACTTGCACTTGGCAGATTATTTTTTTCTAAAATTATTTTTTCATGACGTCACATGGGAACATTACGCTTATTTTTGGTATGAGATTAAACTTAGTGAATTACTTACCCGAATCGTCTTATCCGTAGAATCGCGCAACACATTGCAGAGAAAAGAAGGTATTACTATGGTCGTAGGTTTACTGACAGCCTAATCTCCGTCTATAACCGGATACCTCATACTATTGTAATATCGTAGCAGCTCCTGACAAAAACAGTCGCATTGTCTGACTAACTGCCGTATATAGAGCTGTATATTATCACACTGCGCCGAGGCAATGCCACGTACTTCCTAGAAAAACTCAAAAATGGCTGCTTTTTCTCAAACAGGCAAAGTCGGGCGAAAAAATGTAGGTTGTCTGGCCTCATTGCGGTATATCAAAGAGTTATCATAAGCACCAAGGTTTTGTGTGGATGATATTTTAATATAAATTGATATTGTTTATTGGATACTTATATTTTTGATGAAGATTTAGGTTAATAATGAATTAATTATGACAAATGTGAATCACTCAATAGGCAAGTCATTCAGGAGGCCGACTATAAAAACTAAAATAAAGTAATTGAAAGCAAGTTTGGGAGTAGAATCAGCTATAGGTAGACCAGTCTGTCCAATTTCCAGTTGTCAGTATAATTGGTTAGACTTACTTTTGACGCCATAAGAATTAGAGTCAATATCGCTCTATTCTTCAGAAGAAAATTGAACAGCTTATCGAATACGTGCATAAATAATGCAGTTTATAGATGTATGCAATCAATTTCAGTTCATTAGCATGATAGCTGTACGTAAGCCAACTTCAACAGGGTGTTACAAAAAGGTGTTGTGATATTTTAAGGGGTTTTTAGAGACATACTCTGTATCATAATGACGACCTCTGTGGCGCAGCGGTTGCACAACTGCCTACCAAGCAAGAGGTTCCGGGTCCGAATCCCGGCTGGGGACAAAAAAAAACCCCAGGTCTTAGATGTTTACATGTTTCTGATGTCGCTGATTCTGGTTTACACGACACAGGGTATCCTAGTGTGGGGCCAGAAGCAAAATATGTGCCTGTCTGTAAATGTTTTTGTTATAAAAAATGAATTATATGTAACTGGAATAGCCCCATCTCACGCAGAATGAGTAATAGAATAACTGGCTGAAAGTGGACACAACTGTGTCTCTACTGCCCCCATGGGCGCCGGGGCCTGGTGCCGCCTATGCGTTCTTCTAGTACTCTTTACTCGACTTGCTAGTCTTGTGAGATTTCCGGAGCAGCCTGCACCGCCCATGAGTTCTTCTGGGGTACTCGTTACTCGACTTGCTAGCTATGTAAAATTTCCGGAGCAGCTGACGCTGCCCATGAGTTCTACTGGGGTACTCGACTTGCAAGCTATGTTAAATTTGTTAAACTGTTAAAGTTGACCTCTTGCTAAAGCTAAGTTAACCTCGCCTCCTCCTCCTCCTCGTAGATGCAGATGTACCACCCTGAAGGTAATCCTGGCGGCACCCATGACCACCCCGTGTGGAAAAAGGCGAGATGCTATGTTATTGTCAGATCAAATTAATCAGATCAAATTTATTGTTAAACTTTCATAAAATATAGAGGTTAAATTAAAGTTGCTCTAAATACTCTGAAATCTCTAACATACCTATTGTTTTTCGTTAAATTCGGAATATCCTCGAGATAACCTACTTAGTGGAATTTCTGACGACTGGAGTATCTTAAAAACCTTTAATTTAAACATTGGCTTCACCATTCTGTTACATCCTGTAGGCTTAGGTAGAGAAACAAGAAATACTTGCAAAAACGTCGTCTCAGTTTGTGACGTAATTTTTCTTGATTCCCACGATACATGGTATCCTAGTGTGAGGCCAGATGCGATGTGCTTGCATGTAAATCATTCATGCAGAGTAAGTAAGTGTATAATTTGCAACCCTGTCACATAATTTGGGAAAAGTAAGTAGGCTAATAAAAGCGGCGATGGCAGAGACTATACAGGGTGACATTTAATTAGCTGACCATATTTTGGGGAATGATAGTACCCATCATTATGAAGAACTTTCACCGAGGAACATAATATGGTCGCAAACGAAAAAATTTTTGGGTCTCCCATAGTAACTTGAAATCAGCTGATCGGGGCAATGTACTGGGGGACGAAATATTTTTTTTATGTTTCATAGGGAAAGTTGTTCACAATGATGGGTACTATCATTCCTCAAAATATGGTAGCTAATTTAATTTCACCCTATTGACTACGCCTGCGGGGAAATGCGGCTCGCAAAACGTTAGTTGTATTCAACAAACGTTTGCATACGAAACCTATGTACAATGACGGGCCGCCAGACAGTTTCGCAGCGGCTGACCAATCACAGCTCTCTTACCTCGTCCCCCGCCGCCCGTAAATTGGTGAGTTGTGTTTCAAAGAAAAATGTATCTATGCGCTCTCCACTGGATAAGTGCTCTCTGGGCGATGGGCTAGTCCCGCAAAATAGTTGTTGTTGTATTCAATAGCTGGTAAAATACTTTTTACTCGTAAAGAATTGTTACTTGATATAAATAGCTTACTACGCTTTGTACATACAGGTACAGTATATATAAAAGAAAGAAGATCTACTACATGGCTTTGCAAAAAATACTGTGCTACCACACATCTATCAGTCTAACACGTCCCAAAACAACTTTTAAAAGGCCTTTTTCACAAGATCCGCACGCAACACGCAACATGGTGTCAGGTTGCAGGCTGTCATATCTCGGTCCCCCGCATGGTCGAGTGAGAAAGGTCTGTTCTCTTAAACAAGGTGTATAAAAATATAATTACATTCACATACATTGCTTCTGGCCGCTGTGTCGTGGGAACCAGAAACAGTGACATTACAAACATGTAAACATCCAAGACCTGGGGTTTTTTTGTTCCTTCCCAGCTGGGTTTCGAACCCATAGGACCTTTGACTTGGGAATCACAGCCATGACCACAACGTCACAGAGGTTGGGGATGGCTCCTGTCACGATAAATAATTGGAGAACTGGAGGCCAATTCTAGCTCATGCGAATTGAAAGCGTAGACGCCAATTGTCTACTATATTTTATACAAAAATGACAGCATTTTACGTCTACGCTTTCAATTCTAATGGGTGAGAATTGCCCCCCTGACTTTCTATCCAAACATGGATACCTTGTCTGTAAAAATATAATTTTACCGAAAATAGTGATGTTACAAACGTATTTATTAATACAAAGAAACAAAACTATTTTACCCTAATGCATATGAATGAATAGAAGAAAATTAACGTTGCATATATACATACATGGATTGAGTATTTCATGAGAGTAATATTTTGTCCAGAAAAGGCGAAAGTTACGCCAACAGCAACGAGCAATAAAACTGTCATCCTCGTTTCTATCGGGCATACCTTGTTTTATGATTCCATGCCTCGTGTAACGAGAGCCGAGCGAACGAGTTGTGACAGCACGACAAATGCCGACACTAACTTATTGTTAACTTTTTTTCCAATACCGAGCTTTGATTTAGTTGGACGTAGTAACGCAGCTTCTTAATTCAGGCTTGGAAATACGTGTTAGTCAGAGCCTCATACCGACTGAAATAAACTTGCAATAAAAATCGGCCAAGTGTACCTTACAAACGAAGGGAGACTTACCATTGTGCGAGAATAACAATGTCTTTTGAACATGCTTTATTTTTATAAACGCGTACAGCGGCAACAGGATATACACCTGTAATTTTTTAACTCTGCCTACTAATACAGATACAGCCCGCTGATGGATAGAAGTCAAATTCAAAAGTCAAAAAAATAATATTGACCATAAAATCATACAGATGGCTTGTTAACAAGGTCCCGTTTGGTAACCTTTGGGTATAAAACTCTAAGAAAGTGTTTGAAAAATTAAATTTAGAAACCGACACCTCTCGCTTTTGACATAGGGGCTGAAACTGGAACGCCGCAGAGATCCGCCAATATTGACCTGTAAACTCCCTCAATGTAAAGATACCTACATAATTGTATCTCTACTAACACAGTACAAAAGTTATTAGGTACCTACACTGTCTCGTACTTTTCATAAATGTTTCATTTTCGTGAGAATGTTTCTGTGTCAAACGAGTCGTGTATTGCTCTACGCGGAAAGATAAAAAAGCTGACCGAAATAAGTGTTTTAATTTTGCGAAGTTTTGACGGTGAATCATCAAATGTCTGGCTACTGTTCTGGCAGGTTTTAAATGATGCAAGAATGTAGAAACAAGTCACACTTATAAAAATGCTAAGGGAAATTATGTAGATGAGAAGTTGAAGAAGAATAGTAAAAGGTTGCAATTTTTTGTCTTGTGAGCTGGAATATTTATTTATTGTCAAATTAACATGTACAAAATAACAGAAATGCTTCGAAATCGTCATACACGTGCAGAGTAGAAATAATAATAAAATACACAGGATAATTAACAATATAACAATTAAATTACAACAGAGCGGTGGGCTAGCCCCTTGTCACTATATTTTGCAGTATTAAGTAACTAGATAAACGTGAGTACAATTATTATTATTCCTCTGCCAACCCTAACGCCAGAGTTGCTAAGTATTTCAAACAAGCGTACAATGTCTTTACTATCTACTTTTTATTTATTTATTTTATTTCATTTGGGACACATAATTTCTTTATGCGAAGGCGAGCTTATCTCTAAAAATATATCTCGTCCAGCATAGCAAGTTTAATACCCTCAACTACGGCAAACACCCTAAATTCTTGGCTCAGCGACAATCAAGCGCAATTAAAGGAATCAAACAGCAGTTTCTGAAACGCAACTGTTCATACAAATAGAGAAAAAAGCACACAAACTCATAAGACCTCCTAATCGCGGCTGCCCCTGCTCTTAAACGGAGCTTAGAATAGAGAAGGTACAGACAGTCCTAATCAGGGGGCGGTTCGAGGCTCTGCCTTCCAAGCGAGAGGTATCGGGGTAGAATGGAATCCTGGCTGGGAAGAAAAAAACCCTAGGGTTGCGTGTGACGTAACTTTTTCTGATTCTCACGACATGACAGTAGGATACGCGCTACTGTGGGGCCATGAATAATTTCTGTGTATTTGTTTTTAGGTTAGCAGAAAATCTAAAAAGATTGCGTCTTTTGTGGTATTTCGATCCACCGACGTAAACTCTCGAAAGAGGACGAAAAATAGAACTGGCCGATCCGTACATTTTATAGATACTTAATAAAACATAGCTCTGTAGACATAATGTTTATGAAAGTCTGGGGTATGATTCTCGCGCATTCGATATACGATATCTGCAGCTATATTGAGTGATTTTGTATGGGAATCTGTCAATATAGGACTCGATATCCGTATATCGAAGGCGCGAGAATCATGCCACTGATCTTTGACGTTACGTGCATTATAATTCATCATAGCATGGATCTCGAAATAAAGTTGACATTCCATTTGGTAGTTATAAAAAGTCATCATGTCAAGTCAAATGATATTAGAAATTTGCATAACATCTTTCGGGCTTTATCTAGTACAGATGAAGCGATCCTGTGCAGTTAAAGTTACTTTTGTACCTATACAAATTTTCTAATATTTTTGTATTCATATTTTTATGTATGCAGTTATACATGCAGTTGTTACAAACAATTACATAGTGATCAAAGGCGAGCTCTCTAGAGAGATTTTATTTAATAAAGTCGATTAATTTGCCACATGTGCATCAGATAATTATGATCAATATTATTATGACAATATGACTTATCTGTACCTTCTCTACACACCGTCAAAACCACGTCGCGGAATGTTGGAAAACGAGTTCTCTATCTGTCTCTTTCTATTATATCCAACTCTATACCTGTCCCGTTCTTCGGCTTGTCATTTTCTATAACTTTTTTCTAAGCACCTCTCCCGAAAAGCCTTTAGATATGACGAGAACGCAATAAGGCAACCCGTTTCAGATGGAACCATATCGCAATGACATTATAAACACACATAACATAGCGTCTCATACGGGGTGACAGAGGCACAACTATGCCCACTTTTAGCCAGTGTTTCGATACTCCATTTTGCATGGCAGTTGTTCCCATCGCTGCGCCCCGCACCGGCGCAGCTCGCACACATCCTCATCACTCATCACTGTTGTTATAATTTCATGTTTACAGGAGTTAGCAGAAAAGTGCTGTCCCTGTCTGAATTATTATGGGCAAATTTCAGTTCAGAGATTAAAAAAAAAAAAAAACATTTATTTATATAAAAATATTTTAACTGAGTTACAGTAAAAACGTAGCTGATTTTTTTTTATTTACATCTCTACAGTTTAAACCTTTAGAACTCAAATTCCCATGACTGCTTAAAGCCATTGTAAATCAAGTTTATATTATTGACACACCATTAAAACTCAAAAACTAACTTACTAACAACATACTAACCAGTAATAATAATCAAAGAATAACTATCGCGACTGCAAGAACTTATCAAACTACAAGTCCTTTTGACAAGGTTCTACATCCAGCAGTATTTGTCTTTAGCATATTTTGTATGCCCAATGACGCGCATGATACAGTGTAAGATTTTAATTATGTCTTGTTAAGTAATTTTTATATACATATTTGTTACAACTTGTTAGGGAGGTTGTTGTCAAGGCGCAGTAATGAATTGTGCTCTTACCGTGTTTTGTTTAATGACGTTCATTATTAAGACGCACGGAGAGATAAGTTTTGTTTGTGAAAAGGTATGAGGACCGAATCAATAATTAGATAAAGAAAGTCGAAGAATAAAATATACTTACAAAGGCTAGGTAATATTATGGGTTTACAGATTGTCTGAGTACTATCGTTTGGGACAAGACTGCTACTATAAAAAACTGCAATCTAAAAAAGTGTCTTATCTCAAAACGGTATCGGAACAAAAGTAATAAAGCATTTTTAATGTAACTTTTAAGGCAACTTAAATTAGCGGAGTCAATATCCTCCAAATCAATTGCTTTGTATTGTATATATATTAATAAAATATATATAAATCCTTTTCTTAATTTTGATAATTTTGTTATAATTCTATCTCAGCCATCAAGTGAAAATTGTACTCAAAAATGATAATATCTGTTGATTACTCTGTATTGGGAAGAAACTGTCTCTCAAGACACAGCTCACGCTAATTTGAGGGACAGGGCATTCCATTCATGATGTACATTTGTTTGCAAATAAACGAAATTTTACTTACTTTACTTTCTTTTACTTAATTATCCAATGTAATTTAAAGGCCATCGAGCTATCAAGAACAAGGGCTGTCCTCGTTAAATCTGCAATTGTATAGTGTGGATCGATTAAAAAAAATCTGCCAAGTCACGTGCACCAAAGTACATTAAGAGAGTTACGAGTATTTACAGTTTTCAGTGTTTTCTTTTACCAATCTGAGACATTTTTTGGATAAATTGTATGATTCTAGTTACAACGGGTAGTACCCTATTATTATATAGTCGCTAAGTTTTGATGGTTGCGTTCCTGAGAAATAGGGTTTTATCAGACGAACAATGACGTTATGGAAGGTTTGATAGTTGCGTTCTAAAGAAAATAGGTCATAAGGACAGACTAGACGGACGGACGGACGCCATAGTGATGATAAAAAGGTTCCTGCTTTTCTTATAATGTAAGGAACCCTAAAAATGCAACTGGACTTGTGCCGCAGCCATGCCAAAGCATACTTTATAGCCTTTGCATGTTTTATATCAATAAATTATTAACTACATCACCTCTGCTTGACTCCGCATCCTCTCCCTAATCTCTCAAGCAAATACTTCTCTAATATCCACGCACTTGACTTCAAATTTCTCTACCCCATTCCTTCTGAGCCTTAACTTCCAAAATTGAATTTTATTGCGCACGCATAAGGTACAATTTCAGTGTGGTTGGGGTGAAATAACTTTATAAACAGTAGTGGAGGGCGAGAATCTGTAGTTTTAATTAATTACTAGTGCATCGAATCTAGGAACTGCTTGCAATTTTCAATTAGCATTCGGGCGCCGGTAGCGTGTTTTCTTTGGGCTTGATTTAATGGGACTCTGTTAGGATTAGTCGATAATGTTAGTCCCTACGCTGACTAGGGGTCAGTGTGGGACATACAACGCCGACGCACTATTTGTGCACACCGCTAGATTGCAGTGTCCTTAGAAGCGCGCCGTATAAATGTCAAGGATCCGTGTGCAGAGATATTGTGGCCGTGTTGTACATTGAGGTTCGTGTTCAGTGAGATTGGGGAACGTGGTTGGTTTATTGCTCTATGTTTGGTATTTAATCATCTTAAGCGATATATATTTAATTGAATCGCGTTGCTTCCTACTGATGTTATTTTAAAACGCATAATACGGACTGAACACTTAAATCTTGTTAATAATTGATTACTTAATAACTTATTTAATGTATTTATTCTCACTGTCAGATAGTTTTCTTATCCTATTGCGCTATCTTTCTCTTTGCGTACACTTTTACCTCGGTTTCAACTCCAACATGATTTTAATGTCCCCTATTTATTTACGATCTTCTCTTCCAATTATAACATCATCCAGTAGTACTGTAAAACCAAGTCAATCGGAGTAGATACCACAATCGTTATCTTCACTCCAGCAATAGAAACAGCTGTTTAATTACAGAAATGCCAATGAAAACGGCATTAAATGCTAAAAAAAAACTGCAAGATTCTGATGCGAGAACTAGTTAGTGGTAATCGTGCTGAGAAAAATTAAGGATCGAAAGCGCATTCGGAATGAAAACAGGTTATGGAAAGATGTAAAGTTTACAAAGAATCACAATCACAACTATCGCAAACTCAGTCCAGTCGACACTAATAGTTTTACAAACTAAAAAGAATAGTGTCTAAAAAAATTAAGGGGGCTAAGTTGGCGTCTCCTAAAGCAATAATATAATTGGTCCTGCATAGTTTAGATAAGATAGAGAGATAAATTCATTTATTCACTGAAAGGTACACACACAGACACATAATAAAAAGAAATACAAAATAGAATAAAACCTGGAATAACATAGGAAGAAAAATACAAAACAATTTACAAATAAATAATCATTTTCACTATGTGGTATTGTGAATGTACCGCGACAATGAAATGGCCCCCTGACTCAGCAAAGTCACAGACGAATCTGTGACGCTGTGAGTTTAATAGATTCTCGTATTTAATATTGCAGGAATTGCATTTTAACCAGGTATTCTGATGTCAGGATGGTTTGTAATTTTTGTATCGATTCATATATATTTTTAACACAAGTAGCAAATAGAAGCAATTATAGGCAGAAATTTTTGAATACACTCCCAGAGCCAGACGCTACAGCCAACCGGTCAATATGACCCCAAAAAAATAGTCTCGCGACCATAAGCGATGGCGGAGGCAACGTTGCACCCTCGTGATCTTAACATACCATAACAACATAACCAAAGACTAATATCCAATTGACTGCGCCTGCGGGGGAATGCGGCTCGCCAAACGTTTATTGTATTCAACTAACGTTCGCATACGCAACCTATGTACGATGACGGGCCGCCAGACAGTTTCGCAGCGGCTGACCAATCACAGCTCTCTTACCTCGTCCCCCGCCGCCCGTAAATTGGTGAGTTGTGTTCCAAAGGAAAATGTATCTATGCGCTCTCCACTGGATAAGTGCTCCCTGCGACATAACATAACATCACGCCTTTTCCCATACGGGTGGCAGAAGGCACAACTGTGCCCACTTTTAGCCAGTAATATTCACATACGTGCTAAATACCGATCGTGAGAACAACCCAGCTCATTATATAGACAGGGCCTGCTGACCGCAGGATTCTTTGAAACTACGGTGCGATGGCTATGGGGCGCGTAGTTTAATGTGCGGGCCCACCTTGTTGTTTTAATATTAATAATTGAAACAAAAAGTAAACTTTAGAAAAAACCGACTTCCACAAACCCTATTTGATTAGATCGAGTTTAATACAAACTGTAACCCCTTATCCCCCCCCCCCCCTTGGGGAATTAATTTTGTCAAATCCCATATCAGTGCTACCCCACGCTACTAAGGAACCCCTGTACAAAGTTTCACGGCTCTAGGTCCACCGGTTTAGGCTATACGTTGCCTGCCCGTCAGCCACGCATTGTATTTGTACCTAGTATTGAGCAGATCTGGTGGCCATATGTGGTCTTCATCAGCAGTTCCGCAGACTTCCGCATCACAATATTATGCTTACCATGTGCATTTGCACGAGTTATTATGAAAAACACAAAAATCACTATAGGTCTGCCTATAATATTTGAAGAGTTCCCTCGATTTCTCCAGGATCCCATCATCAGATCCTGACCTGGTGTCAATGGGACCAATGGGAAGGTAAACCCTTTCAAACAAAAAAATAATTTTCCAAATCGGTCCATCCGTTTAGGCGCTATCGGGGTGTAGACATAAAAAAAAAAAAAAAAAAAAAACAAACAAACATACGGACGAATTGTAAACCTCCTCCTTTGGGAAGTCGGTTAAAAATAGCAATTTTGATGAAATTGGTGATGTTTTCGGTGGACGCAGAGAGCGGTTTGCTTGGTATTATTAAAATTGAAAAGCTTGCGGTTAGGGTTAATAGGTCTATGGTATTCCTACACAAGAGAAGCTATCAGTTCGAAAAATTAAACATTTAGTTTTCATACAGGCACATACATTGCTTCTGGCCCCACACTAGGATACCCTGTAAATGCAAGATACTTTTTTTTTCAAAGGTTTCAAGTTTACTAGTCTAGTACCTACCTAGTAAAGAGCTCCGTGGTCTAGTGGGTTCCATGCTTGCCTCTCACGCAGGAACTGCAGGTTCAAATCCCGGTGCTTACCATTTACCAATGAGATAAGTTATGTATCTTAATTACGTTATACGGACACTCTAACGGTGATGGAAAAATCGTGAGAAAACTTTCATTACTCCATAGCTGTGGCGATGGGCTAGCCCCCTGTCATGCAAAATGGAGTATTAGATCACTAGCTGAAAGTGGGCACAGTGGCGCCTCTGCCACCCCGTATGGAAAAAGGCGTGACGCTATATTATGTTATGTAAAGTACCTACCTGCTTAATTTTGAACAAAAATACGCAATGTATAACATTTATTTCATATACATTGTTTTTATTCCTGTCAATTTAGTGTTTTAGAGAGTTCAAACAAGTATCGGGACTCGCGATAATGAGTATTTACAAATAACGGTACATTGTTTATGCACTGGCACTTGACACATAAAAGTCCAGGCAACGGCCTGCGATTTTCCTTCAACGAGAATTTTATGATAACTCGACAATACAATTTTATGCATCTTATTCAAACAGTGTTGTATGAATTTGCATGAAGGCTAACAACGTTGGGTTGAAACGTTGGGGTCATTAACCTTTTCGAAATGAGATGAAAAGTGATAAAACGTTTTATTGCAGGCTGCTTTTTGTCGTCGCATTTTCAACTGAAGCGACGTACGTAGTTATGAGATTTTAACGGAATGTTTTGCATAGTGTTTTGTCGGAAACTGTAATATGTAACTGAACTACCAGAGTCATGCATGTCGACAAGAACCATACGGTATCTACATATTTTACATAATCATGAATTTAAGTTCTTTTTATTTATTTTTTATTTATTCCAAAACACAACAGATATTTTACATTTCATTTCTAAGTATGTAGACACGGTTTTATATCTAGTAAATTATCCTAAAGGGTGTTTTGACAGCATCCTCTGTATTGCGTTGCGGACATATGGTATATAAATATAGCTATTAACGCATATATTTATATATTTTCCTGACTACCGTACAATAGAGTTATTTATTTTTTATCACACCTGCTCTGAAAATACATACTAATTATACCAATTAGAGGGAAGCAACGCCTTTATCCCGCCCTTCAAATCCTTTCATCCCAAGGTATGGAAGTTTGTATGAAAATCCTTCCGACCCAAGGGTGGGAAGTATGTATGAAATTCCATTACATACCCGGTTTTTTTTTATTTTTATTTGTCAGCAGTCATACTGCAAAGAGACTTTAAACTGTCTACTAATTAAATTTCAAGTAAATTGTTACTGGCCACATACAGTTTTTTTTTTACCAGTTACCAACCTCCTTGGTGTATACAGAAAATTAAAAACGAAATTATTTTTGTATATAAATCGCGCGGAATCACGGAAGAAGTGGCTGCATGACCTTATGATCTACCTTAGCCTACTCCAGAAACGGGCGAATAAAAAAAGGAAAAGCCCGCGCATTTTCGCAAAAACTTCGATTGATTTAGCATTTCTATGCATTTATGTCTATAATTTTCCTCGTAGGTGTAATAAAAAGCACTATACATACCTCAGGATAAAGTACAGTTCCATACCTCAAATGGTTTGCGCCCCTCGCAAGCTCGTGGCGCAAATGCCATAATCTCGGTTTGGAACTGTCACTTTCTTCCCTCTGAAGTAATGTACTATTTAACACATGCATACATCATTACATTATCTATTACACAAACATTATATTTCACAACAATACTAATTACTATGGGATCATTCTTGATACCTGAACTAAGGAAACAATTCCTGTTAGTACTCTTCCTGAGGTATATTTCCGGGTTGGAGTGTTAGTGAGGTGGAGTATGGCTCAATCTTTCTCGTATCCGGACAAAGATCCGTGCCCTCGGCGGGAGCACTATCGGGCTATATTTATTTAATAAAATAATACGAAAAATCAACCCATTTCAATAGGTACTTAAGTTTCCGTTGACCACGCAGTATAACGATGTGGGTGACGTCAGTAAAATATGTAGACATTAAGACAAAATTAAACTAACAAAACAGTTTCAATTTGAATAAAACAACGATCATTGCTTACTCGTTTTTTTTTCTCAAACTCTAAAAAAAGTCATTGGGACAACATATTACAGCAATTTGTTCCAACCGAGAGGTATCTTATATCTTTTACATATTTGTAATAAAAATATAAGAACTTTACATTTGTAAGAATTTAGGCAACATTGGGTTTTATTGGGACGTTTTGGTTCTCTTATTGGACGGCATTTTAGTATTATTTATGTTAAGGGTGACGCGGCAAGCGCCTTCGTTTTTGGATATGGTCAAATTATTAAGCAGGTACACTCCGCGCCAAATTTCTTTGGCATTGAAGCAGCTGTCACCCCCCTTTTTCGCATAAGGTAAGGTAGGATGAGAAAGAAAAAGAGAGAGAGAGCGTGAGAGAGAGAGAGAGAGAGAGGAAGAGAGAGACGAAGAGAGGGAGAGAAGATAATAGTAAGCTGTTACCAATGTGTAACAGCTTACTATTATCTTGGCGGGAATGGTATAAATAAAAACCTAATTATACATATTTAAATACTGTCCCACAAAAAAATTTCGAGAAAAAAAAAGCTGGCAATACGAGACTCTAATGCATGCCCCACACTGTCAAAAAGTTATTAAATGTCATGTAGAGCGAAGCTTCCAACTCTTCAAGTCTTGTATCTTCACAAACTTCTACACTTTAGTCAAAATATATGGCGTGGCTGTTTCAGCCACGAGAAATCCAGCGATCGATGTGGCCATCCAGATCGCTCGATTTCTTGTTTCAAGTCCACACCTTTATCTCAATTTTTATCTCAACTTGAACTCACTCAGTGGGCATCGCCACAGGGGACTTGGCCTTGAGATCAAAGCCTCAAAGATAAAGTAAAAATAACCAAAATAAATCAGCTAAGCCTTTGACTAGTATAAACAAATCTAAAAACATTCACGTCCTTATTTATATGAGTGTAGGCTGTAAATATGATAGTAATATTTTTCGATAATAATACCTACTGTAATATAATATGTGTGCGTTTGTGTGTGTCCGTTGATATTATGCACTCGGTAATTGATCGTGGAATAGAAATTATTTATGTTTCAAGACTGGTAGTTAACCCTATTTAATAGACATCAACGCGCGCACTCACTCCAATACTAATAACATAATAAAGAATAAGTTTACTACAGCTTCTTGAAAGAGAACAATCAAAACTCTTAATTCTGTCAAAGTTTGCGTTCAGAGGGCTGACGTATTTACATAGGTATTAAGTTATTTGTAGGTAGGAGTTATACTATTGGCTTTATCAAAATGTTGGTTTCATACTAGTTAAAAAGAGCTCCGTGGTCTAGTGGGTTTGGTTCTCACGCAGGAGATGCAGGTTCAAATCCCGATGCTGACCATGTAAATAGTTAATTTGTCTTATCGGATACTCCGTGTTTCGGACGGCATGTTTAGCTGTGTAGGTCCCGGTTACTATCATTACTTAGTACTTCGTGAAAGAAACCCCTACACCAACCCGCACTGAATCAGCGCGGAGGAGTTTGGCTCAATCTTACTCGTATCCGGGTAAAGGCCTGTGCCCCTCGGTGGGGACAGTAATGGGCTACATTTATTTTTATTTGTTTATACTCTTTCTTGTATATGTCACACACGCAAGTCAAATGGCACATATTTTTGTTAATATATTTCTGATGCACAACCAGCTCAAAGCTGCTGCTGGCATATCCGCAATAAACGAATGTAAAATTAAAGCGCCACTCATGTCGCCGATATAATCACTCAATTATTGACCAAAGCTCTGATTAAAACTTACAACCCTTAATAAAACTTATTAAATCGCCATAGAAAATGCCTTTTCACACGTTGCGAGCGAAACTCAGTCATTCTGCCCCAACTCACAACCGCCAATCAGGTAACCGGGGGGTAATCAAAAGTTAATCGGCGTTGGTGTAAGCCAGCCTAGTTTAGTGTTCTAGGTCGTACGGATATACGCGTGTTTCCGTTTCAACTTTCTAGACTTAGGTTTGTATGGTCGAGCTAATTAAAGGCGTTTCAGAGGTAATTTTCTCATTATTTTGGTACGATATTGGGTTTATGAATGCGATCGATTCGTTCGGTGTCGTTAAGCGTCGGAAGTACCTACTTAATTTACTTAAGTGCTTTACGAACTTGAATCAGCTAGATCTAGCCGCTAGATCAATTACAAAAACTCACAAAAAAAACAAGTTACATTATACTTAATTATCGCCTTTATAAGAGAACAGTCCAAAGTTTTAATAATACTTAATGTCTTTATTGAAAAAAAAAACAAGAAGTACAGTCTCTTAAATTATGTTATTCAAACTTTGCTATTTCGTGTCATATTACTAAGTGCCGTTCTCTCATTCCTCAGACAACGTTTATCTGTCTGTTTATTTGGGGCTTTTGACATTTCACACGTACAAAAACTGACTGATTATCCGGCCTTTGAAAGACCCGGGCTAAATGCAATGCAAATGCAAAATACATGACTAAAATAAACTTTTACCAATAAGAAAAAGTTAATAATATAAAGTAGCTCATATGAGAGGGCACCAAAATGGGTTTTTTAATCAGGACTCGGTCATTTCAGAATTTATAGCGGCTCGTCCTTACTGTGCTGCCGTTTTTCCACTTACGAGGCGGTTTAGTTCATTTACATGTGATCGATACCGATACCAGTTCGATCCACTAGGAATTTTCCATAGCTTCCGGGACTAATCATGCTTTGCAGACCTATTACTTCTTTCGTGAAATTAATGCTTTTACGTCATAATTTTAGGGCGCTTGACGACACCAAAATTATAATGAACACTTTGACTAGTTGTAAAAGTAAGTGACTTCGATTATTTACTCTGGTCACATACTCTTTAAAAATTACAGGGGGTAATTACTACTTGAGAATTACACACTCTATACCCGAAAACTAGAATATAGCACACAGTTTGAATTTGAATTATACCTACTTTACTTTTTATCATACATAAACATAATACGGAACCCTAAAACCTGTATAATGATTAGATAACACCACACACAAACCTCAGTGATTTAAGTGGTGATTATGTTTATGAAACTTTGTTCGTAATTAGATGCCAGTAAATAAATAAAAAAATAAAAAGATCAATCTCGATACGCCTACGTTGTCGCTACGAAAAGGTTATTTTCTCGCAAGTGGCCAACCCATCTAAGTTTGTTTGGTGAATCGATTGGCAGGTAACATATATCTGTTGACGGCGGGGGGTGGCAGCAGGCCCGTTCATAGTAAGCTACACCAATTCTCATCTCTATGAAGTGGGTAATAAGGTCGCAATCTGCTAGGTGTATTTTAACATGAACCAACCTGCTATGAGTTTTAGAAGTAAATAACTTAGATACCCAGCATTCCGGTTGTGTGAGTGTGAGGTAAATGTTTTGGTATGTAGGTATTAGACGAGATAGAAACATGCGGCGATGGGCTATCCAAACAAAAATTGTATTACATATAACTGGCTAAATTAAAAAGTAAAAAGTAAAAAAAGTAAAAAGTAAAAGTAAAAGTATTTATTCAAGGAAAATGGTAGGTACACTTAAAAATGGTGGTTGACTGCTGCCTAACTAGGATAATAATATAACCTGTATTTATGGCTCGCAGGCCCGTACCTCGTCCGAGGCGTTTGTGGTAAGATTTGGATATTCAGACGGTTCGTAATAATTAATTCTTCAGCATATCACTGAGTCAGTTGCCATTTATAATGACAGTGACACACCACGACCGTCATACATATGTTTTCAACTATTATTATTATTGTGTGTGTCTAACTGTCTTATTTTGGTTTCTGTAATACTGTTGTTTGCTTGTTGTCTGTTTTTTGTACTTCTAATATTTTGTGTACTGTTTCTGTATCTTGTGTTGGCTCTCACACGTTTTGGTTTTTAATACTGTAAGTGTAGGTCACACTTAGCTTTGGTAAATAAATCTTTTAAATCTTTTTCTCTTGTCTAACTGTAATCTGTTCACTGTCCTTGTAATAAACGTTTATTTTTTATTTCTTTCTTTCAATAACCTTTAGTTCATACTTCAATATAAGGACCTTGATTATGAAAATTAAGATGTAAGTATTTTGAATAAAAAATCCGTTTTATATTATCTTTATTGAGACAAGAATATAATAGAAGAAAAATATAGGAGATAAGTTTGACCTTATAAATTCTATTTTGAATTAATTGTAACTTTTGTCGAAATATGACCTGATATACAATTTATTAAACAGGGAGCCAAGAGTAAACAATGCTATAGGTAGTGCATATGGGTTGCGGGAGGTATCGGTTCCACCGAACATTTATGAAATGCCCCATAAATTGTATTTGACGCGCAGGTAGAGCCTTCGAGTTTTACGATTGTATAACAGTCGCGATACCTGTGCACCTCGCGGTGGCCTAGTGGTTAGACGCTCGCTTCTCACACAGGAGATGCGGGTTCGGATCCGGTGCTGACCATGTACCAATGATATGAGTTTATCTTAAGTACTTTTTAACGGTATCCAAAACCAATGAAAATGTGGGGGTGATTTAGCTGCTTTTGAAATCTAGCAAAACAATGAACTAGTTCGCCGACAAATCTTATATAAAAATAGTTCGCCATTGTTCGGTCGTTCGAGCGGTGCTGTGCTTCTGAGAGGGAAGGGGTTAAAACCCGTATTGGAAAATGCCTATCTACTCAGTAGAAAGCAATAAACATAATAGATAGATAGATTGATAAATCATTTATTCAATAGACATGGCACACACACATACATACATTTTAAACAACAAAAAACAAGTTACATAAACAGCATTTTGTAAATTTTTACAACAAAAATGTAAACAATAGTACGTACAGCTGTGTGGTTAAGTGACTGTACCACGGCAATGAAATGGCCCTGACTCAGCAATGTCACAGACGAATCTGTGACGCTGGTATTATGCCAGGGCCATAACGGACGCACAACAGTGGCCGCCTCTCTAATTCTGAGAGTTGTCTCAGCTTCGTCACAAAGACGGTTTCACCATATGAAATATTCATATCTGTCATATTCTTGAGCTTGAGATAGCTCTCGGAATCCCAAATCCAAGTGCACAGATTATGTGACCGTGTTGTATGCCTCCTAATTCCCATAACGTATTTTCGGAATTTCCCGTCGTAAATGAACTTGACACGAGAGTAAATCGATTAGTTGCGTTCCGAAATTCACAGAGAACTTTGGGTCAAAAATTCAAACCCAGCTGTGTGATCCTTATGCCCGAAGCAATAAAGTTCAAGTTGCTCTTTTTGTATAATTCAAATGCTGGCTGGACTGTGTTGGCTTTGTCATTTGATTGCTTTTTGATGAACGTGACATATCCAGTTTTAGCCGCGGCTAGTCTTAACGACTTCGGTTTAGACCGTAAAGCTATGGTTTAATCGGGAGTGTGACCGTTTTTATGTGCACTATGAGAATCGGGCGTCGTGTGTGAAGATTGAGATTGTTTAATGGCTCAGCAATGCGTTTTGGATGTTCGCTTCATTTAGGTTAGAAAGTAAGTTATTGCTTAAGACGATTGTCCAGCAAAACGCCCATCTTTAAAAAGTTATTCCAGCAGTTTGAGATACTTCTTGAATCCACAAAAAATATATGTTATAAAACCGTACCTTGGCGAAAAATTTAGTGTTTGAAAACATCATAATGCCATTGGAAAATATATGAAAAACATAATAATCTAATATATTTTTTTACCTAATACGAGTTATTCCAGGAGTTCTACAAGGAACGCTGGTATGGTTGTTATTGTGTAAAAATCGGTAATCAAAATATCTAAAAAATTATGTTTAACATTTTAGAAATCATCAGCGGGTTTTGTGTAATTTGCAAAAAACACCCTTTTTGCACTTTTGGCTCGGACGGACGTAAGGGTCGCGCTGCAGCAGTTTACGCCATTATATACTTTATTTTATCATTTTCCTGTTATGATTTGTGAATATTTCCACCAGCACAAACCCAGTTACTAATTTTAGCTTTACTAGGCACCGTAACTCGAGTAAAATTTGACAGCTCATGCATTTTGTAGTGTTTCTTAGTACTACTAGCCCAAACGCGACTTCACGCTAAGCTCGAATAAAATTGATAACTCCTTAAAAAATACATGTGTATGAAGTATTATTTTTATGTAAAATTTTAAATTCAGTTAACTTAAAGTACAGATAAAGAGTAACAACTGCTTTTTCATAAAAATACGTTTGTCGTAATATTAGCATTATGATACAGCGAGGTTCCGGTGCCAGCGTTGTGGGCACCCTCCCGCCCGGCAGCGTACTGGACGAAATTTTTGACCAAGTTTAGTTGTAGGTAGTTTAGTTCTTTACCTTTACTTTAGTTATAAGTAATAATTTGTTGTTGTAAATAAACTGTTATTATGTGAAACAAATAAATCAAATTTAAGTTAATGCTATTATAATGATGCGTTTTGTTTTCCATTATACTTTATACAGTTACTGATAAAACTTGTTTATTTGTTTCAGGTATGTTTCTGGCTTCATTTTACTCAAACGGATATAATAATAGGTAATGGTAAAAACTACTAATTATATTATTAATAGTTCTTATTTTCAACAGCTGCTCCCTTTCATGCACAAAAACACCCTCACACAAACATACATACCCTCACATACACCCTCATACACATACACACCCTCACACACACACACACACACACACGTCCTCCCTTACAATCACACACCATGCACGCACACCCTCACACATACTTACAGATTATCAACACTCAATTTGCATAATATTTTTATTTTTTATTATTATTTGTATATTAATTCCTTAATAACTATTTTTAAGCTTACTGTACTTTTGTGGACACCTGTCATTGGCCTTATTAGCTGTATTTTGTTCTTTATATGAATTTATGTGTATTGTGCTGTTGATGCCCCAAATAAAGATAGAAAAAAAAAGTTAAGAAGATGTGAATGGGATAAAGATAATACCTTCACGCCAATTCCCACGGGCATGTATCCATACTAGAGAACAAAATTTCCAACCTTACCAAACTGAAATATATCTCCGATATCATAAATTATGTCTTGAGCGACTGATCGGAAAGTTAGTACCAGTACTCGGCGTTTGAAGAGAGCGAGATATTCGGTTAAGGTGATCTGATGTGTAGGTGGAGTAGGTACATGTATCTTAGATCATAATCTTATAATTATCATTGACACGCACTAGCATACCGTTGTTCTGAAACTTTGGTTTCCGGCGTCGCGATCTCGTGATGCGGGAGTGAGGCATGGCTGCGCGGCGGGAAAAGTTATGCCACGCCCAAACCATGAAAAAATCTGGCATTAACCAGGGCCTTAGTTTCGGTTTTGTAGCGTTATCTTTATACGCTATACAAAACATCAACCGAATATCTCGCTCTCGTCCCGATGTGCCCAATCAAATGCCGAGTACTCTAGTAATTTTAGTCGCAGATTCATAATTATTTCAAAACCGATATTACTTGCCATTCCCATGTGGGTTGGCAGAGGCATACATTCGAGTCCATGTTGAGGCAGTAATTCAATATTCCTTAAATATCGATACCTTAATATACTAAATTTCATGTAGAGAATAGATCGTCAGTGATCTTGGGGGCTGCGCTCGCGGCGATTACGCGTCTTTGTAAGCGCACAGTGGGCTGTTTAGTATACATGGAACACTTTTTAATTCAAAATAATACTTAGTAGTCTATGTTCCATTGCTGATAAAAATTAGCTTGCTTATTATTATAAATTACAAAAATTAATTACTTTACATTTTTACGATTGCAAAAATGTCGCTTAC
The DNA here is from genome assembly GCA_963457715.1 of Argyresthia albistria. Lineage (NCBI taxonomy): Eukaryota > Metazoa > Arthropoda > Insecta > Lepidoptera > Argyresthiidae > Argyresthia > Argyresthia albistria. The sequence goes on along the minus strand of OY735267.1, from coordinate 10,190,056 downwards.
ATTTGAATATAAAGTAAGTAGAACAGAGCACTTCGAATTAATTTTTCAGTATTTTATTTCATGACTAATGAAATTATTTAAAAATAAAATTAACTTTTCCTGAGTTAAAAACTCGTTTTAATTTGAGTAATTGCAATCAAATTACATCAAATCAAATAAAAGTCTATAAACAAGGTGTAAATGAATTAACGCAAAATGAGAAACTACTTTGCTAGGGACATCATTCTGAGCAATTTTTATTACGAAACCGATTTGATCAGAGCATCTTTATTTTTCACTTCCCAGTACATTTTAGCCTGAGTGGATCAGCGGATTTGTACGGAGAAGTGAAAAAAAAGTTGCTCTGATCAAATCGGTTTCATAATGAAAGTTGCTCATCAAGTAGTTTCTCATTTTGCGTTAATTCATTTACACCTTGTGTACATACACCGACTGACCACAGACTGGCCACAGACTGGGCTAGGAGAGCCACAGACTGGTTCCCGGAAAATGCAAAGAGAATGCGTGGCCGACCCAGGAAAAGATGGAGTCATGAGTAAGGTCTATGGGATAAAGACTGGAGGAAGACCGATCAGGATCGGATGGAGTGGAAGAGGGGGAGAGAGGCCTTTGCCCAGCAGTGGCTCATAATAATAATAAATTATATGTACGTACATATTATGCAATAGATATCTAGTACAGTAATCAATAGCAATTCAAATATTTTGCCCACCATGTTTCTCCCCACACCCTCTACTGTTCTTACAAGCATGCGCCTCAAATAGACGGACGTCTGAAGACGCTGCTGTAATTGCAACGCTATTCGCCGCCGGCGTTTTTGGCGGGCTTATGACAGACGGGCGGTAGAAACGGTCGTTTTTAAAACGCTGTGGTTGTTTGTTTATAATCATTTTACTTGAGTCTGTACAATAATGAAAAGATGCGGCAATAGGCTAGCACTTGTCAGTTGTAGTGTCAAAGATAAGCTCGCTTAAATTATTTAAATGATCCGCTCAACACTCGCGTAGAACGTAGAGTTTGTTCAAACTGAAGTGACGCACCCAACTACTGCATTTAAACACACAAGCTTAGCGCAATTGAAGTAGTGGGGCGCGTCATTTCAGTTTGGACGCAATATTATACTAATACAAATAGACCATGTAGAACAAAATATGTGACCGGCGTAAACTTAGCTGCTACGGAAGCATTTTTAGTTCAAGGCTTTTATCGCTTGGTGCAGCATCATCGAACATTTTCAAGTACCATAGGATGGCGCTAAGATAAATAGGATTCATTCTAGATTACCGCCACCTAGAACTATTTTAACAGAAACCATGGCGTTTAAAGTACAATATAACTCGTAACGCCATCTCTTTATTATGAAAGGTAACTAATTCTAAGCTCCATGAAATGATCGAACACACTGTGGTTTGGACAAGCACTACATCCGTAAAAAATAAAATCTTAGCGCAAACGAGTTAATAAAAAACGCTACTAGTTGCGTTTATTGTAAATAACACGCTTGTTTGCCCCATTCCCCACGACCGCAAACCTTTAGAAAAATGTTAGTTTTCTCCCATTATGTAAGGAGCGTCGTCACCCCATAAGCGTTCGTAATTGGAGGCGCAAGTCGACGGGTTTTTGCTCCAGTGATTACAGTCCCAATGATCTGCAGTTTTTGCGACTACCCAATGATATATGGAGCTAGCGCGTTTGTATCTCCAATAGAGAAGTCCGGGGTAAAAATATAAGGATTGTTGACTTCTAATGGTGCGGGCGTAATTGGAGGCCATCCCACTGTGTGTTGTAGTGTGTTGCTCTCGTACTCAAATATGCTGAAAACTTCGAAAACAGGACCTTTTTCTTTATGTATAAATAAGGTTACTTACTGATTCTATTCTGTTATCAAGTTTTAATCAGTAAATATTAGATTTATTATTTAACACACATAAAACACAAAAGCCACTATTAGTATAAAAAAATCAAAGTCGTCGGTGCATTTATGCCTTTGTCACTCCGTCAGGAAAAAAGACCTGAACGATATTCTTATAAACCAAACCAAAAATATAAAAGTATCAACAATGGAATTCCAACAAGTTCAAGTAAACTTGTCTGAAGATGTTTCACGCTAGCGTCAACCCATATAGCGGAACGTAAATTTGTAAAATTCTTCAACAACTAACACATAAATCTCCTTCACTTTACAAGGAAGTGGACTGGAACAGCGTGCTTTTCTAATTGAAATCAAACTAACCTTTAGCAATCTCCAAGTAATCGTATAGTCGGAGTAACATTAAGCTTAACTCTTGTTATTGGGATGTAACAATTGTAACACATCCATATGAGTCTCTTGTATGTCAATGGTAAAATGGCACCTATAGTTCTTTTAGGCTTTTCCTCGTGTTAAAGCGTCTTACTTACATAACTATGATAAAAACAATGAAATACCTTGACACGATAATTTTTTAGCAATACTTCTTCAGTCAGCTTGAAATTTCAGTTGGTTAAGTTTTCTGTAGTAAAATATTTAGGTTTAATAATTTTGCTGCCTACTCTAGCCAAACCTATCTGTTAGGATAGTGCCTCCCAAATATGGTGAAAACTATTACTTGTTTATCAGACCAGCTGTTAGGCAAACTAGGTTTAACTAGAAACGTAATTAATAGTTCTAAATACAAAGCGTGCTTGACTAACGTAACTCTTCTGACTAACTTGGCATTGGCTACTTTTACTCAGTCTGACTTAACTGTTTCCCTAACAGTGCTTGTTAGAGGTTTGTCAAAGACTACGCTAGACGGAATTTAACGTGTATTTTCAAGAGTCATAGTCATAAGAGTCTAGCGAGTGTTAAATTCGACTGTTTGTACCTATTTAGTAGATCATCGTTTATACACTAGATTTACAACTAAAAATTCATTATCTTGTAATTATCTCATGTTTTGTAGTAGAACAATAATGTTTTCAGATCATAAAGGTTCCCACAACAAAAGTTATCTGTGTAGGGATCTAAACTAACAGTTATGACGTGTCATTTTTACTAAGTTTATACTTAAGAGTAGACCAATGGCATTTTAACTTTTTTGCCATCTACATACACGTGCGAGAATGGACAGAGTATTTTCTGTGCGAGTCAAAATAGTTTAAAATGTCACTAGCCTACCTACCTGTGGTACAAGGTAGGGGTGTTTTGTTCTGCAAAAGTTTCCTTTAAAACAGACTAAAAACAAAATAACGGTCCTTCTATGAGCATTTTATTCTAAGGTTTATACATATAATAATTGAGATATTAAAACAGGTAAAGGGATTAATCTTAGGAATTGTATGTTATTGCAATACGCAACTGTTCATTATGGTGTTTTGATTTAATTTACTTCCAAGGAAGGTGTTCGCGTGTCGTGTAAACCTGGCAATTAGGATAAGTGATTTAACGAGTGGGTTTTCTTGTGGTTATGATCAGCTTGGGAATACGGTAAAGTTAATGTATGAGCACAGAAATAAATTTATCATGACGTCACGCATTTTCCGTAGGTGTAACTTTTTTCTATTAGATCTCGGCAGTTCAGTCACTTATTCCCTTCACTAGAAATGTCAGTTCCTTGGTTAGTAAGTATACAAAATTGGACAACTAAGAATGAACGCAATATTGTCGCACTGTAGGGAAGTCCCCTGACTGCATTCATCACACCAGTCTATCAGACAATGGCAGTGATACATCATAGAGCGACAAATACCGTGAGTGCGTTGCAGTCAGTTGACTTATCCGAGTCTCGGCTTGGAAGTCTGAAATAGGCGAAAGCTGATAGTACTTTATTACTCAACATAACCGGCTAATATGTCTGCAAATATCAGCGGCACATCTTTTCTCATTTGGGGCGGCAGTTGTGTCCACAAGCGCGACAGGAAACTAGACGCCCAGAGAGCTAGACATTTTTGTGGTAATTTCTAGGGTTCCGTACCCGAAGGGTGCCAAATGTTCGTCCGTCTGTCTGTCCGTCTCAGTGGGATGTTATTCACAGAGGCTTAATCTGTCAACAGATTACGTTCATTTAGTCTTAAGTTAAACATATTATACAACAAAGCGCAATGCCTTTTCCCGTACGGGGTGGCACAGGCTCTGTTGCAGTCACATTTAGCAAGCTGAAAATGACAAGACAAAGATTCATGTACGCTATTTTCCTAGCCGCAACTGACGCCTACATATTTATTGTAAAGATATCTTTGAGCCCGTTTTGGATTGTGAGAACTATTCTCATATGTCACCGACGACATGTAAAGTTCGGAAATGTGACTATGCGCAATAACTCACGGTAATAAGGACTTGAGGCGATGAATTATGCTATTGTCACATTCACATATGTGGGCAGTCCGGGGGTATAAGGAAAAAAAATAAAATCTTTCGCACTCTTTCGTTCTCCACTACCGCATAAATTAAAAAGATTATATTAGGATATCCTATAATTGGCATTAATACTAAGTAAAATATTAACTCTGCGATAGATTAAGTAAATATATGCTGTTGGATACTAATAAACAAATACAAATACAAATACATATCAGTGTTTAAAAGGAAAGCGCGATAAATCAGGTTGACGTTTGTAAATGACAACTTTGAACAATGAAAGCTCAGAGAGAAGAGGAAAGTACGTACCTAATTATCGTGCAGCCGAGCAAAAGATTTTACTTTATCTTCAAAACAAACAAAAGCATCACGCCTTTTCCCATACGGGGTGGCAGGGGCACAACTGTGCCCACTTTCAGTCAGTGATTCAATAACATACATAACATAAACATTTACATACAGGCACATACATTGCTTCTGGCCCCACACTAGGATACCCTGTGTCGTGGAAAACAATACTTCAATACTTTATTTTAAAATGTGTTAAAACGTATTTTTCACTGAGCAGCAGTAGCCTTAATCTTCCGGTTTAATAAAAGCCTCATTACGGCTAGGAATTACTATAAAACCGAATTATGAAGTTACGAGGACTGTTGCCCCATTATTTCGGTTTCACAGGAATAGTTGCTCACAATGATGTCCCTAACAAGCCTTTAAAATATTTAAATACCTTTTAGTAATACCCTATAGAACATCCATCACGAATCAAACCAGGGAAAGTACAACATCACAACAATAACCCGGAACCCCCTCAGGCTACACTTAACCGAGTCTAGTGAAAATTTTAACCTTCAGAACAATAAAAAATGTACCGACTATCGACCAATGGCTGGAGGCATATGTCTTATAAAAACCGGTTGTAATGGACTGTGCTTGGCAGTGCACTTTAAAATTTTACGACGCGAAATAAAACTCTATTTGAATTCTGAAATAAAACTGTACCAAACCAATGCCGAAATTCAAATTCATTCATTATTTTGCAAAGGACTTTTATTTCGACGAATCAAAACGACTTAACGGAACAAGGAAATAAAATGATCTGTTTTATACTTAGTCTAACGGAACGGGTCAGTCGATTGTCACTAAAATGTAAGCTGCTTTAAATTTCTCCTGGTGTTGTCAGTTGACAATCCTTATATCCTTAATTGGCCTAGTTATTTAATCTATATTCTTGTTTAATTTTTATGTACGGCTGTGGATTTTTGTTCAATAAATAAACTAAATTAAATAAATATTATTTCATATCTTTAATTTTGTTACAAATAAGGTCTGACTATTATATCAAAGGTATATCAACTTGTTTAATGCAGTTTCAGTTTATTTATTCATTGTCATTTACAGGTCAATACACACACATACAACTACGTTATAAATTATTATTAACTATTTTATAATTATAATTAACATTCATAATAAAAAATATACTGCTTTAACTGTAAGTATGTAATACTTAAAAACATATGTGATATCAGAAGGTCAAAAGTAGCCCGATAAGATTCCTGTAATCACATGGCTGGTGCGTCTGAAATTAATACATTGTGTCTAGTTAGTTTCTAATGTTAATACATTTAAAAATGCTGAAACCGCCTTTACTGGTTGGTTCTGATTTGGACTCAGACATCTCATTAACCAATGTTATATTATCTGGATCACTTTCTTATTTTACTATGAGTAAGTAACTATCATTAAAATTGGAACCAGTTACAAGGGAAATGGCGCATTAGTTTTGTAGTTAACAAATTTTTATTTTTATCCGGAACAAGATTATAATTACATACTAATTATATAGTACTTAACTTACACGTAAGTTAAGCCGCACCATTTAGAGGAATAGTTAAGGCCGTAAAAATATTTCACTCTCAACTGTTTGATGCGTGTGCGCGGGTGAAATGAATGTTTTTTTTATACGGCGAAAACATTATTGTGACATAGCAGAGATAAGACTCGAGCCGAGAGCGGCTAAGAATCTTCTAGAATCTCCAATAATAAAACACAGAAGTTTCGATGTGTTCAACGCATAGATAGCAGAAAGGAGGATGCAAACCAGAAAGGAGGATGCAAACTCTATGGTTCAACGAGACAGAAATCGAAAGTTCACTCTCTAATCTCCAGATTATCAATAGAAAACACCATTCATAGGCCTCATTGAAAGAATTTTGTATCAAAAGAGATTTCAATCCATACAAAATTCTAGAAAATTCCAAATTAAAAGAAATTTAATTGTATGTTGTTTGTGGCTATTCAGTAGTGCTATACCCAATTTTACGAACAAATAAAGCTAGTGCTAACTTGAGAAGGGGCGAAAAACCATTTTATTTGGGACTTTTAATTTGAAAACATTGACTAACTGTAAGAAATAGTGTATGAGTAAATCAAAGATGACAAATTTCGCGTCGATATTTTTTTTTACTAAAATTGGTCCAGTACTTTGACTTTCATCGGTATTCAAAATAGATAGATAGGTAGATGGATAGATAAATCATTTATTCAAAAATAAATATAAAGATGAATAGTTACAAACAACATGCTTAAGTTTCGTTGAATTTGGAATTTTCTCGAGGTAAAAGTCTCCGCCGACTGGGGTATGCCTATGTAACGTATGCTATGTATCGCTTAAAAAACACTATTTTTCTCTACCTTAATATATTTAAGTTTATATGTATTTATGTATTTTTTATACATTTTTTTTAATATAATGTATGGTTTTTATGTATGTATGTACTTATTAGTAAGTAGTCTATTAATTTAATATTTATCGTTGTGCACATATGTAGGTCTATCTTTTATTAATTAATCCTGTCCATCCTAGGTTTGCTAGAAGATATCTCTTATTAGAGATAAGCTCGCCTTTGTACATGTTTTTTTCATTATTAAGTGTCTGTATTCTGTTTTTGTGCAATAAAGTATAAAGTAAAGTAAAGTAAAGTATGCATTAGTGGGTCAAACTCACATGGTCATTAAAGTAAATGAATTATTTATTTGGAAATGTGCTTGAGTTTATGGCAGTTTTTAACATATCTGTACCGTTTTGAATTGCGGTGATGATCTCTTCTTCAGTGCAAATCAAAATGGTAGGTGTGGTTCCGTTATTTTCCGATAGAGACTAAATAAATAAATAAACAAAAGAAAACCTGTTGATCCTTTTTTTTGTATGCCATTTTTATTAGGTACCTAATTAATATCATAAGTATGTACCTAATGTATTACAGCCACTTAAATCGGAAGCAAAATTTAATTGACATGTTCTCTGTCACTCTTCTCACTCTTGAACTTCACTTTGTACAATTTTAAGTGATACTGTTAATGAAATAAAGTTATTTATTCAACATTATTAGTATTTGCTATTTCTTGTGTTTATTTATTTTATTGATTATCATTTTATTAGTATCGAAAAATTCAATCACAACAAGTACGAGATGAATTTATGCAAACGGTTTCTCAAACTATAGTACGAATTTTCACCACAATGTTATTCAATTGATTCGCGAGATACAGGACGGAGGCTTAGTAAAAAAAAAATAAAAAAAATACTGTAGATACTTTTTGTAGATAATAGGGTCTCGTTTGGCACCCTTCGGGTACTGAACCCTAAAAATAAATAAAGAAACCACTTCTAAGATGTGTTACTGCAACAAAGTTGGATTTTGAATACTCATAAATGTCAGGTATCGATATTAGTTTACTGCCAACTTTACGGTCAGTTAGCTAAAGCAATAATAAATTATTCAGTCTTGATTAAACGTCAGAAGTGCACAGGATGAGGATAGGAATAAAAACTTTAAAACTACTAGTATTTAAAATCAAAAGTATGGGTGTTTACTTTACCCCAGACGGCTCTTTGCATTTATGGACTTGATTCCTTTATCCTTCATAAAACTTGTTAATTTAGAATAGATTGATAAATGAGATCCTTAGTTACACCAGGTATAGTATTTACCCAATTATGAACACACATATGTATATTTACTAAGCCGATAATAAGTTCAGATGTTGAAAAGGAAGATATTGAGCTTTTCGGTACCTTTGTAACTTCGACTACTTACTTGTATCTATAGGGATTGATACTTCGTCATAATTAGAACAGTCACGCTTGGACCATTTTTTCCAGCTCTCTTCTTTTACAGAAAAAAAGAGTTTCTTCATCATAGAATGAATGCTTTCATCGCTTTTTTACTTTGTTTTTTTTTTGGGAATATTGGGTTCCTTTGAAATAAAATGCGGGTAATTTTGAAAACTAGGTCACAGGCAGAACCTTTTGGGCTGAGAACCAATATTAATATGCAAATTAACCTTTACACATACTGCAGAGGTTGGTGGTTACAGAGGTTCTCTCAAAACACAAATATATTTTTCGTGGAAGAACTTATATCAGTTACCAAATTCAGGCGCGATTTTAGTTTAGCTCACCAATCTAGCTAACCTAACCAATACTAGCGTCAGTCGGCCGCCTAAGCTTATATTCTATTACTTACTGTACAAACGCTGTTCCAATCTACAGAACCAATTCAACTGAAACCCAAACAATCTTGCCCGATTTCTCGTAAAGCCTTTTTAGCATTAGAGCTTTGCTGTTGACGGTTTAATGAGAAAGCTTTGTGCCCGCTGAGCCGGGTTCGAGTCCCGACTGTGTCGAATTGCCGGTGAGACTTTTTTTTCACACAAAAGGACTCGGGAAGAGAAATGGACTTGGTTAGAATCGGTTTGATTGCTTTGTAGACGTTTTTTAAGTTAGCGCCATGTTGGCATCGACGCACCAGAGTTTACTAAGTTATCTTCGCTCTGGAGACTTCGCTCTGAAGTTTATTCTTCGAAAGAGCTTTTTATGTGGATATAGGTACTATCTTACAAAACCAGTCCTTTGTTAATTAATTGTGTACTGAATACCTGGTTAAACGTCAGTGCCTTCAACAAGGTTTAGTTCATCGTGGGACAGATACAGATGATAATTTGACTTCAAATTTGTTATATCATCGCTTGTATTATTTTAGTCCAAGCCGAGACTTTAAACATATAACTGAAGAAGCCGGAATAAGATACAAATTTATAAATATAACATTTTCAATCATTCGAATCAGTTCGATCGAATTGATAAGCCTGTTGTCATGGGTCACGGAAATCAGAGTCCACAGTAAATCGATTGACAAAACCGTGCATCTTTCTTACAGGACTTTGTCGCGGTCTGATTGTAGTGTTGTGAAACTCATGAACCAGAACCTACTCGCTCGTGACGATACAGGCTGCGGCAAGTTTCTTTGACTTTGGCTGTCTCTGCTTGTGTGATCTCCCTTTCTCTACTTTCGTTATTACACTACTCTCCCTGCTTTCGTTTAAGGTAAGATACGGTGGATCAGAGAGAGATGATGATGTGCTGTCATTGATTATTAATTTTGTATATCTTGAAATGAATGAATTTGTAATTCAAATTGTATTGAATTGTATTGTGCTGAATTATATTGGACTGTATTGAATTGAATTGTATTGTATTGTATTGAATTGAATTGTATTGAATTGAATTGTATTGAATTATCTAATGGAATGCATTATTAATCATGGAATACCATTAATTAATGTTTATTGTATTTGTCTAACGCATTGTAATGCTATGCAATTTAATTTGGATAATAAATAAATAAATGATAGTTGGCTCAGAGCTAAACATTCTTGGAGCAAACTGTACATTAAAATTTAGAGTTTATGATCCAAGATCATCTTAAGTCTGACTATGTATAAAGAGCTACACTATTAATTAGACTGAGCTTTTGGGGAAAGACTGATGAATTCTCACATAAACTTTTTTATGAACTAAGAGTACGTATATATACTTGTACAGTCTGCAACGCTCAGCGGGGCCGCCCTTCATACTAATTTAGTATGCAGAATGATCAGCTAATTAGTTGACAGAATATACTTCAGAAATATATTCTTAAAGTCAGTGTTTACTTTTTCATTTACTAGTGATAAATATGAAAGTAAACACTGGCTATAAGTAGTCTAGTTTAACTGACATGGAAATGAACTTGCGACTGGTTGGTAGAAAATAAAAAAACCGTCAAACGTCGGCTCGTAACCCAAAAAACTAACATCAAATACTTATAAAGATTAATATAACTTGCGCATAAAATGCCTTACAGGACGTTCCAATGCGCTATTTATTCGACATCTAAGCCAATTATTTCCACTTAAAATATGTTGAGCACAATTATCGGGCTCTATAAAAGCTACTATAAAACCTCCCATAGCAGTCTTGCCGTTCAAATTATCGGGTTACCGTTAGCCGTGGGTTAACTGAAATCCGTCAAAGGGCTACGGTGTCTTGAAATTGGCTATTGTATCGGAGTCATGGACTGAGGGCTGGATAGGGCCGCTCTTTAACCTTCGGCGATTTACTAGGGTTTGTTTGAACAGTATGATGAACGCTATCACGGTCCGGTATTTATTGATTATATTGATGCCCATTACCTACCTGTCTCTTTGGATGTACTCTCACCGGTCCTTATTTGACTATTTACATAGTGAAATCCTTAACTGGCCTAGTTATTTAATCTATATTCTTGTTTAACTGTTATGTACGGCGGTGGATTTTCGTTTAATAAATAAATAATTACAATTTTTATCATTTATATAAATTTCCCTTTCCTTATGGTTTTCTGGAAAAAATATCTGGTAAGAGATAAGCTCGCCTTTGTACATTGTTTTTCTTACATGTATTTTCTGTATATCTGTTTTGTGGAGTATAATAAAGAAATTACGAAATTAAGAAACATAAATATTATTAGCCACATTGTAGTTTTGAAGAATCATAATTGGTAAAGTGTAGAGATTCCATAGATAGAGTAGAATTCATATAACTATCATTGTACAGTCAGCGAAGCAGATACCTGACCCCCAGTCATATGTAATTAATGAGTCTAGGGGGTCAGCTATGTGCATGGCTGGCTATACAAATATGCCTACGAAAAAGTTACCAGTCAGCAGGTTATTTTTGCCCTGCAAAAGGTGAAGTAGAAGTTTGGATTTGTATTGGATATGTACTTAACAAATGAACATATAAAAATTCACAAATCGAACAACGATAAAACACGTCTATCCCAGTGTGCTTATTCACCAGAAACCGCTGCAACAGTTGAATTACTGTAACAGTTTAACCCGCGCTCGTGATGTCACTATGACCCCGAGGTTCCATTTGCCCATCATAATAGCTCCTTTCAATTTACGGTGGCGATTCTATCGGGTGATGTATGGCGCAATAAGCTTTATGGTGTTGGTTTATTGTGCCGCCTACGGCTCCATTCTGCTGTTTGGGAGTTTTCCCAACGGGCTGGTAGTAATAGTGTCTCAAAGTTTGCCGCTGGTTCTACTATTTTTACTATTTATTAAAACAAAAGCGTTGTGTCATGCCCTTTTCCAAGAGGTGGCAGTGAGATATTCAGTACACAGTTTTACGTGACAGGGGGCTGGTCTATCGCTGTATAACCAGAGACTGGAGGTTTCTAATACTGTTCCTTGTCCTAATAGTATGGGTCATTATATCTAAAGATAGAGATTTTTTTATTTGTTATTCAAATTAAATTGTATAGCATTACAGACTTATCCAATGCGCTGGACAAATACAATAAACATTAATTAATAGTATCCCATGATTAATAGCATTCCATTATATTTTCTATTTGTAAATCACATAATAACAGTTTATATACAATAACAAATTCTTAATTATAACTAAAGTATAGGTAAAAACTAAACTAACTACAGCTAAACTGGGTAAAAAAAATCGCCCAGATCGCTGCCGGGCGGGAGGGTGCCCAAAACGCTGGCACCGTTACCTCGCTGTATCGCAATGCTAATTCCATTTGATATTCAATTCAATTACAAATTCATTAATTTCATTATTACATGTATTCACCAAATGGGCAGGTGAAAAAGGGGTGATGGAAAATTCTGGTGATAACATCGTGGAAATGAGAAATGGGTGTAGGTACAGTTCGCACCACGATTATTGGCATCTGATTACTGTATGGAGGTGGTAGATGCGCCCGGGTACAAAAGAGACGCATAGATGGGCGAAAGAGATGGGTGAGAATTCACGCAGTTGCCAAGAAATGACTTGGCTGAAGGTAGGAGGTTAAATTACTAAAACAAGGTCTTCAATATTCTATACGTCATTTGACCTCAACTTTATTGCCTGATTGGACTGATATTCATACTTGTATACACGCCACAAGTACCGATAATCGGGACTATATAAATACAGGAGCATTCCTCCAGCAACGGGAAGTATGGAAACCTTATCAATAAGACGACGGGGGTCCGATCATATCGACGCGGGCGCAGGAATATGGCCTACCGTCCGTTCAATATTCCTTGCTAATAATGAGCGCGCGAGGACTTCGGTGTGAAAACTTGCGCATGGTTTTGAACTACATACATACATATTTTTTTTGTTATTTTTTTTGTATTTGTTTATTTATTTGCATCTTCCCCTTAATTTTTTTTTTGGTCACTCCTTTTTTCGGAAGAGAGGTAAGCAGAGACTAAAGAGAGGTTTACAAAGTACAATATGCTCCCTGGCATACATTTGTCGCTTCCTCAACATTAATTGAACTATAGTAATTGATAATAAAAATTAAAATATAGTATCTGTGTGAGCACGTGATTCCATGAAATTGAATGAGAGGCTAAAATAATAATTTTGGAAAATTTAAAAACGGAGTACGGTTAAATCACTGGCTAAAAGTGGGCTGTGCCTCTGCCATCCATATGGGAAAAAGCGTGACGCTACATTATGTTGTTATGTAATAATTTTGTAGCAAAAATTTAGACGTCATTCAAAGGTTTGCTTTCTGGTTTCTTTCACTTGCCATTTTTTATCGTTTTGTTATGATATTAGCAATTATTGTGTAGTCTTCTCTCAAGAGATGAGCTAGCAACTTGTCTTTAATTTTCTTTTATATCTACATACTGGCTTTTAATTTTTTGTACTTTTGAAGGCTACATGAACAAAAATTAGGTGCAACAGAAGTATATCTGGATGCACCTAATTTTAGTTAATATAGCCTTACATAATTATGCGTAACAAAGTTTTAAAGCGCGCCAGGCACACATACAGTAACAAATTACACGTACATGAAACTACGGGAGCCAAAGTGCGGTCATGATTTGCAAGAACTATAGTCATGAAAACGGCAGAGAATTTTAGTTTTATTTTATGCCGCATAAGAATAGATTGTGCATAGTTGGTGCTACATTGTAAAGGCATCTGTGCAAGTCAGAGACTATATCCAATTGACTGCGCCTGCGGGGTAATGCGGCTCGCTAAACGTTTGTTGTATTCAACAATCGTTCGCATACGCGACCTATGTACGATATCGGGCCGCCAGACAGTTTCGCAGCGGCTGACCAATCGCAGCTCTCTTACCTCGTCCCCCGCTGCCCGTAAATTGATAAGTTGTGATTCAAAGGAAAATGTATCTATGCGCTCTCCACTGAATAAGTGCTCCCTGGTGCAAGTGATAAAATAGCCGGGCGGTAGCGATTTCGTATGCTGTTGTTAACTACGCATTTCATAAGTTCAAACCACTGTACTTTGTATGGCGCAGCCAATTTGATTTTTATGATGCTATTTTTTAAATACTGTTGGATTTTTATACATTACTGTTACTTGTTTGTGCTTTAAAAACTCAAATAAGTCAGTCTTCGGATATCTGAGACTGTCAAATCATAATTCATAATTTCTTTATTGCGCAAAAACCGTTACATAGTAAATAGTAAATGTAGCCCATTAATGTCCCCACCGAGGGGCACAGGCCTTTACTCGGATCCGAGTAAGATTGAGCCATACTCCACCACGCTGGCTCAGTGCGGGTTGGTGGAGGGTTTTTACGACTACTACATACTACGAAGTAGTGATAGTAGCCGGGACCTACAGCTTAACGTGCCATCCGAAACACGGAGTGTCCGATAATGTACTTAAGACAAATTAATCATCTCATTGACACATCGTCAGCGCCGGGATTCGAACCTGCATCTCTTGCGTGAGAAGCAAGGTGAAACCCACTAGACCACGGAGCACTCGTTACATAGGACAATAAAAAACATAGAAAACGTGTACAAATGCGAGCTTATCTCTAATAAGAGATCTCTTCCAGCAAACCAAATAGGAATGAGACAGGTGGATTGCTGATTAGGAGTAGACCCATGTGTACAATACATATACATAATCGATATGCATATTTATTTAAGCCACCAAGACCACTCTGTCCGCTCGCTGAAACAAAACACGATAAAAAACAACAAATTGATCTGTTACTCAAACCTAGTGCCTATTTGTCAAGTAAAGCAATGTTGGTGTAATCCTATCCGCTAAGTAAAACCCGAGGTATTTGTTACAAAACGCAAACTACAATGCTACTAATAAATCTGAGCTTACCGACTCCGGCGCATCCTAGCTTCGCGTCACGACCTCGTCGGATCAGACATGGCGGTTTCGAGAAATTGTTATGTCCTTACCAACTCTTCTGGAATCCGAACAGAACACTTTGAACCCTAAGGCGGGCTGGCAAGAGGAGCATAGATGTACCTGGTCTTGTCGATACAGCTAATGCCGATCGTCCATCCCTAGTTAGGCGATTCATCAATTTTTGTTATTCCCATAAACCTACAGATAGATAGTTATTGATTTATCTCCGCTGTTTTATGATACTGGAGCGGTCGGATCTTTTAAGGTACCGTACCTTATGTGGTAAAAAGGTATAGGGTCTTATTCACACGGTCCGGGCGTGGGGCTTGCTCTGGAATCGTGACCGAAGTCGTTTCTTTGCCTATAATAATCATTTCCGTGCGTTTTCCTGAATGAGTTGAGGATTTATAAGCTATTCAAATATATTGAAATAACTATTATAACTACCAGCTCGTCCTGAATCCACAAAAGACCCAGATCTTTTATTCTGTTTTTCAAAGGTTGCGCACTTTATCTCGATGTGGGTACCATCATACCGGCAAAGCACGTCTTTCCCAAACCGATATACAAAAGAAAGAAACATTCAAACCGTCACGTTATTTCCGAACCGGGAAAGGCATACACATGGAACATTTATTGTTATTCATCTGTACCCCATAGTTTTTAGGGTTCCCTATCCGAAGGGTGCCAAACAGGACCCTATTACTAAGACTTCGCTGTCCGTCCGTCCGTCCGTCCGTCTGTCTGTCTGTCTGTATCTCCTAAACCGTGGTAGCTAGGCAGTTGAAATTTTCACAGATGATGTATTTCTGTTGCCGCTATAACAAAAAATACTAAAAAACAAAAGAAATTTAATATTAAGGGGGCTCCCTTACAACTAACGTGTTTTTTTTTAGGGGGGGTTTTTATAGATAATATTACGGAACCCTTCGTGCGCGAGTCCGACTTGCACTTGGCCAGTTATTTAGTATGCAATCAATAAATCCCACGTTTGGAGACTGACCTATTGGATGAAGATAGCCTTAGAATAATGTGGACTTCAGTATCGAGTTTTTGAGTGCATCCTTACTAGGAGACGCTCTATTGGCAGTACGCCAGATACATGCGTGATAGAGCGATAAATCCTGTATGGCGTTTCTTGTGGAGATAGATTTTTGTATTGAGCATACTAACATGTTTTGTAGTTTTTGTTTGGTTTACCGTTCTAACGGTCGGTGATGAGAAACATCGCGAGGAATTTCATGTTTCCATAGCTGCGGAGATGCAAAACCCCCCTTCATGCAAAATCGAGTAAATCTGCGCCACACTTTTTCTAAGGGAAGTGGCAAAGATAATAGTGTCCAAATTCTCCAGTTAAGGCCCTACAATCCTCAAAAGCCGCAACTGTATTTGTGGTGCTTAAAATTTTCCCAAATTATAAAAGAAATATGATAAAATAAAGTATATAATGGCGTTAACTGCAGCGCGACATACATATATATACGTCGGTGCAAAAAGGGCAAAAAGTATGTTTATTGCAAATTACACAGAAACTGCCGATTATATCTAAAATGTTAAACACATTTTTTTTAGATATTTCGATTACCAATTGTTAGACATATGAACCGTACCAGCGAGCGTTCCTTGTAGAATTCCTGGAATAACTCCTTTTAGGTAAAAACCACTATTAGTTTTTTTTTTTATAATATAGTTTCCAATGGCATCATGATGTTTTCAAACACAATTTTTTTAACCGTGAGACTGTTTTTATAACATTTTTTTTTTGGATTCAGGGAGTGTCTCTTCTGCTGGAATAACTTTTTAAAGATGGGAGTTTGAGGTACATAATCGTCTTAAAGCGTGACAGGGGGTTAGCCTGTCGCCGCCGTTCAATTTTTTGCTCATCTAATGTAGTTGTTAATTCGTTCGTCCACAAGTCCATTTGTAATAGCTTCACAAATTCTCTCCATCACACAGCTCGCTCGAACCGCTAACTCAAAATTGATCAATTTGATCATGTAGCCTGCTCGGTACTTTATGAGTGGGCCCATTAATTGGCGACCTCACGACACTTACTGTTAGCTAATTTATAAGCGGCCGGAAAATTACTTACTGTCATGAACTATGGTTAGTCTATTAGGCTGTCAAAACATCTCACTTCACAGTCTACATCCCATCGTGCAGATCTAACATCAGCGCCAATAACCCCATACTTCGCATGTGTCGCCGATACAATGAAGTTTCGACCAGCGAAGATGGCGTTCCTGACATCTATCACGTCTCGTTGCCTAACTTTAAATATAATATGCGCAAAGTTATCAAACAGGTTAATGATATTTAAAATATTTTCTTAAAATTAAGTTATTAAATTATTTCGTTCTGTTTATTTATGTAAGTAATTCATTCACTGTATAGCACCTTTGTTTATTCTGTAGTTAATAATACCATGTTGTGTGCACATTCTTTTGGCGCTGGAGACAGCCTCTTTCATATGTTTTTGTTGTTATTTTAATGTTTTACCTCCACTGCTGTTTTGTGTACCAAATATAATTAATAAATAAAGTCTAGTACTTGGAATAAACTCAAACTCTTTATTTCTGTGGCTATATTTATTGTAAAATAATTATGCGTAGAACACTGTTTTTTGCCTCTTCTCTACTTTGGACCACTGTGAAGAAGGGCAAAGAAACTCCCACATATTAAAATTAAAGGATGTAAGGCGACAAAGCTTTTTACTATATTAGGCTGACTAAGGCCCACTACTTGAAACGCGAGTTAAACTGCTGTCCTAATATCTTTGTCAACTCTATATTAATATGCTATAGAGATGGCGTTAACTCGCCTTCGTTACAGTGAGCCTACAAGAAAACAGAAATATTGCACCATAACTTTACACTGCGACAAGTTTTTACATACAACCCTATGTTGGTTGGTAAGTTCATCTTGAAATGCAATCGCACCTGGATGCATGCCCTTCCATCTCTATTGTCAGTCAGGTTGTACTTACGATTGTACGAATAAAACCTGCATCATTATCATAGTCCCGTTGTCTGAAACGTGGCAATTGTATGGGCTATTTCACACGCTACTACGAGATCACGCAAGCAGGGTCTGGGCTACCATTCCATTCCTGTGGCATACTTATGTCAGTCTTGCGTGGCTTGATGACTAACTACATTGTTGTTACTGGGCGTGAATCTTTTGGAACCACATTTAAATATATAATGTACAGTCAGCATCGAATTTGATATAATTATATTTGTTTATTTCACATTTTTTGTATTTTGTTTTTATTTGTGTTTTTTTATTTTATTTGTATGTATTTGTTTGTTTTTGTTTGTATTTGTATTTGTTTGTGTTTTTGTATTATTATTTGTATGATGTGTTGTTGTCTGTTGTTATTGTTTTTTTGTTGTTGTTGTTTTTAGGTAGGTACTACGCAAGATACTCAAATAGATAAACAGTCTTCCAATGATCTTTTGGCACTTAAGTGACGTTAACAGGTGGGTGCTAGTTCTATGGAACATATTGTAACGAACCTGTCAAAAAGCTTTATTTATACCTGTCAAAACAAGCCAAAAAACGATGGAAAGCTCTCAGCCAAAGTATCAAAATCATGAACATCCTATGTCTTAACTTAGATGTTGATTTTATGTTAGCCCTTTCGCTGTGTAGATTTTTCTGGTTCCATAGGATGTGTAGATCTATTTGAGGAGCTTGCGTGATCCTATACCTATATCTGATGCTGACGGTACTTAGAACATCATGAAATACGATGAAATTGCCTTCGTCAAACAGAAGGAAATGAAAATTATTTGTATCAGTACCAAGAAGGATTAGTTGCTCAGATCCGTAGGAAATATTTGGATCTCATCGCCCTGCAGGGTCCCTTTGGGTATTGTTACTACTCCAGTGAAAAATCAGTAGTAAAATCAAGCGTCCAGTCTCAGGTCAATGGCCCGGGGATTCCAACTTCATGACTTTGTAATAAAAATAGTAACCTATGAAAAAACAAACACAAGAAGTTGCCTGCTCCCGGGGTAATACAGACCAAGGGCAAGTCTCAAAAGAGAACTTATCTAAATACAGTGAATTACGGACCTTGATTAAGAAATTGATTTTATCTGTACAATAAGAACAGCATTAGAATGTTACAAAGGTGCCATATAGAAAATCAGGCGCAATCGAAACGATCCATCATACTACTGCAATTTCCGCGCCAATTAAACAATTTATAAAAGAAGCGAGCAATAAACTGTTTCATTTACAACCTTCGTCTGAAGATTAGTTCCTTTAGATTAGTTCCTCGCGTCGCCTTAAGGAAAACTTAAAGGATTTTTATACAACAGCGAGCTTGTCCAGTGATAATAATTCTCATGCTCAAAAATGAAACACCCGGTGGGGATGGTTCAGCCGCGGGCTGAGTCGCGTATTTCAATAGCTTGCAAATAACAACAAAAACCGGCCAAGTGCGAGTCGGACTCGCGCACGAAGGGTTCCGTACTATATACTACTATATACTATTAAAAAAAACCGCAAAAAAAACACGTTAGTGTATGGGAGCCCCCCTTAATATTAAATTTCTTTTATTTTTTAGTATTTGTTGTTATAGCGGCAACATCTGTGTGAAACAAATACATCATCTGTGAAAATTTCAACTGTCTAGCTACCACGGTTCATAAGACACAGCCTGGTGACAGACAGACAGACGGACCGACGGACAGCGAAGTCTCAGTAATAGGGTCCCGTTTAGCACCCTTCGGGCACGGAACCCTAATAAGCAACATAGCACCATGCTTTTCCCCTTAAGTGGTGGCAGAGGCAAAACTCCGCCCACTTTAAGTCAGCAAACTTGATAACAATTGCTTGAAAAAAGATAAAACTGGGGAAACGCAAGTCTTTTTAACCGACTTCCCAAAGGAGGAGGTTTACAATTCGTCCGGATGTTTTTTTTTTTTTTATGTCTAT
The DNA here is from genome assembly GCA_963457715.1 of Argyresthia albistria. Taxonomy (NCBI): domain Eukaryota; kingdom Metazoa; phylum Arthropoda; class Insecta; order Lepidoptera; family Argyresthiidae; genus Argyresthia; species Argyresthia albistria. Next base: position 10,170,275 of record OY735267.1, on the reverse strand, counting down.
CCCCCGATAGCGCCTAAACGGATGGACCGAATTAGAAAATTATTTTTTTGTTTGAAAGGGTTTACCTTCCCATTGGTCCCATTGACACCAGGTCAGGATCTGATGATGGGATCCTGGAGAAATCAAGGGAACTCTTCAAATATTATAGGCAGACATATAGTGATTTTTGTGTTTTTCATAATAACTCGTGCAAATGCACATGGTAAGCATAATATTGTGATGTGGAACTGCTGATGAAGACCACATATGGCCACCAGATCTGCTCAATACTAGGTACAAATACAATGCGTGGCTGACGGGCAGGCAACGCATAGCCTAAACCGGTGCACCTAGAGCCATGAAACTTTGTACAGCGGTTCCTTAGTAGCGTGGGGTAGCACTGATATGGGATTTGACAAAATTAATTCCCCAAGGGGGGGGGGGATAAGGGGTTACAGTTTGTATTAAACTCAATCTAATCAAATAGGGTTTGTGGAAGTCGGTTTTTTCTAAAGTTTACTTTTTGTTTTAATTATAATAGTAAATGGCTGCCTTTCGACACTATCTTCTTCGCAATCGCATTGGCGTGGCAACTGCGTAATCCGGTAAAATATTGGCGCCCATTACTCTATGGTTTGGTGGCCATACTGACATGTCACGCCGGAAGTGGTTTGCTAGCGGGGCGGCGGCGGCTCCGCCGTCAGTGTGTTTCAACCTTTGACCTTGAAATATGTATTGGTAAGTTTACGATTGTATAAAGGATGTAACGGAATATTTTAGGACGTTTACCGGATTCGGACCGGGATTCAAACCTCTGACTTTTGGGGCTGGGTTCCGACCGAGTAGTTCTGCTGGCTACAGAGTTCATCATTATATTCACCTTTGTGCTATTCTACTGGCTGAACCGGCAGATGAGTTGGCTGATGAACGGCCACTTTAAGTTCAACGCGCAAGTATAGCCCTTAAGGGCAGAGTTTGAAATTAATCACGCGTTATTAAGGCTTCCTTATATGAAAATGTTATGCTACCCGATCCTAGTGATATGAGGTACTGGCTTGAATGATATTTTATAATGAAGGCATGTTTCGCCGCTTGATATAAAATCTTACTTAGATTTTCCTCGTTAGGGAATCTGGACTCTGTTAACGTCTTGATGATGATGTTGATGTCCCGACCGATTTCGGTCTCGGCGACTATTTCAGCTATTGAGAGCTTCCCTGGCGTGCCCTCATATGGCTCATGTAGCATATCTTGGCTTTGAACGTTCGGTGACACAAAGTCTTATTAGATTTGTAAACATGTGTCAACGGCTATTATAAATTTGTTTTTACTACTGCACATTTTAACTGAGTACAGCTTAAGAACATGAAACCCTTTTTTCAGTACATAGACTCGTCCAAAAACACCGCTGATACACCAAACCATCAAGCCAGCAATGCCATACATTACTCTTCACATAATTTTTAATAAAAAAAATCCTGCGTACCTAACATAGCATCGTAACAATGTCCTTTAAATATGATAGGGACCGCAATTTTTTACAACATATTTCTACATAAGTTACATTCCTTGATATCAACACGGTGTGAAACATCTGAATTATTTAAACATACCTACTAATATAAGGTTGATCGTATGCAACACTTTTAATTCATTCGCCAGAGGCTGTAAACATTTTTTTTATAACCTGACAGGTTCTTTGCGTGTACTGTGTATATTGAATGCCTTCATGTCATAAATTTTGTTTTACTATTTTACATGTGTTATATTTTTTCGCTTTATTGGCCACGGCGCGGCTGCTTAATACAGATATTGAAATGGTTATTTGTGATCGAATGTCGCAGTAAACATGTTTAATTCATTGGTATTCTCAAACGAATTACCAGCGTAAAGAAATCTCACTTATTTGTTCTTATGGGACCGTAAATAAGAGATAACGGTTTGCTTATAAGGATTATACCTTCGATGTTGTCATTATCGCGATTGAGTTTACAACTACGAGATAATTTTGATTCAAATATCTTTATTATCCTGATAATATTAGTCTCATTAATGGATCGTATTCAAGCATACAATTATGTCCCTAAAATAGTAGGTATTAGGATCTTTCGTACTATTTACCACAAAGTTATATTGCTATACTTCATTATTGGATTAATGTGGCTGTTCAACTATACAAACTTCGTTGATTATTATAAAATTACTTAATTATCATAATAGTTTACAGTTTCCAAGATACAAACGGAGTTACATCTCAAAAATAAATAAAACCTTAAACGCTGCACAATTTCAATAATAACACTAAAATCAATTCCTTAAACGCACGAACGTTAAATTTGTTCGCCGTCAATCTACCATAAACAGTTATCTTGGACCTATAATCGCGAGGATTGACGGACAGCATAGACCATGGACCGTCAGGCGCTGCCAAGCGAAGGCTAGCCCGGAGTTGCCCGTTAGGCATTCAGCGAAAACTCGTACCCGGTACCTAGATATCATCGGATTCTAAAGCTGTTTGTTTCAATTTGATTAGGTATTTTCCTTTTTTAGCCAAGCCTTTAATGTTGGGGTCAGATGCTGTGGAGATTGGTTTGCTATCAACCGTTTTTATCTGTTGCTGGTATTCCGTGCACAAAATGTAATTATAGGTAGTGTTTTTATTACAGTTAGTCGGATGTTAAAAGTAAGATTTTTAACTTGTGTTATCCCCTTGTCAATGGGAATGGAAGAATTAGCCATTACCAATTGAAAAGTTTGTTAAAAATTACCCACAGATGAATGGTTAGCTTAATTCTCTGAATTGCTTATTAATAGAGTCATAACATTAACCCTACAAACATAGACTTAACAATTTAATCCAAAAAACAAAAAAAGCGATTCGCACTCTTGTAGGTTCCAGATTTATGTGAATGGTCCTATCCAATAAAGTAAGAGATGTCTCGTAAATTGCCCGATGTGTTGCGCCTGCGACGGACCGCCGCGTCACGTGACAACCGAGTGGGCGAGACCGTTATAAGCCGAGCGGGGTAAAATAGACCCGGCGTGCCCGACAAAGGGTTAGGTTTCAGGAATGCTTCGCCTCTTCTAGCTATTTTACTATTTTATTGGAGAAATTCACTTACGTCTTGTTCTATTTTGTGACATTTGCAGAGACAGAACGATACTTCTGTATTAGTAAAAATTATATTCAGAAATCGAAGGTATAGGTATAGCTTAGAAAGTATTTTCTTTAACTTGAGTAACCAGCGAATAGTAACCCATCTAACACTTTTTCCTATTGTGATACTGTATGAGCTGAAAGTAGTACTCGCAGAAGCACACCGCTCGAACGACCGAACAATAGCGAACTATTGTTTATATAAGATCTGTCGGCGAACCAGTTAAGCATCTACGCATGTTTCCTATACCACATGGCAAAGGCACAGACTCTAGCCCAGGCACAGACAGTAAATAAGCCCGTCTCCATGACAGGAGGCGGCCCAACGCTGATCAGACCCCGCTGATCTTATGGAATGCGACACCCGGGTGTCTCATTTCCATACTTTCCCAGTGACACACATGTATCTTCAACTGTTGGCATTGAACGGTGCAAATACTTTAAACCGCGAATCGGGTGTCTGATGTCGACCTACTAAGAAGCGAGTTGTGGCCTGTCTAGTACTGTTGCAGGGAAAAGACATTGAATTCTCAATGTTTTTATAATGTTGATCAGAACATAACTTAACATAACATATCATAGCATCACGCCTTTTCTTAGACGGGGTGAAAATAATGTGATTTAGACATTTATTTACATATTCAAACTGAATTATTTCAGAAAGCCTACTGTTTACGACATTTTGTCACAGAACAATTGTTGTTTGTGATTGAATTTTCTATTGATGGACATTATGGTTTAAAGGTGTATACGAAAATTTAGGGTATGCAAGCACCCCAGGAACCATACAAATATGTTCGAACCCCTTTGAATGTGCTTCAACGACATACAAATGCAAATCTCTTCTTATTGATAAGCTTGAGCTTTGTCCAAAAACTAAGAATTTTCCTCAAATAAACTTCTCTTATCAAGTCCATATTATACATCCTCATAACTTACTAAGAGCGGAACAGATTCAGCTTCAGATTCCTACACTCAAAACTCGTACTTTATCGCCAGATGGCGCTGCTGACAAAGTGGTCTCATAAACTTGTCCTGCCGACTGTACCGTGCCATTTCCGACAACGCCCGAACGGTTCGGGACACCAGATTCTGATCGCCGTGTACCGATAGCAACGCTCACTTTGCAACATTCTAAACAGAAATAAAGAAACGTTTTTGTAAGAAAATTTCTACTTCTTAATTTGGGTGTGCGATTTCTTTACGAGATGCTTACGAGTGAGAAAACTTTTAAAAGCTTCAATTATAGGTGTGGTTTTTGAATGGTATGTTAGATAGATTCATCGGATCTTCTGATGCATATTATGACCTTAGATGCATTTTATTAAATAATATTTTATTTGGTTTCTCACTCCAGATGATGATGCAGGTCACTCGCAGTTGGATATTTTTTAGATTGGCTTCTTCCTACTCAAAATTATTAAAAATTATCATACCTAAAGTCGTTTAACCCCTAAATTCTCAGAAGCACACCGCTCGAACGACCGAACAATGGCGAACTATTGTTATATAAGATTTATCGGCGAACCAGTTAATTAATGATACATTAAGGATTACTATACCCCATTCCATATAACAATGGAAAAAAATTGAACCTTTCTTTTTCATATTTCCAATGATATATGGAATTTCAAATTCCCTAACACACATACATAACGTCACACTTTTCTTCATACGGGGCGGCAGAGGCCCAGCTGTGCCCACTTTAAGCCAGCTATCCAATACTCAAATTTTCATGACAGCGGGTCAACCCATCGCCACTCATCTAAGCTTGCGTCTTTCTATCACAAAGATTCCTAGATAAACAAGCAAAATATTAAGGCGCAATATCTCAGTCCGCCAACTCGACATTTCCCTCTCTGGATGTCATCCCACACGGAATCTATCAAATAAATATCCGAAAAGCGTGTACGGTACGCGCCGAACGTCCATTGTGTTGCGCGCTGATATATCTTGGCTCGCTCTGCCGTGAGATTCTCAAAGTGTACTCGATTTTTCAATACTCATAGCTAGAATGCCCCATTTGGCAAATGATAGGTAGGTAGTTAGGTAGGCTAGGGAAAGGTAGGTAGGCCTTAAAATTTCGTTGATTCAAGGTTGCAATTGGAAGCCACTTCATGTTTCGACGAGCAAAAAGGAATAACACTAGATAAATAATTTGTAAGCCAGACTCAATGTATGTATTAAGCAAGAAGGCGTCAATAAGTGTTATAAGTAATTCCATTCCTTTGCCGGGAGGTAAAACATCCACTTATGATTTTGGTGCAGTTTAGAGTGCATAAAAGTCAAAGTTGTTAAATTCTATTACTTTCTAATTATAAGTAATTGTGTGTGATTTACAAATAAGATCATTGTTTTTTGCCTTTTTGTTCGTCGATAGTTGAATTGGCTTCGATCCAACCTCAGATGAACTAAAAATTTAGGCCTACCTATAAATTCTGCAATCATTTGTTCATCAATACATTATTTATCTATTTTCCCAGCAACCCATTATCACCGCCACAAAACTAACAGTTTCGGAGCTTCTGGTCTCCGATTCTTAGCTTTCGCTACTGCCCACGCGCTTCTGTGGGATATTTGTGAGCGTCACGTGATTAGGTGCATTACCAGTCCTAGTGTCGGACTTAATGATGATCTTATCGCCTATAGGTGGCAGCACTGTGGCGCTTTCACGCCTTTGTACACGGTAATGCGGTTTTCGCGTCTGAAAGACAGGGACAAATTGTATGCAGGGTGTTGCAGAAATATCAACCGTATTAATATTAATGCAATATTCAATTAAAGTTGTATCTATCATGACACTCTATTTAATTTTCTCCTTCTTTATCAGCATTTTTGCGTCCACTTTAATTACTTATTTTACTTTACTTACTTTAAAGTTCAGGCACCGCGTTGAAGTCTTTACTATGAAGGAATTTCAAACTCAGTCGATTGCGGGTGGGCGAAACACACCTATTTTAGAAAGTTCTGAAAGATTACATTACATTATTCGTTTTAAAATAATGTGTTTTGTTCTTTTGTATTAATATTTTCGGTTATATATAATACTTATAATACCCACTCTTTCTTTTTGTTTTTGTGTCCTTGATAATAAAATTGTACTTACGCTGAACTCCCATCTCCTATCTGATATTCATAATTATGGTATCCATGATACAGGCTCTGCCTAGTGTGGGGCCACAATTAAGCAAACTTGTAGTTTTAATTTGTTATGTTTTTTAAATGTTCTGTTTGAAACTACCTGAGTATTTTTATTTATTTTTTGTTCTGTTTGAAACTACCTGAGTATTTTTTTAAATAAATATTTCTAATAAACGTATTCTTTTTGTTTCAGGTATGTTTCCCTATCAACCTAGCATGACCGACTCTACTTAAAAGCTCTTCATAAACAAACTTAGACAAAACATGTATGTATCTAGATAAGAACGTTAGATCTTAAAGTAAATACTAGTTAGTTAGGTATACGTTCATAGGTCTTCAATTACTGTCTCATTTAAATAAAGCTGCGCCTGTATGGAAAGCTTTCAACATTGTTGCAAGCCACATTAAAGTGAAAGTCGGAGATGAAAGTGAACTGTCCAAGCTTATGCGCTTGACTCTCAAATTATCTTTCTTTAAAAGGTATCTGAATTCCAATGGTGATGGAAAACGTCGTGAGGAAACCTTCATTACTGCGGTGGGCTAGCCGTGTTACGCAAAATAGAGTATTGATACACTGGCCAAAAGTGGCCATAGTTGTGCTTCTGCCACCCCATATGGAAAAAAGCGTGACGCTATTTATGTTTGTAAAATATAAACATGCATTTGTATCATTCATGTCTGTCCCAGACTCCCAGGCTGACCGGTTGCCCAACGCGTCGGTTGACAAATCGCTCAATTGTCCCCCGACTGGTTACACGTTCTCTGACTAGTTGGGTGGTTGGTTGCACAATTGGTCGCCCTGATTCACGTTCCTGTGACAGACAAACTATTCTATCATGTAAAAAATCTTCAATTTCTGCGCGAGTTTACTATGACAGTTACTTACCTAGATTTTACCATTATTGTGTTAGTAAATTCTTGCTATTAGGCAATAACCTAACAAAATTCTTAATACTGTCGGTCAAACGTTTATTTTCGTACTCCATCTTCTTCATCTTTGGCTTAAAGATAGCTAATAGGGCAGCTTTTTATCATCTGACGGTCTGGTTGGTCACACACTCGACACCCCTCCACAAACCCAAGCTGAGCCAACGTAGTGGAGTATGACTTTATCTTACTTATCTTATCCAGATAACGGCATGTGGCCTTCGGGTAGACATGATATTTTTCTATAAACAGAAACACATTACATAACATATCATTTACTTACATACAGGCACATACATTCCTTCTGGCTCCACGCTAGGATTCCCAGTATCGTAGGAACCAAAAACAGCGACATTATATCAAGTAAACATCCAAGACAAATGGTTCTTTTTTCAACACCAGCTGGAATTTGCACCCGGGCCCACTCGTTTGGGAAAGCCTCAACCGTGACGGAATCAATTCAACCGCAACTAAATCGGGAAGAAGCAGTGCCGGAAGAATTTTCCTTTATTGTGATTGACCGATTGATTGAATGTTTCTCCGAGTTTTGATTATGCCTCTGAATGAATAGTATTTTACGACTGTGTCCAGCGTTCTGCGTTTTACTTCGTTCAAGCTTAGTTTGCATCATTCCTAGAAACCGGAATTCCTGGGAAGGATTTGTTTATTGTTTGAGAACATTTCAACAAGCATAAACAATTTTTTTAGGTAATTTTTTACTCCATACTTAATTACAGGGCAACACAATGTTAGTGTAACTGTGCCTCAGCCAAATCATATGAGAAAAGATAACACGTTACATTTATAGCTACTAGCAAGATATAATGTCATTTAGTAACTGATAAAATACTTGTTGTAGTAATAGTCAGTTTCTGATTGATAGGTCAGCTGACTTTAATAATCAATATTTCAAAGCATAGTAACATAAATTATACCAACCACTGACGTTAACACGAACAACATAAGAATATTCTCAGGCATTGAAAATTCCCCACAATGTTGCCTTTACCGCGTCATTTATAACCTAACCCAAAAGTAAGAGCGCGATAAATAACATCGCACACGTAAATCCTATCCGCAGCATCGACGCACCGGAGGCTTCTACTTAAAAACTCGAATTGCACTATCAACGAAACACATTAACGTTTATCAGAGAAAATAAAGCACGATAAGAGCTCTCTTCATTAACATATGTCTTGAGCTTAGTTAGCGAGTGGCAGATACAACAGGAGTCCTTGGCCAGTTATTTTAAGCGGCCAAGTATGGTTTCGTGTTTGGACCTGAGAGGAGGAGTCAATAGTAAGCTTATAATTCCATATTAATGTTTGCAACTCTGGTTATGGGTTGATATCTGCTAAAAAAAGATTTACACCTTCAGAGCATTCTTATACGCAAATAGGAGTACTTTAAATAAAGGGAAGTTTAGGCTAAAGGAACATGTAAATAGATACATTACGTATTTAAAATCGTGACCTGCATAACAGAGATACAATTTTAGTCATCTACACCAATCTGTACTCAATCAGTCTCACACTAGCGGTCTACCCAGAATGTATTCAACGGAATGTCTTTAGAATTGCGCTCCAAATAACATAAAAAGCTATACTTTATGGACTTGACTTGAGTGTACCAGACAGAGTGCGTGACGTGTTTTTTACTACTCGATCGCAACAAGTAGTCTTCGTAATCAAACGTTTTCCTAGCTCTCCTTTTATTTCTACCAATGTCTGGTTAAATCTTCATGGGTTGAGTTAAAACGTATCAATAAATGTTATTACTTCTGTATCCTGTGTGATACCCAGGCTACAACCGAATACAGAAAATGTTATTTAACTTAAGAGCAACTTATATTATACTGCGATGCTGTCATTTCCCAATAGAATGAGTGTCAGTTTAACACTAATTCAGTGTTGTGCAACATGTGGTCTGCAGTGTAAAATGCATGTGACGCATAAATATATTTTTTCGTAACTAAGCAATAAATATACCATGAATTGTATAAAACACTGCGATTAAGGTTCTGTGTGATAAATTAGGCTTATGCACGCAGTTACACTTTTCATTTTTATGTAAATTCACAGTAAGCCAAACATCGCAAGCAATCACCTGCTGTGTTCTTTGAAATTATAAAATAATTGTTATGAAATTGCCTTTATTTGAATTCAAAAAGACCAATGTATGTCCTGATGATGATGATGACACATGCAAACTTGCTTGTATTAGAGGAATAAATATTTCATAGTTAAATACAGTTTAAGCATAATTTAACTATAGCCCAGCTATTTCAAGTGGGAACCTGGCTGAAAGGCAATAATTTAAGTTCTTGACTATGTAACTTGACCGTGTTTTAAGTTGTCTAACTGTGTTTAACGGCTCTTAAAAGTCTGGTGCAAATCACCCTTACAGATAGAAAATGTTGCTACTGACTCATACCCTTCTATGAATTCGTAAAAGCCTATAATGGTATGAAACCCCAAACGCAATTCGATCCTATCACATTACAAACTAAGATTACAGTTGCACAAACGTTGAAAGATCTTCCTGTAGCCTTTACAGATGTCGCGTCTACAAGCTTGTACAAGGTGAAAAGGTCATTCCTTACAAATAGACCTAACAGTAAGTAATGTAATGAGACCAATATTTCCATACAATGACACATTGTTTTGTCCTTACTTAATTGAAACAGACCCCGCTTGGATTTAAGCCGAATGGACCTTTAATTGATTAAATGTTCTGCATACAAGAAGTTGGTTGTAAGTATCTGGGACACAGATACAATGGATTGGAGTGGTGTACTAGCGTCAAGTAAAACTTTGCAGGATACTCCGTGCAATTTATTATGCTCTACTTCGATCCGACTTGCGGTAGCGAATTGCTTAACAGTAATGTGATATGTCTAGTCAGAACAGAAAGGTTTAAATACATTTCTACCAGTAGGTAGTGGAAATTTGATCCTAAAGATCATGTAATAGAAACACAGTAAAGTGTTTGAAATATCAAAGGTTCATTACAAGGGGGTGTAGATAATGCTAATACTAGTTTAAGCCAGATTAAAATACAAAATTTGCTTTGCTTAAGTGTCTTTAGAAAGGGGTTTCGTTTGGTGTGGTAAACAATAAAATATTTTGTTTTAAGTTTCTGAAGTTGTAAATATTTTCAGTTTTATTTGTAAGGGTAAAGGAATCCTAGCCCTCCGCTAGTAAACAATCGTGCTCAGCACACAAATCTTCTAAAGCCGCTATCAAATCTATTACCGGCCAAAACCCTAAACGAATCGTGTGAAAACATAAAGAAATCTTTGCATCTCCCCCCTAGCTGCAGACCGCGAAATATTTCCCGAGATAACCGCGCACGAGAACGATCCGACGATATCTTCGACTGCGCCCGCGCAGGCAGAATCGTTTCATCCACTATCGAGACCTATGATCGTATACCGAGGGGTCACGCGCGTTAAACGTAAATCAACATATCTCCCGACGGGAGATCTAGCCGCGCCGCCGCAACAAAAACTGAATTTTATGGCCGTAACACTACACTCTCACAAAGAAAAGAATGAAATCCGAGGCCTTCTATAGTCATAGCAAACATGCAGATGAATGTCAATATTGCATTTGCAGTTATGCTAGTTAAGGGAGCCGTAAGTCACGACCTGACAAAGATGATTGTGTCTCTTTCTACACTGCAGTGAACGTATGTGTTAGTGTCTTCATTTGTTTTGTTGAGCTATGCTCGTTTCATATTTCAGACGGGCTTCGTGCGTTTCCGTCTCGGAAATTGGTTAATTGAAAATCGGTGGTGTCACGCTTGCAGTTTTATTGGGTACAAGCATATTCAATATGCCAGCTTTGGACAGGCATTCTAAACAAGCACTTCTCTTTGTTCGCTAACACAATAAATTTAATTTGGTTTAAGCTCTACAGTACATTTTCTGCTGTGACGTACACTTACTGTAACTCGTTAATTCTGTCAATGTTAACTATACCTAAGAAATGAGATACGATTATCGCCGTAATGAACTTGCATTGACTATCACAGGAGTCTACCTGGTCTACTTCATTAAGTGAGCCAGAAAATCATTTTCTCGTTATAAATTACAGTTATAATTAATATCTCTAGAAAAGTTTACTTTATGTTAACTGCAGTTAACGCAGCAATGATTCACATTGCAAACACTTATAATAAATTACGAATTACCAGTATTTACAGCGCTTCAACGCGGACTAAAAGTGAACTAACGAAGGAAATCCTTTAAAGTCAATACGAGTTTTATGCATAAATCTTGGAAGCGTAAGTCTACAGAGTTTCTCTGGTTCCAGGTCAGTACTATCGATTACTATACTCCCCATCCATGGAACTGTAAACCGTAATACCAGTACTTAGAGTGGACCATTTTTTCTGGACTATCGGGTGACAATTTCTGGTCTGACTCGTTTGTTAATTGCTGATGAGCGTCATGGTCTAAGTTCTAGGTTTAATTAACGAAGTCAGACCTTGATACTACTGTATCCTCATTCGTGTCAGAATATAATCTGGTTTGTCAATTGTCGATTTCGAGACGGTTTGTGATATCGTGGTCAAGCTTGGCTTGTCGGTTTTGTACTAATCGCCCAAGTGCAATGGCAATGGTTCCGTACTTATGCAGTAGTGGTCTAAGATTCGAGGAGAGCTCGACCTTCACCCATCTGTTACTGCGATGAAACTTGGTTTTTATCAAATTTTGTATGCTAGAAAATATATAGCGAGTCGTTTGTCTAGCAAAATCCTGGCAAGGCTATGATTGATTAATTAACGGTCAAGTGGGAGTAAGACTCACGCAATAAGGGTTCCGATCACAATTGCAGATTGCTACCTCTCGTAACTGGTGCAATTAAGTAACTACACATAAACATACAAGTATGATGTTATCCATATAAACAAAATTAGGGCATAAACGGTCGTAGCATTCGATTGCGCTGACCTAGAAGGTTGTTTTTTTTACAGTTTTAAGGGACCATAGACTTGAATAATTGGAATTTTCAACTTGATACGTTAACGCGTTCGTGATATAAAAGGTTATCACTATCACTTATATATTACAATACTGTTCTATATGGATACTTTTCACTCTATCTCACTTGTAGGAGTGAAACGGCCACGGTATAGATCCAGAACGAAAGACAGAGACAGCGTGACTTTGAGGGCCCGTCAAACTTGAAGTTGTCGATTATAGATGTTGGCTTAAGTTAAGTAGCCTTCAATCATTGGCAGATTATAGGCTACACGCATAAGTTAGCTCGTACACCCATTTCGACACTTTCCACATAGAAAGTGTTGCAAATGTCGGTAAGCTTGTTACAGTAAAGTTATTACCTGTGACACGTGTCTATCTTACACTAACTAGACATAAGTCTAGCCTTATCTGTGCTACCAACCATCACGTGGCTGCTATCGAACATTTTCCCATGTGCTGCTGGCATGTTCGAAGAAAGCTGGTCAAATGATACGTAAGCTATATTTTCAATTACGAAAGCCATTTACAGGTATTTTATATTAACAATAACGGAACATCATCAGGCTGTAATAGTATAACAGTTATTAGAAGATATCATTAGGCACATGCCCTAGGAATTTAATGGCTTTTAGCTCAGAACACTTTATGTTTTCTTATTACTAGAAATTGCATTCAAACAATGGTTATAATTCATAATTTCCTAATTGCTAATAATAAAAAAGAGAACAAAAATTATGTTCTAATGCGAGCTTATACTTACAAAGCGATCGCAGGGCTAGCAAAATGGAGCAGGTATTGATAAACTGACTAAATGTATGGCACACAATTGTTCCTCTGCCTGCCCTTATGAGAAAAAGTTACTTTTCGGACCTTTATCAAACATCGGACGGGACGTCGGAAGTTTTGCTTGTGCCACCTAGACACAGGCAAAACTTAGCAGAATTGATTTTATGTAGATACTATTTACAGGAGTTTATTTTCGTATTTCATCCAAAGATGAATATCCCCGCTGTCCGAGATTCTTATCCAAACCGATGTACAATACAATGTATGTAGTACTTACGGGTGTATGTCCGATCCGAATGATTGCTTCGTAAATAAATTGTTCTCGTGGTGTTTTGTCATCTGAAGTATTGATTTTTCGATAACGAGCGTACGGTAAACTGCAGTTTTGTTGCGGTTGAAATTGATGAATCGAATTGACCTACAGCTATATTTTGATAAGACAATAAAGATAAACGCCTGTTTCATAATACGAGTATGGTCTGAAATATTTTTAATTTACCTGATTAACTCTGAGTTGCACGAAACAATTTTAAAATTTTAGCATATCCTTAGTATCAGAAACAAATAACAATCCTATGAGAATAACGCCCTTAATCAGTAAGGAGACAACCTTTTTCAAAATCGTTCCATGCAACTCAGGGTATGATTTATCATGCAATTAGATCTATCCCATAACTACTGAATAAATATTTTTCAACACAGTGGTTCTATCCAAATTCTCTCTGGATGCCAATTCTCGTTTCCATAACAAATTTGTCGAATTCGACAAAGTAGCAGTGCTTTGTCTTTCATTATGCGAAGGACCAATCGCGAAGGACCTTTGCCTATTGAAAAACGAATCTCCTCCCATTTGTCGAATACGCATTGAGAGTCTAATGGGTATGAATCGGCCTCGAAGTCATGGTTAGACATTTCTAGATTTGCTTTGTACAACATTTTTAACGAAACTAACAAGTTCAATTTTAAAATAAATAACTTGAGTTGCTTTAATGTTTTCACATAATATGATTAAAATATCTATCATTATATGACTTTTCTAATGAATAGACGCTACAAATTCTTCGAGATATTCATTAGTTTGGGCAATTACCGATGTTCTTTCTGATCTCCGACGTATTTGTCGTATATGTATAGTTGAGGCTCAGATTAACATAGCCAGAAGGAAGTTCGAGGAAGTAAAGTAAACAAAACCTTTCGGGTTATCATCATTTTCAGCCTGTCATGAATCCTAATTTTCAGTATAGGTCGCCTTACCACTAGAATTCATATGAAATGTGTGACTATTTGCAATACCTCTAGCATTGACAATTACAATAACAAACAATTATTCTTCTTCTTCTTTTTATCCGACTTCAAAAAAAGGAGGAGGTTCTCAATTCGACCCGTATGTTTTTTTTTTTTTTTCTATGTTTGTTACGCGATAACTCCGCCAATTATGAACCGATTTGAACAAATCTTTTTTCGGCGTATAGGTAATACCTCAAGGGTGGTCCCATTGACACCAGGTCAGGATCTGATGATGGGATCCTGGAGAAATCGAGGGAACTCTTCAAATATTATAGGCAGACCTATAGTGTTTTTTGTATTTTTCATAATAACTCGTGCAAATGCACATGGTAAGCATAATATTGTGATGCGGAACTGCTGATGAAGACCACATATGGCCACCAGATCTGCTCAATACTAGGTACAAATACAATGCGTGGCTGACGGGCAGGCAACGCATAGCCTAAACCGGTGGACCTAGAGCCATGAAACTTTGTACAGGGGTTCCTTAGTAGCGTTGGGTAGCACTGATATGGGATTTGACAAAATTAATTCCCCAAGGGGGGGGGGATAAGGGGTTACAGTTTGTATTAAACTCAATCTAATCAAATAGGGTTTGTGGAAGTCGGTTTTTTTTAAAGTTTACTTTTTGTTTCAATTATTATTAATGGCGTCCTAACCTCTTTTGAGGTTAATTTTGCCAGTGTCAAGTGGTCAGGTTCTCATTTGAGAACCTGGAAATTATAATGTCTTGAGATGATTTGATGACTATGATGATGATGATTTGTCGCTCGTTAGCACTACCCGGGAAGGACGTGAAGGGCTGTGGGTTCCAAGTAATTCCTTCGGACGTGAGCGACTGCCTCCCCCAAACAATTATTATTATTATTATTGACGAACTCTGTGGCGTCATAGTTGAGGCTGTGCTTCCCAGCGAAAGGTCCCGGGTACGAATCCCTGCTGTGGAGGAAATAAAAAAAAAACCAGGTTGGAAGTTTACTCGTTTGTGATGTCGATGTTTCTTGTTCTCATGACACAAGGTATCCTAGTGTGGGGCCAGAAGCAATGTATGTGCCAATATATAAATGTTATGTTATCTGTTCCTCGCTTGCCATGCCCGCCGCGGAACTACACAACCGGCGCTAGCTTTCAACACTCGGTGGTCGGGCCTGTCAAACTATCAACGCCTGTCAACTTAGACTTTACCCACGTGACATTACATTAGAATAACAAAATATTCCGAAACCAGACTGACAAACGACTACAGAATATGGATGCAAGCGGCAATATATCACCGTACTTATTCGTAGAAGTGACAAACTAGGGACTAGTTTGTGCAATAAGTATGGATTTATCAAAGTGAAATCTCATTGGAGTTCTGTAATGGTAGGATTAAGCCCACATCATTTGGCGCCACCTAAAATTAAGATAAAACCAGCGTTTGGTAATGCATTCATAGAAACCAACTAAATGTGATCTAAATACTTAATACAGTCACGAAAATATTTACAACAACATTATCTAGCTCAATATTATTGATGATACAAGAACACACACACATTGAAATCGTGATAAGTGTCACTGTCATAAGTTTGCCACGTTTTTATTGCCTTTGACACTATTAGTCCCCACGTATTATATTTTAATACAAAAAAGATATTTACTAACAATACTACCTATAAATTATACGTATTTCTAATCCTAATAGGCAGGTTCAAGTTACAAGTATTTCGATAAGAGATTACATAATCAGTAGACATGCTTTAATCAAGACGTTGCAATGTCACTAAGAGCATCGTCAGATAGGATAGTACGAGCAAACATATCGGAGAGTTAAGAAAGCAGACTAAGAATCCTTTCTGCAACTGCAAATTACAGTAAGCACGAAATTGTAATAAACATTGAGGTGTAGTAAATTTTACGAATTCATGGCTGTCTGAGCAACTATTCCGAAAGGAGTATCTTTGGGTATTTTAGAGACACCATTCTGAGCAACTTACAACGTAGAGTCCATTTGATCTATCTATCCCACTTCCTACACCTACTGTTGAGTCAATTTATAGTACAACAATTATTGCGGTCTTCGGAAAACCTGGTCTACATTTATAGCAGACCGTCAGGCCTGTCTAAGTGCGTCTCTTGGTCACCCTTGGCAGATACACTTAGTTTTTCTCACTTCTTCTTCTCCGTTGTTCCATTATATTTCACTCACTTCTTCAAATCCATGAGACCGAAAATTTACCGCTTTCTTACGTCCAATATGCCACTTGTGCACGGTATAAGGTCTGTCTAAGCGAAAGCTGCCTGATCTTGCTGCCAGCCTGATAATTGTGTGATCATTACTCGTACTACCAGACAGCTGAGTGTAATTATCAGAGTCCTACTTTCATTATGATTCGAGTGTAAGAAGGCAGGTCTACCTTTGTGATTGTGATCAAGAAATGACTCGGAATAATTATGTCATTTGCTTTCTTTTAGCTCATTTGAGAGGGTTGTGTTTCGCCGTTATAGTTATTGTATAGTTTGGATGTTTGTGGTTCAATCATAAATATCATGTTTCAAAGATCCATTAAGGACTTTAATTAAGTCTTCTAATAGAGTCTTAAACACTTTTGCAAAAGGCCTAAGGTTAAAAGTTCAGCCACAGTTTCGCGTGATTAGTACTTTCACATATTGTCTTAGAAGGCTTTCTATTCGCTCAAGTTCTGTTGATATTGGAATGTGGGTGTGGTAATGAAAATTGTAAAATTAAGTAATTGCAATTCAATCTCTACTACTCCGCATGGGAAACGGCGTGATGTTACATTTTTATTGTTCTCTTACTACCGTACTGCTATAACATAGATGTATCACAACAACAGCATTCGATTTATTAATACATCATGCAGGGTGTAACAGAAGGGTAAAGTCATATTTTAGGGAGTTGTTAGGGAGACCATTCTGAGCAACTTTTACTAAGAAAACAATTTGAGCAGAGCAACTTTATTTTTCATTGCTCTATACGTTTTGGTCCGGGCGGTCAGCTGATTTGTATAGAGAAGTGAAAATTAAAGTTGCTCTGATCAAATCGGTTTCATAGTAAAAGTTGCTCAGAATGATGTCCCTAACAACCCCCTCAAATATGACTACACCTTTCTGTTACACCCTGTATATAAATCAAGACATGCGACAATCAAATATATTGACTTGAAACTAGGACATCTCGTGTTGTAGGAATAGAATTCACCAACATCCAATATCCAAGAAGAGCTAACTTCCTTCTCCCGGATTAGTACCCAGAACCTCTAATAGGTGTATGAATGACAGCCTCACCTATTTAGCTAGAAAGATCGTCATCTAAACATGGACTGTAACACTTTTCTAATGAAGAATGTCTAGTTATCTAGATAGTGTTACAAAGCCTTGGTCCGACTGGTTTATGACTTGAAGTTACTAATGAGCTGTGGTCATAACCAAGTGGACATGGAAATTTGTTGGTAGTGTTTCACTTTGTGCGGATGTGACAATCAGCGTAACATATGCCACGCCTAATTACCTAGTGACAAATACAGAATAACTTGTTTAAGAGCCGTATTAATAAACCACTCTCTGCTCTGAGACTTATCTTAAGGACGTGAAAATTAAATGCATTCTTGTTCTTTTTTGCCTTTTAGTTACAAATCCAACTTTAATTTTGTATCTACATGTACACACTAAGTTAATAACTGGATTGGGTTTCATAAATCGATCAAAAATATTTATCGATCCAACATAATTCGTTCCAGTTTAATTGGTTTTAAATTTACCGATTCCTCTTTTTGGCAGTTTTATGTACCCACTTACCTTTTCACATACATTTACTTGGCGCCGCAATAACTCCTAATCCTTGAAATATGACTACATATTTCTACTACAGACTTTTTGGTGTGGACGTAAAATAGCTAATATAGTGGGTCTAAAGGCTGAGAACACGGATTACAAATAAAGTTCCGCTTCAAAGTCATACTGGCGCTGAGTAAGGCATTATCACTGATTGCCTGAGCAAGAAGAGACACTACCTGCGATTTGGGAGGCGACACGAACTATACTAACTAAACTAATTAAAATGGTGTGTTTGAATATGGAATCTGTAGCCACCGCGCAAGAGCTGTCGGATTTGAGTTTGTCAGTTTAGTGCCTTTAGTTCCTCTAGTTTAGTTGTTTTGACACCTCCCATATAGCCCTCATTATCAGTGACTCTTACTAATTTAACATACAACGACACGCCTTCCCGATACGGGTGGCAAAGACCCAGAAATCCCAGTTCACCAAACGGATAAATCAATATCAGTTGAACTCCCGAGTAACAAGTTAACGTTTCTTGCAATTACCTTGCGCGGGCGCAATTTAGCCCTTTCCTATTGCATCTATCAATCTAACGGGGCCTACGCATCGTGGTGGATGTCTGTACATCACTTGTGTAGGGCTCCCAGGCATACGGGGCTTTCGCCTTTAGTGCTTCTTTAGTTTGTCTTTGGGCTTGAATCGTCCATTCTTGGGGTTGTGGTCGATTTATAAGCTCAAAGGAACCTTATTTTTAACCGATATATATGTCAATTAAATACTTCTTTATTGACTTCACTTAATTTATATACTTACGTGTCAGAAAGGTCTTATAAATACCTATCCTATCATCATGCTGAATTACCAAAGTTAATCATATTATTCCATAAGTCCCGGAATATCTCAATCGTACCTCCACGACATAACCCACACATTCCAACACAAATGCAAAGTTAACAAAACAAGTTTATGCCTGCGTAATTTAGACTAAACTTGGCGAAAATAAAACCCATCTTCATATCTAGTTTACAAATAGCTGTGCTGCCCCGCTTTCATTTCACTATCTAATACTTCACTTCATCATACTCGTCCTCTTTCACGCCTCAACCAACTAATCCTATCCAATTCTATCAAACACGCAAACTCCCAATCTCCATAGAAGCTGATTACTATCAAAACAGATTTATAATGATTATCCTGCCGATTAGACCTATCACAAGTTGATCTCCCATCATGGTTCATTACAAATATAATTAGAGAACAGTTTAGTTTCACTCCAGTTTTTGCGGTATACAATTAGTGCAAGTTTCACTGGAGCCGCCTCAATACGTGATTCGCTTGGGAATGGGGCTTGTCGGCAATTATAATCTAACTCGATTGTGTGTCACTTTGTCAGGCGGGATCGATAGATATCTCCACTTTGTTTAAACTGGACGGCCGACACCTGTTGAAGTCTAAGATCATTGATTGTCTACTACTGCTTACGTTAATATATGATTGTGTGTTGACTTGATACATTTTATTTTTCAGTATTTGTGGCTTATTAATTCACCTCTAATGTGTGTACTTTTTTGTTGCAGGTATGTTTACGGGTACTTCCAGTGACTTTTATAAAGCTATGTGGTATGTCTTAAAAATCCAGATGAGAGCCATAGTCACAGATTAATGTGAAGTTTACAAAGAGTACCGGTATGGACAAAAATATTGTAAGTTGCTGGCACAATTTTGTCACGATGAGGAAAACAGCGTGACAATATGTAACTGTTAGTTTAGGATTTCATTCACTTTTTAGGGTTCCGTACCCCAAGGGGACCCTATTACTTAGCCTCCGCTATCCGTCTGTCCGTCTGTCCGTCCGTCTGTCCGTCTGTCACCAGTATGTATCTCATGAACCGTGATAGCTAGATAGTTGAAATATTCACAGATGGTGTATTTCTGTTGCTGCTATAACAAGAAAAACTAAAAAGCAGAATAAATATTAAAGGGGACTCCCATAAAACAGAAATTATTTTTTTGCCGTTTTAATAGATTAATGGTACGGCACCCTTCGTGCGCGAGTCTGACTTGCACTTGGCCGGTTTTTAATGTTCAGAATCTGATTATTTTCTCTTTTTTAAAACGGCAACTACGAATTGACACTACTTCTTTGACACTTTTATCGTCGTCGGTGTACAAAATCTTAGATAAATACTATAATAATTGGTTCTTTGCCACCCATGGAAAAAGCTTAATAAGTTGTTGACAGCATTAGGTTCGCAAATTGCGGACTTGACAAATACATGATCTTTTAATGTAGCAACAAATTAAAAGAGTTCGAACAAACGGTAACTGACTGACATTTCGCACAAGAATTGAGGGCATGGAGCTTTTAAGGCGAAGCTTACTCTTGCTACCAAATTCAAAGTTAGCGAAAATAAAGTAAAATAAATGTAGCCCATCGATACAATAAATTACCTAAATTCAATTTAGCTTGTTAATTCCACTGAGGCCCACAGGCCTTTACCAAGATTACATTGAGCCATACTCCACCAAACTGGCTCGGTGCGGATTTGGGGAGAGATTTTTGTCAATCCGACTATTAGAAGTTTGTAACAACATGCATCACGATCTGCAACAATTTATCACTTCATTTCTTTATCCTTTTCTCATAATATACATATCTTAATATCTTTGAACAGGCCCTCATGAAGCTCACAGTTGAATTGAATGAGTTTAAAAATATTTCCCCCCTGTGTGTATGTGTGTTTTTAAAACCATTATTCCTGAATGCAAAAAAAACCACAATTACTCAAAACAATATCATTGGAAAATAATTATAACAGCTTCCCCTTATGAGTATGATTAAACGATCCCTAATGAACTGGCTTAGCCCTGAGGTGCGTAATCTCCTTTTATATATTAAACATTTATTATTATGTTGTAAAAATACAGGTCATTAATTTGGTATATACAGGATATTCCTGGGACCGTTATGGGATTATTGTGTGAGTATGTGTGTTTTTAAAACCATTATTCCTGAATGCAAAAAAAACACAATTACTCAAAACAATATCATTGGAAAATAATTATAACAGCTTCCCCTTATGAGTATGATTGAACGATCCCTAATGAACTGGCTTAGCCCTGAGGTGCGTAATCTCCTTTTATATATTAAACATTTATTATTATGTTGTAAAAATACAGGTCATTAATTTGGTATATACAGGATATTCCTGGGACCGTTATGGGATTATTGTGTGAGTATGTGTGTTTTTAAAACCATTATTCCTGAATGCAAAAAAAACACAATTACTCAAAACAATATCGTTGGAAAATAATTATAACAGCTTCCCCTTATGAGTATGATTGAACGATCCCTAATGAACTGGCTTAGCCCTGAGGTGCGTAATCTCCTTTTATATATTAAACATTTATTATTATGTTGTAAAAATACAGGTCATTAATTTGGTATATACAGGATATTCCTGGGACCGTTATGGGATTATAAATATATACGTGTGAATTGCATAAATATTTATATAAATAAATCAGCAGCATCGCCTTTTCCCATATGAGGTACTTTATTTTGCATGACAGGGCGCTCTGGATTCACTCTCAACATTGCATAAAATTCTACGATTTGTAATATAAATATAAAATAATTTGAAACAATGGGAACATGCCATCCTTAAATTGCAAAACTCTTAAAGTTAAACAAATAAATAAAGTGCAAACCATTAACTGCCTATTCTTAAACTCACTTCACCGATCACCCATCTGACAATGTAGGATATTTATTACGATCGCTAGCTAGATGTCCAGAAAAGGCCATACAATTAATATGGGCAGTGGCTTCATTAATCTATCGACGGGCTACTGCCAGATACTGCGAGAGTATTGAACGGCGAATTCTGAATATATATTGTATATGTTCGCCTTACCAATAGTGTTCACATAAACATAAACAGTAATATAAAGGCTCATTCATTGCTTCTGTCCCCACACATGGACCTGAAAAACTGACGAAACACAATAAACATCCAAGATTTGGATTTATTCTTCTTCCCTTGGCGGGATTCGAACCCGGGACCTCTCTCTTGGGAGACAGAGCCTCAAAACGCAATTCCACAGCTATCCCTAATTGTTTATTTAAGTAGGCATACAAATAGCCGACTTGAAGAAACCAACACTCTTTTCCGCACCGATTAAGGAATACTTTGCCAGAGTATCCACGGTGTTGCCCGCTGTTAAATATGGCAGTATCATGCAAATCGGACATTCCAGAATAACACCTCGGCATTATGAGAACCATCGTACAGTCTCATTCAGGTCGGGTTGGTGAAATACGCTCAATATGATCCACGAAGTAAGTACTCGTATAAACAGTAAAAGAAAATGTTAAAATTACAACAGAATACTTTCAGAGCATGTTTTTGTTAACATCTATTCCGAAAATGTTTACAGAATGTCAGTTTGCCAAGTGACTAGTAAAATAGTTCATAAATCAATTTAGGCGCTTTTCCTGTACAGGGAGACAGAGGCACAATAAATAGTGCCCGTGTTAAACCAGCTTTTCCCCACGATCGATGTTTCCATCACTGATGTTTTTGTTTTGTAAATATGTAGTTGTTTGAGTAACTGGATGTGATCGCGACTGTACCAAGTGAACCCGAATGGCCTGAGCTTCTGTTACTAGTACAGTAACTGTTTCCACATATTTGCAATACTCTATTGACAGGCTCGGGGAGTGAGTAATTATTTTCAGGCTGTATGCGGTTTCTGTTGATTGGCTGCTCCGGCGATGATTCGTCTGTGATTGTTGTTAGTCAATAGGTTTTTAGGTCAGATGTTGTGGTTATTTAGTAGATTATTGTGGCTTCATAGGGTCGATTGTGTAGTATACATATACATATTTTAATATAGGTGTTTGTATATTATATGTGTGGAATTGTGGATATTTGTGATATTAGACTACCATCGGGTCCGAAAAAGTAAAGTCACTTCAATAGGTGTTTTATCAAGTAGTTATTACTTTATTTACTAGATTGATATTTAGTTTTACTTATGAGTGACTCTGCTGGTACAGTCCGAGTCAACTTTCTTTGGCGCTGAACAAGGATAGGAGGGGGAGAGAAGTAACCACTATTTCTCGCATACACTGGACTCAAGAGGGACAGGCTTTGCCCAGCAGAGTTTTTTTTTTTTCAAAGGGACCCTTAATACAGCCTTTTTAACGGTTTTTAATTTAACACAAAAACTCGCCGCTATTTTATTCAACCTTTCTCTGTGTAACAGAATTTTATCGAACGGTGGTCGGTAAACAATGGGCTGAGATCGTTGTCGACACACGAAGACCTAGGTTCGAATCCCGCTCAGGAATCAGGCTAATGACCGGCTTGCTCTGATAAAATTTAAATGGGGGATATTTACAGTTTTATCCGGTGATTTACTTGTAAAGCGATTTTGTTTACCATGTGATATGACGCTTCGGACAAGGAGGAATCATAATATGAGTAACATAGCGTCACGCCTTTCTCTGTATGAAGTGGCAGTGACCATGTTTATCCAGATGTGTATATAAAATCGTAAGCTGACTGATGGGTATCAACGCAGAGCCCAAACCGCTGGACCTAAAAGTCTTGAAATTTTGCACATAGATACCTTGCATAGTGTAGGCATTCACTAAGGAGGGATTTTTTAAATTCCGACCCTAAGGGGGTAAAATAGGGGGTCAAAGTTTGTATGAAAGTCCGTCAGTTTTGAAGTTAGGATCTTCAAATTTTGTATTCAGGCTGAAAATTAAAAGTTTATTTATTTATTTTTATTTATTTTTTATTTGGGACATCAACAGCACATTACAGTAT
Source organism: Argyresthia albistria (assembly GCA_963457715.1). NCBI lineage: Eukaryota > Metazoa > Arthropoda > Insecta > Lepidoptera > Argyresthiidae > Argyresthia > Argyresthia albistria. Next base: position 10,146,385 of record OY735267.1, on the reverse strand, counting down.
AAATATAACATACGAAACCAAATAACAGATGTCCACCGACATACAAATATAAGTTTAGGAACTAAGACGTTTGCTTATTAGGTTAAAAAGTTAAAAATATATAATAAAAAGCACAAACAATGTAATAAATAATAGTAATGGGCAGGTGTATCAGCGTATTTGAAAATTCAACTCCCGAAGGTCTGACAAGGGGATGAAGTTGTGTGTACAAATTCTTTCATTTTCAACGCAAAGCCAAAACTTCTGGATCAAATAAAACACATGTATGTTCCTTATGAGGTCAAGAGGCACGATAAGAAAGGATTTTTTTAAATTCACCCCCAGAAGAGGTGAAACTGGAGTCCAAAGTTTGACTGCTCTCAACGCAGAGCCCAAACCGCTCAACTAAGAGACTTGAAATTTTGCACATAGATGCCTTGCACAGTGTAGGCATCAACGAATTCAGCATCCAACGATGTTAACGTGAATTACCCTTTAGGTGTTTATTATTAATGCTGGGCAAAAGCCTCTATCCCCCTCTTCCACTCTATCTGATCCTGAGCGTATGAGTAAAGTAGGTCTTACAAATGATTTATATTATACCGACTGCTAAGTAAAACTTCTTCCATTTTACGTTTAAATATTTCGTAATATCATACTAAACCTAATTTACCGTCCTAGAACGGAAATTGTTCCATTAGAGCACGCAATTACTGCCTGTCCCTAAAATCTAGCAAAACAATACCTATAAATGTCAATTTTTAAAAGACGAGAGAATCTCTCGTAATGAGAAGTTAGGCAATGGAAGGCATTTTATGACAAGCTATTAAATTAATATTAAATTGCTGTTATTGTATGAAAACGCTGTATTTATTAAATGTCTTATTTCATAGCGTGAGTAAAGTCCGCGATAGGTTTCTTACCTATAAGACAAGCCAGACCTTAATTTAAGCCTCTCTCTCTCTCCCCTCCCCCCCATATTGAAAAATTGTAGTACCAATGGAGTATTGAATCACTGAAGAAAAGTGGGCATAGTGTTATCTCTGACACCCCGTATGGGAAAAGGCGTGACGCTATGTTTGATATGTAAAGTAAAATAGTAAATGTAGCCCATTAATGTCCTCACCGAGGGGCACAGGCCTTTACCTGTTTGTTATGTACCTAAGGTTAATATGCAATCAATGATTCTTGACTTCATACGAGGCTATAGACGCACCATTGTAGACGCTCCTCTATAGCTGTTTAGTTTCTAAACTTTAAATGCAAAAAGCGCCACCCAGAATTAAAAGCTAGATCGAGAATAGCGCCCACTAACTCGTAGATCTTTGTCCTAACAAAACTAAACACGGGTAAAGTTTCAACAATGGCAGCCGCCCAGCGGACTTGGCAACCTGTACTCATACCCTACGTTAGTAGGGTAGATCATAGTTAATGCTTGCGTTCTTTCACTACTTGTATTTAAGCTGGGAATTCTATAAGCATTTGTAATCGTGTATGTGTCAATTGTTTCTGGTATAGCTATTTTTTATTATAATATGATATTATGATAATGTATAAGACAAGCTTTTATCTTTTTTTGTATGGTGAATTAATTTCAATTTCATTTTCATTTTATCAATTTTACTGTTATGCAACTCAAATTCAATTCATCATCACAAATATCGAAAAACATCTTGAAGTTATCGTAAATTTAAATCTTCTCAGTTCTTGGACTCGGTTAAGGTTAAGGTAGGTACTGATGAGGTAATAATAAGGTTGTACAGCAAGCTCTTACATGTTTTCTACACAAACTAATATGCAACATACAGTACATATCTACATTACAATTGTTAATAAAGGGATTTAATACAACTGAAAAACATTGAAAGAAGCTGAAATTGATTTTATAGAATCAACTTTTTGAGTGTCCACAAGTCCGATACGGACAAAATATTCCAAATTTGGCAGTGCGTAAATGATAAACATAGGACTGGTTAAATCAATACAGTCACGGACATCTCTCAAACTAGCGGCGAGTCGTGACCACGCGGTCGGGTCGCCGCGGGCGCAAGTAATACCGAGTCCGATCTTAATTATCGTACGATCGTTAGATCGAAAAGCTCGCGGCCAGACCGAATTCGGTCACCGAGAGCTTTTGAAAGCATTTCGCATACTCCGTACGGAAGGGTCGAGGCGTGTCGCTGTCGGTTGATGGAGATTCTTTATGGTAACTAAATATAAATACTACCACCACCATCACCACCACCATCTACTTTTGTATCATAGTATAAAATATTTGCGTAATAATAATAATAAATCGTTTATTATCTATTTTTTTATATCGTTTTTTTATCGTTTAATAACTTTTAGTTTTTATTTAGATTGATTCATTGATGTAAGGATGACTGACTTAATTTTAAATGCACAGACAGAATTGTACATCACTTATTTTAAGGATTTCAGTAACCTTATTTTCTACCTACACTGTTCTTAATGCAATGAACAAATTCTAAGCACAATTAAATTTCCTGATTGGCAATTGCGAAATAATGATGCAGCAGAACAAGGTCTCTGAGGAGGTTGAAAGCATAATTAAATAATGCTCCTTACTTCAGTTGTAACTAGTATTTCCTGACTTAGTTAAGAAACAATAGAAGCTGAGTTCAGGAGATTTTGCTATTCCGTATGAAGTTCACCTCCTTGGGTTTGGTCCGATTTCATCATCGGGAATGTTCCGTATCGATGATAACGGTGCAAGTTGTTTTAAGGAGCGATGACTTGGATGAAATTGCCTTTGGATTGTAGAATTTGCGGGTTATCTGATATTGATATCTTGTTGCCGCATTGGGCTTGGATGCCACTCATGTAAATTGTTAACAAAGAAGAGGTTTTAGGCTAGAAGTAAACCGTTAGGTTTTTGTTGATCTTTCAAAACTTTTAGTTAAGTTCTAGGAAACTTTGTCTTTTAAGTGAGTAAAATATGAAGGATAAATAAGAAAGCAACACCAGTAATTTGAATATGGTCATATCATGAGCTTTCTAATTCCTTATCAGGTCAACAATGGTGCTCTTTTTAGAAAATATCGATAGATTGAGCAGTCAAGAGTGAGCTTTCTATTTTTCGAGCTTTGCTGTTTATGTTCTTTAATCTAACATTGACATTGACAGCGGCGACTTACAATTTTATCGAAATTTTACTATGTAACTTGACCGTGTTGCACTTAAACTATGTCTAACGATCTGGTGCAAGCCCCTTAATCAGCAAGGAAAAAAAAGTAAAGCAATTCTCTGGTTTCTTTGGGTAATAATGGCATTGAATGGTATTAGTAATAAACTGCCCAGCGAATGCGAGTCTGGAATTATCGACAATTATAATTGTTTTCTACTGCTAGATTGCTATTGTTAGCAATCGAGCTTATTGAGTTACCTACGAAACTATTTTGATTTGCATTATGCGGGTGGAGTAGAAGTGGAATAATTAACTTAGTTTTAAATGTGGGCATAACATACTTGCAACCTTTCCCTTTTTTGTAGCCATATAATACGTCAATTACATAAATATCCGCAAAAATACAAAACGCTTTTCCCATACAGATTGACAAAGGCACAATTATGCCTACCTTTAGCAACAGAATAAACTATTTTATAGATATGAATAACCAGACCTTAAAAAAGCGGTTCGACTCGATTGATAAAGATAAATCATATTTTCATCCAGGTTTTGGATGTTTACATATTTGTGAGGTCGCTGTTTCTGGTTCCCACGACACAGGGTATCCTAATGTGGGGCCAGAATCAATGTATGTGCCTATGTGTAAATGTTTATGTTTATATTTTATATTTTCATTACACAGACTTGTATAGTAGAGACATGGCATAAAACTTTTTTAAGAATGTCTCCACTTGAGATGAGCCAAAACTGCTTTTCGTCGCAATTGAAAGTAGTCTTCCAACGATATTTTGGCGCGTGATTGACGTTTACAGGCGCCAATTCTACGCGACTTATGCAGCGAACTTGCCAAAAGCTTTAGTTCCAACTGTCACCGCAAGCCAAAAGATGGTTGGAAAGCCTGTGACGTTGCTGAATGTATAACAATGCAATGCAACCAAAATAGTAAGAAGGTGAGTTCGGGATGGCGCATCCTTACATTTATATCGATTGCTTACCTTTAATTACTGATTAATCCAAATACCCATTAAAAATCACAATCGGCTAATTGAAATCAGTATATCACGCTGCAACTTTCGCTCACTAACAAGTTAACAATACGGAAAAATAAAATCTATAAAGGTAATAAATGATATGCTCTCATTTGGGCTGGTTCGTTAGGCGCTTTGTATTCGCCGCTTGCTGTTCAGGTGGCCTCCCGTACGATCATTTTGGAATTAAGATCATTAATATTGGCGATTCATCTGCTCGAATAAGGGTGATTCCCCAGGGCGATGTTCATTTATTCCGGGATAGATAAAGCCGTATCGGTTAATACGAGTAGGTATTACCTACGTTTAGGCCTGCGTTAAAAACTAAAGTAAAGTAATATTTTATTTGGAGTAAAAGTAGATACATAAGTAACAAAGGAGATAGTTTTGCTGAGTAATTAAGTAAGTAAGTCTTTATTTCCTTTAATTATAGTATCGAGGTGTTCATAGCAAATAATTTACAAGTATAATTTTACCTTATCTTATAAAGGCCTAACAAATTATTAAATAAATATTATTTACAATTATTAATTACTGAGTGTTCTCATATCTAGGCTCACAGGTAAGAGTAAGTAATAACTTGCGAAATCATTCGGGATTTGAAAGGATTCAGGTTCTTAGACTAACTGATGATGAAAATGATTATTTACGGAACGGCCGCTGAACACGGACGGGTGATCGGTCGTCTATATTGCGACTATTTCACCCAATTCTAAGTATTACAGAACGCTGGTTAATGTTGGTTCAGCTGATTTCCCTCCCCTAATCTTCTTGTTTTTTAATGAATACTAGCATTTCGCTGAGTTTGAGGTTTGCAAGCTCTATAGTTTTACCCGAAACTCTTTTTGTATTTATAAATATTTGACTTTATTATTTATCGCTTTCTTACCTAAAGGTTATTTTACCACAAATGTAAATATTAGGATTATTCTCGCTATATTATGAAATACTGTATTTTCTGTATTATAAAGATACATGCAATATCCTAGCAATAGTCGCCAGCTGCACATAACATTACGTCTCAGTTTAGATATTATTATGTCCTCATAATCTTAGAAGTAACACGGGATGATTTAGCACGCCATTTTCAGATAACAACATTGTAATACCAGTTAAACGTTTACTGCCTGACCCCTGAATGCATACGTGGGTGGAGGCTTACATTGATCTATAGATGTAGCTTAATAATGTCCCCACCGCGGGGCACGGGCCTTGACCCCGATACGAGTTAGATTGAGCCATTTTCTATCACGGGCTTAATGGGTGATGCAAAACATTTTTTATCAATAGGACAATACGTTTACAAATACAGGAGAAGGAGAATCCTGATTATAATTCCTTCGAAAGCATGCTGTTTGCAATTATCCAACTTTGTTCATTAGATTTCAAGATTAAATGGTGAAAGATAGCCATTGGCGGCACGACGTTGGCTAATTGATTCAATTCGACCGATTTAGTATAGAACAATCGATAGATTAAGTTTACAAGTTACTATATTGGAACAACCTGATCTCGATTCGCGACCGACGTTGAAAAATTCCCGACTCGTGATTTTTGCTCGTGTCCACGATTTGTTTCGTTTATTTGCGCTGATATCTACTCAAAAGGGATTACTGTTAGCAGTTCCTGCTTTCACTACTGAACTTATGGCTCTGCTATGAAAAATTAGTTGTTTTTCATTGAATTGTGCCACTCACTTGTTACAATCAAAAGAGGTTCTTGAATAGGCTGTAAAACAGAATACTAATAGTCCTCAAGTGAGGTCTCACGGCAAATTTTGACTATGATATAGCTCTTTCCCATACGGGGTGGCAGAGGCCTGTCCCTATAGCTTTGGCGTTGGTTTGTCTTCCCTGTTTTTTTTTTTTTTATCATCATTCTTGGAATATGCCTTTTGAGATCAGATATAACAAGAGATTACAAATTAAAATTGTGATTGCACCGTTTACACCTATATAAGGTATAATCTGTATATTTTAACCTAAGTACTTTGACTTTCCACACGCATCAATAAACTTGAAGTCTGTTAAAGTCTTAGTAAATCCTTATATGATTTTCAATATTCTTCAAAGTTGTCTTTAAGACTAATGCTCCTCTGATTCCGAGAAACAAAGCTGAGACATTGCGCTAACGAGATATTCGTGTATAGAGTTGGCGCACATTTATTGACTTTACTCTAAGTGACGCACGTAACGTATGCGACACATTGCTACTTTCCCCATCTTGTTTAGTTTAGTAACGTCACACAGAATGCAGGATTTACCCGTAATTTCTGTAAAAGTGCGCTAATGCAACAGGTGATTAATCGGCTGAAATTATTTTGACATGCGATTAACAGTTAATTGCTCTTCCAGAAACCGGGTTACAGTCTTCTAAAGCAGAAAATTTTATAAGTGCCTAAGTGCGAGTCGGACTCACCCATGAAGGGTTCCGTTTCCGTAGTAGCATCATACATAATACACATCCATGATACACCTAGCCCAAATATCACTTCTTCTTCACCAGCAAATAATTACTTTGTTTTTCTTAGTGTAACATATATTATCAGCAGAGATCGGATATTCGGATGCATATTTACCTAAAGTTTGTTTTTAACTGTAAAAGTATGAAAACGGCTTCTAAATTTATTTTTTTATCTAGCACATTGCGGTGTCCCACTGCTGGGCAAAGGCTTCACCGGTTCGAGCCCACACATCTCTGGCTGCAGTTTGTTATATCCACCCCGGCAGGAACTTATCCAGGTTGTCCCTCCATCTCCTACTGGGCCTTCCCCTTCTCGGGTCACTCCTCGGACACTCCATAGAACGATCGTAAAATAAGCACCTATTACTACTACATGACTAAATGAGGTTTGTATACGTGCAAATGTGTGCGTAAATATTGCTAGGGCTGGTAGCGCGGCAAATGCAGCGATTTGCGTCGGGCGAACCGAAAGACGACGGCGCGACCCGAACACAAGCATTTGCATTATTATGAAGTGACTTTGTAGGGGCGCTGCCGTTTAAACAGGTACCTAGTCGGGTTCTCATTGAAATCCTAAAAAATGTTAATGTTCACTTTGATCCTTCATACATTAAGTTACAAAAATGGAGTAAGTAGGTATCGAATAACTGTCTAAAAGTGGGCACAGTGCCTTTGCCACCTCTTATGGGAAAAGGCGTGAAGCTATGTTATGTTGTTGTTACCTACTATTACTTATTCTGAAGTAGGTAAGAGACACTTGGCGTGAACTGTAGGTAGGTACCTACCTATGTAAAAACATCGTTAGGATTGTACAATATTCGAATTTTATGTTAAATTATGTTTCCATATGTATTAATTATCAGTAACTAGCATTTTAATCACTATCTATCACTATGATTTGATCACTTAAATCAGAATTGTTTCGATAGCAAAGCGCATTCCATATTAGCCAACACCTGAACTTTAGGTAAATATGCATCCGAATATCCGATCACTGATTATCAGTTATCACGCTAATATTATAATTGTGAAAGTTTGTGTGTTTATTTATTTATGTGTTTGTGTATCTTTAACGCTGAAACGGCTAAACGGATTTGAATGAAATTTAACATACATATAGTTATTGAGCTAGATTAACATATAGAATACTTTTTATCTGACTGCAACAGAAGGAGGGTAACGATTTCTCGGTAAATGATAATTCCTAGGTACACGCAGAAGTTGCGGGCACCAGCTAGTGTTATCTAAATGAACTAAAACTATGAGTATTTTAAATGTTAAACACATGTCGTATCACACAGTTAACGTGTCTCATACATAATTTGCGAATTGTTTTGCTGTGTAAATACATGATGCATAAGCACTGTTATAAAAATTGCACGTCATGAGATGATCTATATGAGAAGATCGGACTTTGATGAGTATGTAAGCCAAAGCGACATCATAACATAATCACAATTCTTACACCACCCGAGGGCAAACATCCCGTTACCTTGCACTCTGCAAAACCACTGCCGTGAATTATTTATCAATAAAAATACCAAAGCACGCAAGCAGGTTGCCTCAACCCGTATTTAAATTATTTAAAAATAACTTGTATTCACCCAAAACATATTTGATACGTATGTATTACGAAATTACACTATCGATCAAGCTTATGCTTTAGCCCCGGGAGGCGAATTTAGGTGGAAATTGTCGAGATTCGCGTGCGCTTCCCGAAGCCAGTAATCTGCCGCTTGTGAGCTAATAACTGTTGTTTCTGGGTATCGGTATCATATAGCACGAACATGCAAATTTTTTATTCAACACATCCTAACTTAAACTTTGATACAACCAAAATAACACTGAGGCACAATTGTGCTCAAATTAGCTAGATATTCAATATAAAATTCTCGTGACAAGAACGAGCCCATCGTTTATTTAACAAACATATTTTAAATGCCTACATTGTATATTGCTTCTGGGTCCGGACCAGGGAGCACTTATCCAGTGGAGAGCGCATAGATACATTTTCGTTTGAAACACAACTCACCAATTTACGGGCGGCGGGGGGACGAGGTAAGAGAGCTGTGGTTGGTAAGCCGCTGCGAAACTGTCTGGGGCGGCCCGTCATCGTACATAGGTTGCGTATGCGAACGTTCGTTTAATGCAACAAACGTTTGGCGAGCCGCATTCCCCCGCAGGCGCAGTCATTTAGTCTCTGGTCCGGACTATAGTCTAGCCGCTGAGAGAATGCGATCCTGGCACATGTCAGTTTGGGATGATCACGTTACATTTGCATGTGATATAATGTATTATTGACATCATTTTAACATAAAATCCAAAAACATTAATAAAAAGATCCGTTTAGCGTTTGCCGAATGTATACAGGGTGTAACAAAATGTGTAGTCATATTTTAGCCTAATTTTGGGTAGTTGTTAGGGACATCATTATGAACAATTTTTAAAATGAAACCGATTTACGTAGACCAAAAAGTTACGTAGGATAATAAAAACATAGAAAACGTGTACAAAGGCGAGCTTTGTCACTTCTCCAAATCACCTGCCCGCCCATTCGCCCGGCACAAAATGTATGTTAAAGTGAAAAGTAAAGTTGCGGTTTGTTAATCTTAAAGTTGTTCAGAATGTTCTTCCTAACAACCCCCTAAAATATGATTACACCTTTCTGTTACACCCTGTATAGATCAGTTTGGCGTCTGTCAGATGGAAATAAATCACGAAACCCAGAGAAGTTGGTTAATTTATATATCGTTGTTCAAACACGCTCATTCGCTGTGACAAAGATCGTTAAAAGTGGGTAAGTAGACTCTCGTATTTTATTTTCAGGAATGACAAGACACTCCATATTTTATCTTGGAAGGAGTAAATAATGTCTCTTTTAAGGTTACTTTAACGTATAATCTTCTTTGGATAGCTGCGGTACCTATTGGAACTTGTGTTAAGAGCGTGCGAGCGTCGCTTCATACTCATACAGTGTATTTAAGGTTTTTAATGCGTTGTTTCATCAACACAGGAGGCATACTTTGTATTGCAATATGAGGTTGTTGATTCATGAACAAATCGAGCGTTCTTTCGGTTTCCTGAATCTTTTTTTTATATAGAAATGTTAGTGAATAATTTATAATGAATAATACTCGGGGCCTAAGTTACGATGGGCATTCTCCTTTAATACCTTGTTAAACGTGGGCACAATTGTGCCTCTGCTACCCCTTATGGGAATTGTCGTGATGTTAGATTAATCTGATGTGACGAATTTGCTATCATCCCTTTTGAGAATATACCACATTGACCATGGTCAATAGCAAATTCAAGTCTTTTATGTTATCCAAATGGATAAACCGCAACTTTTTCAAATCCTCAAACAATTCTAACAGCCGGATGACACCAGAATTCCGAAACACGACGAATTTTCGGCATTTTCGGTAAACATAGGTCTCCGATCGATCCGCTTGGAGCGATGCAAATTGAGTGCCCGCTTATCGTTGCACTTTATCCGGGGTGCCTGCTTGCATATTTAACATATATTTGCTGGGGATGCGGCAGATAGGCCGGGTGGGCGGATACTGGGCGCATTTACATGCGAGCATAGAGTGCTGGGCAGATGCGACGGGAAGAGACTGGAGGCCGGCACAATGCTATCGTCTTATCCCACTCGTCTGAGGGGGGGCATTTTGGCGGAATGAATGAAAAAGAAAGTGGAAGTAACCGGCCAAGTGCGAGTCGGACTCGCGCACGAAGGGTTCCGTACCATTATGTATAAAAAACCGCAAAAACATCACATTAGTTGTATGGGAGCCCTCCTTAATATTAAATTTATTTTATTTTTTAGGATTTTTTGTTATAGCGGCAACAGAAATACACCATCTGTGAAAATTTCAACTGTCTAGCTACCACGGTTCATGAGATACAGCCTGGTGACAGACAGACAGACAGCGAAGTCTCAGTAATAGGGTCCCGTTTGGCACCCTTCGGGTACGGAACCCTAAAAAGACTTTATTAGCACACATTAGATTACAGCTTCATAGTTAGTGCTGAAAGGCCCCGGCTCAGCAATGCTGAGCTGAGACGGTCTCAGCTCAGCGCTGGTTTTCAGCCGGACTTCGAAACACAAGGACTACCACATACACATTACCACATAATGAGAATCGTTGTATGTAAAATATTTAGAACTCTGGTCATCTCCGGCACAACGAGTCATTGGTGAATCGTAATATCGCCGATTAATTTGTATCATTGATCTGTTTCATTGGATCGGAGACTCATTTGCGTCGATTTTTTCTTTGATGAAAACAGAATCGATGGAAAATGATGACGGATTTCAAGCTATTAGGTTAGGTCGTTAGTATTGGCACCTTTGTGCACTATTAGGCAGATTAGCAATAGTCCTCCCAGAGACTGCTCCAGCCGTCTCTAATCTTTGCCGGGTAATTGTCGGGGCCCTACGGGGATAGCGGCGCGAGCGCGAGCGGTCACGAACCGCTCTAAACATAGAGGCTTGCCCCTGAACGATGCCACCATATCCGAGCTGAGTCAGGGGACGTCACGTGACGTGGAAAAAGTGGAATTTGTTTACTTACTGGCTCAACGTCGGCACAAACTGTGCCTCTGCAACTACATATGAAAAAATAGGACGCTTTATTTTTGAGGCACTTAAGAAAGCTTGCTTTCGTGGTAGGAATTTATCCAGATCAGCATTCAGTTTTGACGGATTCGATTTATCTCCTTACTATATAAATAAAGTGTATTAAAGACCTGCACCAAATGAACTTAGGGATAAACTGTGTAAATATTTTGGTGCTAGTGCTAGCTCAGGACTAAAAGGCGAGTCTAAAGTAGCAACATACTTATGGGTCCGACTATCCTATTAGCTGATTGTTCAGTATATCTGTCACCGTAAAATTGTGAAACCCGCGAGATTATTTTCTAACGGTTTTAAATGCGTTAGATTTTAATCTGTCGATAAATCGTGAACTGTACCGAACTTCATACAATATAACGCGTTGATAAACTGAAACGACGAATCACTGGGCAAAGGGTGGGCCAGGGTAGGTGAAGGATAAAGGGATCCCCGTTTATCCTTCGTGTAAGGTTGACTTGTAATTACCAAAAAAGCAGAAATGCTGAATCTTGTCGATCTTGTTTACAATTTATCGACATGTTATAATCTAACGTTTTTTTTTTTTCGCAATCAAAAAACACACCATCAAAATAACACTACACAGACATATCCCAACTTTACCTACTCAACGCCCGCGTGGTAATTTTTTTCATCACTGTCCCGTTGAAAAGTTCATTCGTCCAGGGTCCAAGCGTCGTAAGAATGCATTAGACAGGCTAACGTGAAACGAAATTATAAAAAGCCGCGGTGCAAGAGGCAATAAAAGGAACGGTGGGGTTCGGGCAAACGACGAGTATGATTGATGTGAGCGAAATTACCGCCGACGAGCCCGGGACAACAGAGAATGTGTGTTGTGTGGCGTGGAAAGATCAGCTGGGGACAGGGTATGAGGTTTGAAAAATAGAGGCCTAGGGTTTCAATGCATTGCACGAAACAGTGAGAGCTCTTGCTAGAGATATGCTCTTTGTACACAATATAATATAAAAAATATGTAGATTACGATCCTACGTATCTAGACATCGTAATGAAATGAAAATTGCAGAAAGTGGTCCGAGAATTCGGTGAAATTTAATGAATTCATATTTCCTGGCGACACACGGGGGTAGCAGTCGACTACGATACAGACAAATACAAAAAAAACTCTTATATACACAGACGACTCGTCAGGAAATGTCCCGGGATTAAAAGGCCTTGTATACTCTAAGACGTCGGCTAAATCCAAGATGGCCGTCGCCGCATCGCCACACTCAGTATCAGGTTTGCTTTGTTGTGACGGTGTGAAGTTTGAAAGGGTCATGTTTTATGTTGTCTCGGTCAATAGTGACAGGGTCTACTTCCTTAGCTTGGGATTGATCGCTGAGAATCAGGGTAGAATCATCGTTGACTATTTTGTGTTGTTTTGTAACTTTGTGCTCATTCATTACCTTTGTGTGAAAGGGGGCAAGACCATCGCCACTCTAGAGGTATGAATTATGACACAATCGGTCCAATGACTCACTGTCAGATAGACTTGCATATCGGGTTATTTAATGGTAAACAACATAATACCAATACCTGTTCTCAGATGTAGTAGCCAGGTCAATCATAATTCCATGAAAAATTACACTTAACTGTAGGAAGAGTGTGATCGGAAATATTAGAGAAACCTGATAGTTTGGAATGAGCCGTTCAAAAACAAATATACGCCAATTGTAACTGATAAATGACACCGATTTGTCCCTATCAGCCCTTGCCTATACCAACTACCATCAGCCTGAGATATGGCAAAAGTAAATCACTAAAATTAGCGGAGACGTTGTTCAGAACTTCGCTAGATGGTTCTGTGGTGTTGAGTTATCGTTCAAAATTAAAGTCGAGATTTAAATAATTTCCTCCACTGATGTCTTCCACGCCTACCAGGTTAACTTTTTATGTTGTTTTCTGCCAATAACTAGATATTATTGCTGTGAGACCTACGGGTAAAATGTTCGCTTCGAAAATTAGCTCGCTCATTTCTCTCTTTCTATTTCGGAATTTGTGGAGAAAGGTCGTTCGCCCTATTTGTATTGGTCAAGTCAAAAAACATAGGTCATTTTATAAATTAATGACTATCTGATTATGTATACGTTTTCGATTACAGCCATTTATAACGTACTGTTTTGATGAGTAAGAAATATGAGTATCAATATTTTTCTAAGATATTTCCAACCATTTAAGCGACGTCTCATGTAGCCTTCAAAAATACATGTGACATATCTTATCTTTTGGATAACGACAAGCACGCTACCGCACACAGTAATAAATTGAAATCTTCGATTCTAATCGACCCTATGCGTAATGAATGACATGGATCCGATATTCAAAAGATTCTTATCAGTTTGTCCATACTCATGTCAACGACAGGGCATTTCTTTAATCACTGTTTAAACGTTAACTAATTGTGTATCGTTGGAGAAAGTGCTGGCTGTATGGTGCAAGCGGGAAACATCAGATATGTCGATTTGAATACATCAGGAATAATGGTGACAGTACACCTGCCTTTAATTTCGAAATTTATTAATTATGACGATACATCTCGTCGTTTTCAAGCACTATTGAAAGCTTTCAAGGCGGAATGTTACCTTTGCTAGTTTGAAACTCTACTTGCACTCCACATCATTAGGGGAAAATAGTAACATTTTACAATACATTTTAACCAGTCTAATCATGAATAACTAAGCTTACATTGTGGGGTGATGAATTCTGCTGTAAAATCCTAATTAATGTTTATCTCAGTTTGCCAATTAATTTATGTCTAAATCGGCATCGAAGGGTTGTGGCTTGAATTTTAAATCCTTTCTTCTTTTTGGGACAGATTTTATGTTTTTTTTTATTCAATAAGGCGGTCACCTTATCGGCCTCATTACGTATTCTACATTGTTAGTTCCACTAAGATAAGGCGGAATCATAAATGGAAAATTTATCGAGCTAAGCTTATTGTGTTTATGGTAACAAACAAACCATCGTCCATTACATTATTTATTATTACAAACGATACGTAATCTATTATCCAAAGTTGATTAATCGTCGTACCTCCTAAAAAGACATGCTGTCATTTCTCTTGCCTTTACCGGTAACTTCAAACCTCAGCACTAGGGGGCCGGCTAGTAGACATAGCTGAGCTTAAAGCTCTCGGTTCATAAATCTCTTAATGGTTTTTATTTGTTTTTTGTCCAGATATTTTATACGGATGTCTCATTGGGCGCCTGCCCGGGTTAGATTTTTGTTTATGATACGCTGCGCCCGCGCTGCGCCCGGATTGAATTACTTTGTATGTAGAATGGACGCCAAGTTATTTTTTATCGAACGAATGTTCATTGCATTAGAACAAGAATTTATTTTATTAACATCCTATTCACGTGGACCGGGTGATTTTACTCAATCAATATGTCAATTTGGAAGATTATAAACACAGCTAAACAACAATGTTTTTTAAAACCGTTAATCCGACGTATTCTCAGGCTTTCACGCTTTGTGACCGGCCAATTTAATTAACACATTTCAGTTTACAATTGGTATTAATTGATGCTACTATGAGTTGAAAGAGTTTCGTGGGCGTCGAGAGCCCTTCCGGACGGTGGGTCGTAGAGAGGCCGGAGTGGTGCACAAAGAAAAGATTGAGTCATCATAACAAATGCCCAACTCTTCTCGAGGGCAGGGAACTCAGTACAATCGAACGCTTCTTATCTGTGACGGCTCGAATCATTGTGGCCCAAATCGTGCCGCAGCGCAATGACGAAATGGTCCAAGCCAGCCTCACTACCTCTCCGTCTTCACAGCTCGCGAGATCCCTTTGTTGACTCGTCGAGTTCATTTCGAATGCCTTTTTGTAAACGTCCGTCCGTCTACTTTTGTAATGCTCAGTCGCCGCTAACTTCATAAATCGTATCTATTACTTACCATCGACCCCATCGACGAAGAATACAGCGGATGTGCTTCAAAGAAATCACAGACACGAATCCTTGAAGAATGTCCAAAAAGGCCAATAAGTCACATTTCGGTTGCCAGTGTTGCCACATTACCGTGCAACGCATGTCAAGTTCGCAGGTGATTGCGTTCAGGCATAATCAATCTTTTAGTAACACACTGAACAAAAACTCGCCAAAAACATAAAAGGAACAGCGAAAAAATCATATCCAAAAATGCGGAGCGTAACAAAAAATCTAATTACCGCCGAAAATAACTGACTTTCATTCATTAATCATATTGATGAATGCATTAAGCGTCGCGCTGATAGTTAAACCGCGAGTGTCCGTTCCGCTGACGAAATTATTCCTCGATCTTCTTTCAATACGATCTTTTTTGAGACACCAAAATCATCAAATAATGCAATTCATCTCGGATCTCGTGCTCGAGCAACAAAACCAGAGCATTAATTTGGTACATAGCGTCCGTGATCACGAGCGACGATACATCCGTCCTCTCAACTCCTCGCTCGCCGAACATGCCTGTTGACAATTAAAAAACCCGGTAATTCTTATGTTCTCCTAAAGTCACTGTTCTGATGTAATCTGCAATACAATAAATAATATGCGTTTGCAAAAACCGTATTTTAATCAACCGAAACGTTATCTCATTTCATTAAGGCAAGATTTTCATGTAGAAAAATGCGTCTTGTTTTTTGGAGTGGCCGTATTAAATAAAAGCCCCGTGGGTTGGCTACATTTTGTCATTCCGCCGGCCAACCAGCCCGATATTTGTCGATGTAGCCGCCAGTCGCCTGCATTTTTAGAATTATTAATTTGCCCCGTGTTCTTGCACTGTGTTAAACTGCCTGATTTTTGTGCTCGTCTTATAAATAAAACATCAGTCGTCTCGCAATGGTTTTGCGCGAAGCCGGGGCTTGTTTAAATACTTTATGTAGGGATTTGCTTTGATTGTTCACCAAAATGGTATTGTTTGGAATACAAAGTTGATGTATCTCGTTTTGGTAGCGGAAAAAAAACTAATAGGTAGACAACCACATCATTAACTTTGAGAGTAGTTAATGAATTTTCTGAGAGTAAAAAGTTAGAGACTGGAATTAAACCTTTTGGCATCTTCTTAGCGTTTTCGATTCGTCTTACTACAGAGGTAGGTAGGTACTAGGAGTACATCAGTGCTTTACAGGTCAATAGCCAAGACGAATGAATCAAATGGTGGCCTATTTATTTTATTACAGGAAAACGAACTACAAATCCGTACAACTTTGTGACTACAGCTTCCCAACATTGTTTAATTTTTGATAAGAACTTTATTATGAAATAGTTAATAAGCGTGCTTTTAAAACAACACACTGCAACAACACGTAATTCAGGGGCAGAGGCACAGCTAAACCTACTTCGTCTAACTACTTTAATTGAGTTTAAATGTTTACTTTAATTGACGAAAAATCTTTTATTTCTACAAAAATAAACCTAAGCCTCTCCTCCGCAGGTCGAAGTCGTAATCCTGGACAAAAACGACAGCCCCCCAGAATTCCGTCACATCCCGCCCGCTTACTCCGCATCAGAAGACCTGGCGCCGGGCCAGCTCATCGCCACCGTCTCCGCAGACGACCCTGACACCATCGGCAGCATTAGCTACAGCATTCAGTCAACTGGCCCCACGCCCTTCACGCTCGACCCCCACACTGGGGCCCTGACGCTGAAAGATCCGCTGGATAGGGAAACCGTGGCCGAGTACCAGATCGTGGTTAGAGCTGACGATGGAGTGCAGTTCACGGATGTTAATGTGGTCATACAGGTATTTTTTACAACAGTGTAATTTTTTAGGAATTACTACTTATCGGATGATGTCGGATTGATTATCGTACCAGATGGGTCGACGACATTACCAATTTCGCGGGAAAGGCCTGGATTCGATTGGCACAGGAGCAGATAAAAAGAGACAAATAGGAGGAGGCTTAAACCCAGCATTGGGTGGAAACAAGCTTCCAAAGATGATGATGATGATGATTAGTTCTCAAGGTCATTCAACATTATAACATAGGTACAATCACAACATAATCGTAGATAATAAAATAAAGTTATAAAAACTGAGATAAGGGACTAGTGAGAAGATACCGACGACTATCCGGAATTAGTATGAAGAAATAATTAATTTTGTTGAGGAAGCAAGGAGATATGTTCCATCTTCTGTGATAAACTCATCAGGAAATGTGAGCTTAGTTCGCGGCAGGTTAATGTATTTGAGCGATGTATCACCCGCACCTAACCATATATGAGAAAGAGAGGTCACAGCTTACTCAGAACCAAAGAAAAAAGGCATGGCTTGTAACATTTTGATAAACCGCGATGCGAATGGCACAAGACCGGATAAGTTGTTCTATCAAAGGGGGCTTATTATACCCAGTAGTGGGGCGAAACGCGCTGATAATGATGATGATGAATGATCTGAATATAAGCTTATCTGAAGCAGCAACCTTAGCAGATGGCACGCGCGATCACTACTGGCACTAACTGAAAACCAGCGCTGAGGGCCCCCGCCCTCAGCACAATGCTGAGTTAGGGCCTTTTGCACAGCAGAGGGAAAGAACACACCGCGGCACTCACTACCTATGGTCTGTTGTGTAATAAACGCCATTTCTTTCTTTCTTCTTTCTTTCTCTTTCTATCTTATATTTTTTCTCACAGGTCACAGACACCAACGACAACCCGCCAATGTTCACCGAAACTGCCTACTCTTTTGACATCTCCGAGAATGCACCCCGTGGCTCCACTATTGGGACAGTCTTCGCGCTTGACCTGGACTCCGGCGCAAACGCACAGCTGACGTATACGCTGATCTCGGACTGGGCGAACGATGTCTTCTCGCTGAACCCACAAAGTGGAGTGTTCACTTTGACGGCTAGATTGGATTATGAGGAGGTAAGTGCCCGACAGGTTACCAAAAGAAGAACAAAGATCAGTTGGTAGCTACCTGCCAGATGGTCGATGATAAAGCGAGGATAACAGGACAGGGTTGAATTGCGCGTACATGAGGAGGTCTACGCAATAGATGATATGCTTTAGGTCTCGTCCAGGTTACAATCGCTAAAAAGGTAGTAGTCATAAAGTAAGGTCAGATGTCTAAATAGGGCTACTTGAAAGTCTTGAAACTGTGCTAGAGTGGTGAAGTGTGACTCAGTCTTACTTGATAACAGCGAATATATGCTTTAACTAGATGTTTGTTCTGGTACTGCAAAAGCCTCGGCATTAAAGGACCAGTTTTAAAACCAATTTCACTATAAAATACAAAGAGGAAACTTGTAAACGTTGAGCCATATAAAAAAACAATTGATAAAGTAGTCTAATATAATGCCTTTACAGTTCATTCACCGTGAAACTGGATAGAATTAAAATAATCGTATAACAAACACGTCACTATGATCTTATAAGTGGATTAAGCAATAAAATGGCTGCCTTAGTGTAGATTGGAGAAAAAATGTATTAATTTTCCGCAATGCAGGCTATTAACACGATAACTTACTTCAATATTTTTGCTTTTTCGCGAATCGATTAATTATGAACAACTCCATACATTTTTATCATCTGCTCGGGATAAAATCCCTAGAATCCGCTTCAGTACCTAACACACTAGAGTTAATAATCAAAGGTAAAAATAAATTGTCATTCACATGAAAACGTTGCGTAGCGTT
This sequence comes from Argyresthia albistria, assembly GCA_963457715.1. Lineage (NCBI taxonomy): Eukaryota > Metazoa > Arthropoda > Insecta > Lepidoptera > Argyresthiidae > Argyresthia > Argyresthia albistria. The sequence continues at coordinate 10,127,510 of OY735267.1, read as the reverse complement.
ACCCTTTTTAATCGCTGTAATGGAGTTGCACCCTTAGTTTACTCAAGTTTAGCGTTAACATTCCAGCTAGTGGTACTTGGTGTTCTAAATATACCCAAACATACCATTTACAGTAAACGGAGTTCACTCGTACTAGCTTGCACCTTCATGATGGTTGTCTGATTGATTTAAAACTAACTTTCGATTATTTTTACTGCCAATAAATAACAGAATCGCGTGTGTAAGAGACATTTGGAATTTACACGGCTATCTGAATGTCATAAGGGCTAGGGCCGGAGGCGGTTTTCCCTATAAGGCTGGCACAGGCATAGGTTTGTACAAATGCAAATAGGTGCAAGGCGTTTTGTAACAGATATATTTTTTCTTAAAACTAAAGGTACAAGGTGTGAAAAACTAAACACTATTGTATTATGGGTTTATGGCACACACCCTTGGCCCTTCATGGTCGGAGGCGTATATAATACCCACATTACAGAAATATTTATTTTTAGCTTGGTTTATGAATGGCTAAGGCCAATATCCAAGATTTAGATGTAATAAACGCCATTTCTTTCTTTCTTTCTTCTTCTTTCTAAGGTCTGTTATCAATCTTACTCGTATTCGGGTAAAGGTCTGTGCCCCTCGGTGGGGACAGTTATGGGCTACATTCACACTAATACAAGGTCCATTAATAAACAGCTCAAGTTGACAGATTTAAATGGTAAAACCATCATTATGACAAAACTGAGATAACTCTTGGAGCTGAGACCTTTTTAGGGTTCCGTAGAGAAACAAGGAACCCTTATAGTTTCGTCAAGTCTGTCTGTCCGTCCGTCCGTCCGTATGTCACAGCAACTTTATTCCAAAACTATTAAGACTACACAGTCTTGGTACGTAGATGTATTCTATAAACAGCTTTACGATTTTTATACAAAAACTGAAAAAAAATAAAAATTTAATGGGGGCTCCCCATACATGAAACTGAAACCAAAAAATCTTTTTTTCATCAAACCTACATGTGTGGGGTGTCTATAAAAATATCTATAAAGATAGGTCTTAAAGATAGGTCTTCAAAAATTAAGTGGAGGTTTCTAAAACCATTTTTCCTCAAAGTCAATCTTTAAAGAGACAGACCCATCCAAAGTGGCAAAAATTGTGTCCCCCCCTCTAACTTTTAAAGTAAGAGAGTGATAAATCTATAAAAATATATGCTGTATATCTCAATATAAACTTTCGATGAAAATTAGTTTGAACAAAATATAATAAGCAGTTTTTAAGATATAAAACATTTACCTATTAAAAACCGCAAAGATAACTTTGTCATTCATACAAACACTATGAAAAGCAATGTTACAACACAAACATCCAGTCATATAATTACTTGCTATTGCTACTAAGGAACCCTTCATGGGCGAGTCCGACTCGCACTTGGCCACTTTTTTATTAATACGGGCCTAACTTTCCTGTACGTACAAGTACAACATTGTAGCCACCTCAGGTTTCACGTTGTCACACAGTAAAACACCGTAGGTGTACTAAAATATCTTTAGAATTTATCACACAGTTTACTACATAAATACGAGTACACAAAGTGCAAAATAAGTTGTTGTTTACCTTATTCGATTCGAGCAATTAAATAGTAATCGAGACACCCAATCGAGTATCATTTATTCAATGTTGTTGTTATGCAAATTCTTTCACACTGTTAGCGCCTGTCGAGTATTTTTATGTGTGAGTATATGGCTTCCTGAATTATTTTAGCCGAACAAAAAACCCTTTTGAAATGGAATTAAATATACTATTATCATTGAAGTCTGTGACTATTATACTAATATACTCTGTATCGTATTTTGACCACTGGTGCTCAAAAATCTTGGATATGTACAAAAGTGTATCCCTTGGCTGACTAGAAGATATTCATCAATTTCTTTTCTACCTGCCTAGTTTAGCCTAAAAGCATAAACCCATCACTCGTTGATGTAGAGGTCTCGTGTGTGGCTGAGGCCAGGAATGCCTGGACGCAAGCCTGTCCGAGGCAAAATTTTCCAGTTAATCCAAAATCACAAAGGTTATGGGGCAAACGTTTTGTGAAATAAATTATATTGAAGAAAATATACAACCTTTAACTATAACCTAAATAGAGGTTTATCATCGAAGAAATTCTTCCGTGTGAATTTCCGCCGTACATCCAGTTTTCAATTTCAACCACTTTAAACAAACTTAACATCCATCTAGCATCCTCACAAAAGACCCAACGATCGGCATCCCTAATAGCCGTAATAAAATTTCAACCCTGTCCCAGGCACAATAGGATTCGGAATTTATTCCTGACGTAAACGGTTCAAAAAGCCAAGTGATGGACAACCAGGAAGAGCGTGGATACTGAAAGTGATAAGTTTGCAGTCGCTCGTTCGTTTACTTTGCCTAGTTTACGGCGCACGCGCTTCTAAGCCGGTGAGGTATTTTGACGTTTCACGCTGGTGTGATTTGAATAAAAAAATATTTTTTTAGCAAGATGCCTTCTCCCATAGATATGTACGAGTTAGCAAAGTAAATTAAAGGCGGCAGGGGGAGAGTAATCGCCATTTTTCTCTAACATAACGTAAATTTATACTTTTATAGAAAAAAAAAAACATATTTTTGTTTATTTGTCATGATGATAAATGTTGATAAGGAATCAGCATCGCAATCACTCCGATTTAATAAATCTACCAATAAATATAACTTTTATTCTATTTTAATTGAGTTGCAATTTGCCAGCTCAAATTCATATACTTACTTGCCATAGATTGTGCGAATTTTCTCAATGCGTGCTGCAAGTGCACCTAGAGCAGTAAAAAAACCGTTAACAAAGGCTTCGTATTGTCCATGTCGGCGGTCGATCATAGAATTGGGCACATCATGATATGCCCAAACATGAAATATCATAAAACGATGAAATCTCTTAGGGCAAACAGCTCGGCAGCTTAGGTGAAGACTGAATAGTCTTCGTGTTCGTTTGACATGTATAACTGAATAAAAAACATACTGCTAAATAAATAGCTTTTAAAAAACATGTTTTCGTTAAAACACGCCATATTATGATATGCCCAGAAATGGCTTCGGCACATCATGAAATGGCGAGGCACATCATGATGTGTCAGATTCTATACGATCAGCCGCCGACATCCATGCGTCCGGTCCGTCGTCGTCGGCACGTCTTTATGTCACAGCCTGGAAACTGTTATTTGATGACCTCTGTGGCCAATTCATCTTGGTTCACAAGCTAGAGGGATCGTGCCACAATCGAAAATACAATAAGCATACATCAGAATAAGAGTGGCCAGGGACCAGCGAAGTTAAGGCAGTATTTTAAAACTCCGTGAATAGAGGGTAATCTCATCGCTACAGCTACTGAGATATGAAGATCTACACCATCGTTACTTAAATTAACTTACAATAGACCCATACTATTTATTACACCATGATTACTCTATCTATATATCACCGTAAAATTGTAAACTCGTGAGATTACAATCTAACGAAAAAAAAAACGTTAGATTATAATCTGTCGATAAATTGTAAACAAGATCGATAGGCTTTAGCATTTATGCTTTTTTGGTACTTACAAGTCAACCTAACACGAAGGATAAATCTTCGCTCACCTCCTTTATCCTTCACCTACCCTAACCCGCCACTTTACCCAGACATTCATCATTTAAATTTATCAACTAGCGTTATATTTTAAGAAGTACGGTACAGTTTACAATTTATCGACAGATTACAATCTAACGAATTAGAATGTAATTTAACGGGTTTCACAATTTCACGGTGACATATTCATACCAAGTGCTTTACACTTTAGTCGGGGGCAGTATTCTCAGAGTCACTTGAGAGGTGTGATGAGCACACAACACTTGACATAGACTCAACCCGGTCGAAAGTTACCGGGTTCTAGCGAACTGGCTGTTTTCATGGTCCAAGTTAGTCGATTGAAGAGGGCTCGTTAAAGTTAAATTGTTGGATTTTCATAGTAGGTAATTGCAGGGGACTCAAAACCTATGTGTACTTCCCGTCAACCTATAATCACGTTTGCCAAAACAAGTAAAAGAAAACATCTGAAAACTTAAAACGTCTATCTTTTTACAAAAATGTGTGATTTGGTTTACATTATAAAACTATGTAGAAACCTAATTACACCAGTTAAGAGATTTACTTTCACAAATGTTGACGGTAGAATGCTTAATGCATAATATTGAATATCATAATTACACTACCCAAATTCATTAATGGTAATTCGTTTCTCAAACTCCCATTTTGTATTTAGTCTTGTAAACGTTGTACACAAAACTCGTCAGCACTTTACTTAGACCGGGGCGCGTGGTCGAAAGAATTATCTCAACACAAATCTTGTCGGTTCAACGACCTGTTAAGTTGGTCTAGTACCTGTAACCGATGTTTTGAAGTAGCCCGCATAATAATAACTATGTGGCTGTATAATTTTAACGTCAGAAATAATTGTGTTTGCTTGACAACTCTTCTGCCTGTTTGTTACTTGATTTAAAGATTCTATTTAGCGGAAGGTTTTAGTTTTTGTGTAGCACTTTTTGAGTCTGCTCTTTATTAGTATATAGGGTTCCTTACTTGGAGGGTCCCTAGCGTTACCCTGTAACTAAATCTCCGCCGTCTCCATCAGATTGTCCGTCAGCGGGCTGTACTGTAATAGGTCGAGATTTGAAATATTCACAGAATGAAAGAGGAATTTTTAAAAACATGCTAGCAATACTAGGCACTGTTTTTTGTGTTTTTCTTTATAGGATGGTACGGAGCCTATCGCTTCTTGCGAATCCGATACGCACTGAAACGTTTTTTTCTGTGTGGATTTAATCATTAGACATCCACCTTAGCTTATTTGTGTCACAAACGAGATTCGTAAGATTACATCTGTAAAAAAATATATCTTACACGATAAAATCAATAAATCAGGCATGGCAATAGGAAGTTTTTCTTACACAACCTTTTACCTCTGACTAAAATATATTTTATACTTATAATTCTCCAAACAAATCCACGAAAGTATTCAAATCCCACCAAAGCTCAGCCTCTACAAACCGGAGCATCAATAACTGACTCCATCATCATCCCAAACTAATTATTTTTCGTTCGGGCCGGAGCATAATTTCCCTTATTTTCCTCATAATATTTATGTAGATTAGTAAGAAGCGATTAATTAAAGTTAAATTGATCGTGAGATAACGCTTATGGTTAATGTCGCAGCATTCCGTACGGGCTGTGGGTTTATAGCACCACGTCCAGTTGGCCCTTTCATCTGATAGTTTTATATGATATTTATTGTATGTTTACATTGGACGGTTGTTAATTATACTTAATGCTTTAAAGATGACACTTTTTCTGGATACTCAAATATATCGTAATGATATAGGACTTGGCAGGGCGGGAGTTGTTTAAATTGTAAATCAAATCTTTGTACATGATTACTTATGCTTGTAATCCCAAGGAAAGGTTTGCAAGACTGGCGAGAGCTGTAGTTTCACAAAATAACTCCAGAATATTTACAGTAATTAAAAAAACCTCATCAACCCTCACTGAGCCAGGGTTGCGGAGTAAGACTCAATCTAACTCGTATTCGGGTGGAGGTTTGTGCGGCTTGTGGGGCCAAATATACATATGTATTTTTTTTATAAAAGCTGACATTTTGGTATCTGCTTAAGCTCCAGACAGAACTCTACATATTTATTTCCTTTACTTATCTCGGATTAGCTTAACACAGTATCAGTTCTTCGTTAGTGTAACTAATATCATTAGTTGAGTATTTGTAACGTTGTAATTGTAAGCTTTGGTTACTCATAGTAGCATTGAAAAGATGATACAATTTAAAGAGGTCAAGTCTGAACAAATTTTATAATAGCTACTAGTTTTTTCGACGACATCCTCTTTTTAGTTTTAAAAATCTTGTCAGTTCCTTTCAAACGTTAGCCAGTGAGACGCAACCTGAATATATGGCAAAGGATTTTAAAGGCGCCATTACTTTGATTTAATTGACACATCCGTTGTTATCATCCGCAGCTTTGGCACCGGTACCGGCGCGAAAAACCTTAATAACCCTATAGAAAGGCTATTTTATTAATTTCACATCAGAGTAGAAGGACAGCGGGACGATTACAGCTCATATAAAACATAATTCGAGTCACCCGCATGCCTTTTGGGCTTAAAAATAAGACGAGAATAAGTGAAATTTATTGCTTGGCGTGTAAGATATTGCATGTTGTAGGTAAGTCGCGGCAAGCTTCTCGGCGAAGGCCGGAGTTGCCTCGAAGCGAGTTTTTATGCAAGGTGGACGATCCATAAAAAGTATAGACTTGGAAAATTATATAAAATTTAGTGCGGGCCCATCGTTCAAGGGTTCGGGCTCAGCGTTCGCGGAAGACGTGGGTGTTTACCGTCGACCGTTTTTGGAATCACTTTAGAAATCGTTTCATCTACTTCGTATCCGATGTGTTTGCCGCTAAGTAAGAAATGAAGTACCTACGCAACATAACAAGACTATGATTTAACTGTTGGATTGCAAGTGATAAAGCCGAGAAAAATATTGAGCCCTACGTGTGTACGTAAAACAAAACAAACAGCCTGCATCAAATTTATAGAAGCCATTATATCTGACAGAGATATGGCTCTAGTCATTTACTGTACTCTATGGCGGACATACGTAAAGATCCACTCACATGAAGGGTATTTGACCATTGTATAGGGTCTATTAAATAGAGAGCCCTTAGGGCCCGAATCGGGAGCCTGCGCGTAAACGAGAGACAATGAAAAAATAACACATTCTGACCTTGGTACTGGGCTTTTTACCCTCCAGTAACAAACAAACTGTGTACAATTTTGCATGTCCATTATTAAGCTGGAATTCGCATGAATTTTATTATAAATAATTTCTAAGTAGATGCTAGAAAGATTCTTAGTCGGATAGTTAAGCGGGTTAATGTCCGCTAACCAGAGCAGTATTGCCTTTTCTAAACAGCTAATTAACTAAATAGCTATCATAAACTGCTGCTTTCATAACTGTCCTTCAGAAAGCACTTAAATTTGTTGTCCTACCTGTTGTTCAGTTTACATAATTTGAAAACAATATTGATGGTACGAGTGGAAGAGGGTGAGAGAGGCCTTTGCCCAGCAGTGGGATATTACAGGTTCATAATAATAATAAATAACGAGTAAGTAATGTGAGTAAGTCGATATACTTGTGACTACCTATTTAGAAACTAAGGGCATTGAAATGATTGTAGGAAATATTTTTAAACATAGTCCAGTCTATATTTTGTATATGTTTGATGTATGTACATCAAACACATACAACAGATACATACATCAAACATGCGACAGATCCACGTTCCCCAAAAGTGTAAGCTTGCAGAGTAACTTAACTATAAGTAGATCGTGGGACCTCCTAAGGCCTTGCCATTCCATCAAATTCGACAGTCAATGAACCAAGGCAGTAAGGGCGAGATTCGACGACCGTCCGCGCCTCATCAAGTCCCAGCTTCTGCTAATTAGTAAAAACAATTCCCGCGCCGACCGCCCGCCATTTCCCCGTAACTTTGCTAGAGTGAGCGTGCTAATTCCGACCGGCGATGCTTTTTTCTTACCCCCGCATCATATTCGTTCGGCATTTGCCCGCTACAGAAATTAAGGTCCAAACAATGTCGAACAAAGCTACCGTCAGCAAAACATCCCGGCGCGGGATTCCGGCCGGACTTTTTCCTTTTTCGGGCGGCCATCTTGTTTCGCGAATGAGGCACCACGTCATAGCGCAGATTCTCCGATGTCCTATTATATGGAAAATGCGAATGCCAACTGTGTTCGGCGAATGTTACCGCCGCCGAGTGATAATGTTCGGTAATTATGTTCTGGTCTGTCGTTATATTGTGCGTATGAATGCTTTATGGTAGATAATGAAACGTGTACATCAAAAGCCTTAAATGCCCGTAGGTGTGTAGTTACAAGATATGAGAGATGCTTTAGCGATTGCGCGGTGTAATTCTGGGATCAGTGATTCATGAAAACAATTTTAACCTGTTTCATGTTTCATTTTATATTAAATGCCTTTACTCGTAGCCTCGTGATTGTACTGGGTATCCATATTTTAAAAGGTCCAGAACATTATTTAAAACTGTCAAAGATGTTGTCGAGTTTTGGATACAGACAAAGTAAGTTCACGAAGTAAGATATATTCTAACCTTCATTTATGAGTGGAAATTGATACTTTCTAAGAACGCTTCAACCAATAGGCACCAAACACTAAAATTGTAAGTACACATCAATATATCGAACAAAATATTATGTACCATATGAAAAGGGTATTGAATACAATGTCAATTAGTTTATATGTGGAACCACAACGCCATCGTAGTCAAAGCCGAGATAAGATAGTCCACTCGTAGGCGTGAGACGTGCAAATAAAATGAAAAGGAATTCGAAGTGTTAGTTCCGATGTACAAAAGGAAACAGCCTGGCTATGACACTTTTTGAGCAACAATGATTCTAACACCCTGATGATGAGAAGATAAGACCACGACGGAGGAAACAATCGGATGATCTCAAATAGTGCATATAGCTCTGTCATATCATTTTGTAATTATATATGCAATGCTTACTTACAAGATGTCAATGACATAGTACAATATACATAAGATAATTATAACATTTATTTGTAACCAAGTTCGGAAAGTAGTGATGACTTGTATGTGTTAGTCAAGTGCATTTAAGAGCCCCCTTATCACTAGTAATTTGCTTAAATGTTTCTCTGCAAAGCAAAGCTAAGTCCTTATCCAGCAAACATCTCCTATAGACTGATAAGATAGATTCCAAAACGAACATGTAAGAGTTAACTTTAAAAGACCAACTAGCCTTACTGATAAATGTTTCTTATTAAATAAATCATTCCTTCTTAGCTGGACTTACTAAAACAAGGCAAATGCGAATCCTATGTACCTACACAATTTTAGCTTCGTACCATAAATATACCAATTTCTTTGGTAATTAGGTGCCATACCACCTCGGCCTCAGTGGCGCAGCGGTTGCGCATCTGCCTACCATGCGAGGGGTCCCGGATTCGAATCCCGGCTGGGGACAAAAAAAAAGCCAGGTCTTAGATGTTTACATGTTTGTGATGTCGCTGTTTTTAGTTCCCACGACATAGGGTATCCTAGTGTGGGGCCAGAAGCAATGTATGTGCCTGTATGTAAAAGTTTTTGTTTATGTAAATGTTTGTGTTTATACCAGAACTTCAAACAATTATTAAAAATAGACAAATCTCCGTAGTCTAATAGTCAAAGGTCCGTAGCTCAAATTTGAATCCCTTGATTATATCCCCTGACTGGTTTTAATATTCTGATGAATATTTAGGAGACTACACTATCCTTTAATATGACATAAAAGTTCACAAGAGTTGTCATAAGGGTTCCACTTTAAAACGAAACACAAACTATGAGCGAAGCCCTTACACGAACACGCCATTTATCTAAAAGTGTGTGGGTGTCCACTAGCGAGTGTCGGCATTCGCAATACGTGCTTTGTATTGTACCATACTCTTTTCTACCTTGAGTGTTATTTATACCTTTAAATAGGCTTTAGATAAGTTCAAGTGTAGGTTTTGTCCTTGTCATTCCATTCCTTTTAGGTAACACTTATAGGCTGATTGTAATAAATTATCGTGGTAAGATAGCGTTAAGATTGAAGTTATATGAGGATAGCTTTTGACTTGGCTTTTTTGAAGTCGATGTCATTATTTCTCATTTACCCCAAACACCTGCAGTCCGGATGAGCAACATTTTTACGACCTGTAAAACCGTTCTAAAGGTTCAAATAGGACTACTTCAATGTTACTTATACCTTTCGAAGCTTCGTTCCTACGTGGGATCTGCCCCATTATTCGCTAACTCAGTGATGATCACTCAATGATGATCCTATTTAGCCGACTTATTTTGATATCTTTTGGTTACACGACAGTTGAACGACCCCAATAGCTTCTTAATTTTTACGGATCATCATTGAGTGATCATCACTGAGTTAGCGAATAAGGGGGCTGGTGTTGATATGAGTCTTCGTCCATTTAAAACATCTAATGAACCTTTAATCAGAAAAACCTTTTAGGTATCAATAATGATCATTTTTTTCTCTAAATCTCCAGGTGCAGCACTACATCCTTGTCGCACAGGCCCAGGACAACGGACACCCATCCTTGTCTGGCACCGTCACGGTCTACGTCAACGTGATCGATTTGAACGACAATGCTCCAGTGTTTGATCCAATGAGCTTCTCCAATGAGATCTTTGAGGATGTAACCATTGGAACGTCTGTTGTCACTATCAGTGCCACTGATTCGGATTCTGGTGAGTTAGATCGAAATATCATTTGACATTATTTTTTTGATGAGAAAGAAAACCATATACAGAGTGTAACAGAAAGGGGTGTACAACCCGAAAGAGGGTTGTTACGGACATCATTCTGAACAACTTTTACTATGGGACCGACTTGATCAGAGCAACTTTATTTTTATTAACTCAGTACATTTCGGGCCTATTGCTCAGCTGATCTGTATGGTGGAGTGAAAAATAAAGTTGCTCTGATCAAGTCGGTCCCGTAGTGAAAGTTGTTCAGGATGATGTCCCTGACAACCCTCTTTCGGCTTGTACACCCCTTTCTGTTACACCCTGTATTGATAAAGATAAAACTTTCCTGCGAAATCCATTTTAGTAAGTTTCCTGAGATGGTACTCGAATCCAACCCTTAATATGAATAGGAACTTCAACAAATATACCAAATCGTGTAGGTATCAAGATACGTAACTAATTTGATTACTATTACTATTTCAGGTCAAAACGGAAAGCTTACCTACAGCATCACTTCAGGAGATGACGCTCGTGACTTCCAAATCGTGGAGAATGGTACCATCTACACTAGGAGACAGCTGGACAGAGAAACCTTGGCGACGTATAACTTGATAGTTACTGCCAGGGACATGGCCAAGCCTCCGGAGCCCCAGTTGTCATCTACAGTCCAGGTCAGTTTTAAACAAACACACTATAGTTAGTAGAAGCTGCAAAAAATCTGTATCCCAAGGTTTTCCAAAATCTTATTCTGGCGTGATCTAAAGAATTAACCTAAACGTTTGATAAGGTATAATTTAAATGCACGCACATCTTAGAGTATATAAGGCAAGCAACCCAAGGTTAACCTTACCCTAAATTATTACCTCCAGTTTAAACATTCAATAATTTCTAAAGCTTGCTCTCGATAACCGAACGTCTTTAAACTTTACCGTGAGATGTTTGCTTTTACCACTAGGTGTGACTTTTAGTACGGTACTGCTGAATGATTATGACGATTCGTGTGTACACACTAAGCACACAAATTCTCTAGCGATCATCCCTATTAGACACGCTATGAATGAAAAAAATATTTTGGTGCGTTCGGTACTTTTTATTAGTTTCTTGTAAGATTAAAAAAACTTAAAACGCACAGTATGAGGACATTTATTTTTAAGATCATGAAGATGCCCAATAAAAAATATTATAAATGTTGACCTAAAAACGTTGTGTGGAACTGGTCCATTCAAAATCATTGCTCAATTATTAGAACTAATAAATCACCAAAATTTGATAAGTGGTATAAAAAGTCATCTAAACTAACGATGAAAATATATCAATTGAGATTCAAGCCCGTATAGCGCAGAAGTCAAAACATTGGTACAAAAGAACTCATATGAAGAGTTGACTCTGGCAGCAGTTAACTCAGTTGCTTCGTTATAAGCTATTGTTGGTTCAAGCAATGCCTTTATACAATGTAACCATGATGAGACGTCGCAACTTAATTCCTATTTATTTTTCTGCTCACTTCTCTGCACAAATATCACTTCTGATCAGTGGAGTTTGAGTACCATTTGCTTTAAAGCCTCCCGTGTGTATTCATGTTAGCCTCAAAGTTTATCTTATGCATTTCTCGCAACAATATTATGATAGAGTATTCACTCAGGTATTTTTTTACTTTGCTAAGAACGTCTGTTACTCGGTTAGTATCATTATTTAATTAAATTATGTATTTATTTACATTTCAGGTTACCATACAATTAAAAGATGTCAATGATATGGCCCCAGAGTTCATCTCTCCAAACGTGACATCAATCTCTGAGAATATCCCGTTGAACACAGCGATCATGACAATCAAAGCTACAGATAAAGACGAAGGAAGAAATGGCTACGTCGAATACTTTATGGTACCAGACCCTGAAATCAATGGTTTCTTCTCACTAGGGAACGTCGATGGGATTCTACGAGCTACGGGAAAACTTGACAGGGAACTGAAGTCAAGCTATAAAATAAGTGTTTCCGCCAGAGATAGAGGTGACCCACCAAGGGTAACTGAAACTAGCATTATGATAAATATCTTAGATGAGAACGACAATAGTCCTGTATTTGACCCAAAACAGTATAGTGCTTCTGTGCCAGAGAATGCTAGCATCGGAAATAGTGTTTTACAGGTAATAAAAAATTAACAACATACCTATTTATACCGTTTATAGTTTTATTTAGAGTTTGGTCAAGCAAATATAATATTATACTTATTTTTCAGGTGTCAGCAACAGACATAGACGAAGGTTCTAACGGTCAAGTAAGATATTCGATAGCTTCAGGCGATGAAAATAGAGACTTCAGTATAAGCGAAGACACTGGCGTCGTACGAGTTGCTAAAAACCTCAATTTTGAGAGAAAGTCTCGGTACATACTCACCGTAAGAGCTGAAGATTGCGCAGAAAACGATATTAGATTTGATACAGCCGAGCTATCTATTTCAATTCAAGATATAAACGATAATCCACCCACGTTCCTGGATTCACCGTACTTAGCATACGTAATGGAAAATGTTATTCCTCCTAACGGCGGCTATATAATAACAATACAGGCTTATGACGCTGATTCACCACCATTCAACAATCAAGTGCGTTATTTCATAAAGGAAGGAAATGCTGATCTGTTCAAGATAAACGCATCGACTGGCCAGATATCACTATTGCGAACTTTGGATAGAGAGATCCAGGAAGAATACGTTTTAGCTCTTGTGGCTATGGATACAGGTTTGTAAATGCTTTATATTTCATGGTAGGTCGTTCAATTTGTTGTGGGTAATTCAATATATAATTTTGCCTCGTTTACTATTTCAGGCTCACCGCCACTAACTGGCTCCGGCACAGTGAAGATCATAGTTCAAGATGTAAACGACAATAGTCCTGAATTTGAAAGACAAAGCTACAAAACTGCAGTAAAAGAAAATCTTTCCCCTGGAACAACTATATTAAGTCCAAAAGCTACAGACAAAGACGTTGGAAACAATGCGAGAATCAGATATAGCCTGCTTGGTGACAAGTCGGAGAGATTCCATATTGATTCAACAACCGGTGTCATCTCAACGAATGCTACTCTGGACAGAGAAGAATGTGAAATTTATTATTTGATACTTATGGCACAAGACTCTTCCACTACGGATCCAAGAACAGCTACAGCCAACCTCACAATTGTCGTAGAAGATGAAAATGATAATACACCTATGTTCCTCAAACCCGTTTACAGAACTTACATATCAGAACGAACTATGATTGGTGATTTTGTCTTTGGTGCAAAAGCAACGGATAATGATATTGGTTTGAATAAAAAGATTGTGTACGATCTCAAAGGTGAACACAAAAATCTGTTCGACATAAACAGTGAAACCGGCGTGATAAAAGCCAAAGAAAACCTATTGTATCGCTCGAAAAGTAAAAGTTCAACTTTCAATCTTATAATAACAGCGGCAGATTCTGGTTTAATTTCACGGCAGAATACAACTGAACTGATTCTCACTCCGGAATCGTCAGAGAATTTCCCAAAGTTTACAATGACCAACAAACTGACATTTCATTTCTCTGAAAATACTCCAGAAGGTGTGTTGGTAACAAAACTATCTGCAACTTCACCTAAGAAAGAATCGACTGGGCATCTTCAATATGCAGTAGCTGGAGGTAATGTGGGTGATGCACTCAGAGTCGAACCAATGAATGGAGAAGTATTTATAACTGGAAAAGGCTTGGATTACGAAACCATGCCACTTTATGAAGTCTGGTTTGAAGTCTGGACTGATTCAGATAACCCTCCTCTAAAGTCTTTTATAGAAATAGAAATAAAAGTAACGGACGCAAACGACAACGCTCCTGTGATTGAAAATGCTCTGTACAATGCTACTGTTCCTGAAGAGGAAACACCTCCGATATCTGTTATTAAAATCAATGCTCGTGATGCCGATTCAAATGAAAATGGAGCTATATCATTTAGACTGGTGGATACATATGATGACACGTTTAGTATAGATCCTGAATCTGGAGAAATCTCTACAAACATGGAACTGGATCGAGAAACCAAACCTTTCTATGAATTAGCGGTTGAAGCTTTTGATCACGGAGTACCTCAGTTAACTGGAACATCGACAGTTTTGGTGACAGTACTGGACAAAAATGATCACCCACCACGTTTCACGAGATTATTTAGCGTGAATGTTACTGAAAATGCTGAAATCGGATCTTTCGTCATCAAAGTAACAAGTTCAGATCAAGATACTGGACCAAACGCTAATGCAACATACAGCTTTGTACATAACCCGGGTCAAAAATTTATAATTGATTCTATCAGTGGTAATGTGACGGTTGCTGGAACATTGGACAGAGAACAGCAAGATGAGTACCTTCTTAAAGTAGCTGCAATCGATGGATCTTGGAGATCAGAAACACCACTCACAATAACTATACAGGATCAAAACGATAACGCACCAGAATTTGAGTACTCCTACTACAGCTACAATTTTCCTGAGCTCCAAAAGAAAAGCAGTTACGTTGGACAAGTTATCGCCACTGATAGAGATAAACAAGGTCCTAATTCGATTATATCTTTCTCTTTTCAACAACCGTCTGATCTGTTTGCGATCGACCCAGCCTCAGGCGAAATTGTTAGCAAATCTATGATGAACTACAAACGCACTTCAGTTGACTCGTCACCAGAAAATATGTATTCTGTTATTGTTTTGGCTACTGACAATGGTAAACCCCCAATGTCATCAGAATGCCTTGTGACGATAAACGTCGTTGACGCTAACAATAACGCTCCAGTATTTAAAAGTCATGAACGTTTTGTACCAGTTCCTGAAGATGCTACACCTAGAGAAAGGGTTGTAAAACTTGTAGCAGAAGACAACATGGATTTTGGAATAAACGCCGAAATAGAGTACTCTTTATCTGGTGGCAATGGGTCATCATACTTTGCAATTGAGAAAACCACTGGATGGATAGTAGTGACAAAACCATATTACACATTAGGGCGGTACTATGATCTCAAGATAAAAGCAGTTGATAGAGGAGTCCCTCCGCAATCAGATGAAACGAAACTGACATTTGTTGGTACTGGGGAAAACCGCCACACACCCAAGTTTACTGTCTTGAGTTACCAAGTCATAGTACCAGAGAATGAACCTATTGGATCCTCAATATTGACAGTAAAAGCAACAGATGAAGATGATGGGCCCAATGGAATTGTAAGATATGCTATATCGGCTGGTAATGAAGGAAAGGAGTTCAAGATAGACCCAATTTCTGGCATCATTAGAATTGTTCGAGGCCTTGACTTTGATACTATCCAAGAGTACCGACTAAACATTTCTGCTAAGGACCTTGGGTTAAAATCAAGAGAAGCAACAGCAACGTTGACAGTATTACTAACAGACATAAATGATAACGCACCGAAATTCAACCAATCATCGTACATTGCTTACTTGCCAGAGAACTCTCCAGTCAATAGTCTTATATTCAAAGTAGTGGCAATAGATATTGATTCACCAAAGAACGCCATAATAAAATACCACTTAAAGGATCAGATGAAATCCCTTTTTCGCATAAATACAGATACTGGTGAAATATTTTCGAAAGAAGTATTTGACTATGAGGAAAAAACCACCTACAAATTGAAGATTTTGGCGGAGAATCCAAATTCCATAATGCGAAATTCAACTGAAGTTATCGTGCATATCACAGGCGTTAATGAATACTATCCAAAGTTTATACACCCGGTCTTTCACTTTGATGTATCGGAGTCTGCAGAAGTTGGTACTAACGTTGGTGTAATTCAAGCCACGGACCAAGACAGTGGTGAAGATGGTATTGTATATTACCTATTTGTTGGCTCAAGTAACGACAAAGGTTTTAGCATTAATTCACAAACAGGTGTCATCAGAGTAGCCAGGTACTTGGACCGAGAGACACAAAACCGAGTTGTTCTAACTGTATTAGCAAAAAACTCTGGCGGTATCCGCGGCAACGATACAGACGAAGCCCAAGTGATCATTGCCATTCAAGATGGCAACGATCCACCAGAATTTCTGCGAAACAATTACGAGGCTACGATCTCAGAAGGAGCAAGAATCGGAGAAGAAGTTCTGAGAGTACAAGCTGTAGATAAAGATGTCCGTCCACAAAACAACCAATTCAGCTACTCCATCATAGGTGGAAATATGAACCAAGACTTTAAAGTCGACCCGCAAACAGGAGAAATTGAAGTAGCACGTCATTTGGATAGAGAAACGTCCCCGACTTATTCTTTAATACTTGGAGCTATTGATACTGGCAGTCCACCTCAAACAGGCACTGCTACTGTCAAAGTTACGCTAACTGATATTAACGATAATGGCCCAGTCTTTGATGTTGCTAACTTTCAAGGCACAATTTACGAAAATGAACCACCCAATACTAGCATCGTCACATTATCAGCTAGTGACCCTGATCTGCCTCCTAATGGAGCACCATTCTCATATGCCATTATTGGAGGAAGACATCAATCATTTGTCAAAGTTCAAAAACACACTGGTATATTATTGACCTCAAAGAAAATCGACAGAGAGCTGACACCAAACCTAGAAGTGAAGATACAGATCGAAGATAGTGGATCGCCTGTCATGAAGTCAAATTACACAATACTCATCAAGGTATTAGATAAGAATGACAACCCTCCTACACCACGATCTGTCCACGTTCTTGTGTACGCTTTCAACAACAAAGTGCCAACTGGTAGAATTGCTGACGTGAGACCAAATGATCCAGATATCGTCGGCGATTACAAATGTAACATTATCAAGGACTCAACTTCAGAGTATACTCTATCTCTACTAAATATTCGAAAAGGCTGTGATCTGTTTACAACTGCCATTCGACCTGGACAAGGTTATTCATTTTCTGTCTCAGGCAATGATGGAATTCATAGAGATGCTACATCATCGATCAGTGTAGAGTTCTTCTCTTTTGATAACACCACAGTTGAACAGTCAATCACAGTACGAGTGATGAACATGACTGCCTCAGACTTTCTCACACATTACTACCGAAGTCTATTAGAATTCTTGAAAAACGGTCTGAGTAGTAATGAAAATGTTTACTTGTATAGTATCAAAGAGTTTGATGAAGGCCTCGACTTGACCATTGCTACCAAACGAGACCACAGGATCTGGAAGAGAGAAGAAACTGAGACATACATCAAAAGCAAAGAATATGAAATGAAGAGGCTCTTAAAAAGTCCGATAATAATTTCTTATCTCCCCTGCTCTACCCATGATTGTGACAATGGTGGTATTTGTACAGATTCGATGAAGGTGATGGAAGAAACGAAGATAACTGAAAGTCCAACATTGATTTTGTCGTCACCTTTAGTCAGCCATGACTACGTTTGCCAGTGCAGTGATGGGTTTATGGGCAAGAATTGTGAAAAGCGCCAGGATCCATGTTCGCCAAATCCCTGCCAATTTGCTGGTCAGTGCAGAAAGCAGGGACATGACTTCGTCTGCACATGCCCAGCTCGCCGGGAAGGCAAAACGTGTGAGCTCGAAAGAGGTGACGTATGTAGTAGTAACCCTTGCAAAAACGGAGGTTCATGTAAAGAAAGCTCCGATAGAAACTCTTTCTTCTGTTTGTGCCGACCTGGATATCGTGGAAACCAATGCGAGGCTTTAGTCGACTCATGCAGACCAAACCCCTGCATGAATGGAGGCATTTGCATTAGTCTGAAACCTGGATACAAGTGCAGCTGCATTGATGGTCGATATGGCAAGCATTGTGAAAGTTCCACCTTTGGATTCAATGAGCTCTCATACATGAAGTTCCCTGCACTTGATGCATCGACTAATGACATCACGTTGATATTTGCCACTAAAAAGCCTGACTCACTGTTGTTGTATAACTATGGATCCCAGACTGGTGGAAGATCGGACTTTATCTCTATTGAGCTACTGGGAGGAAAGCCGGTATTTTCATTTGGAGGTGCGAGGACTTCAATAACGTCCGTGGCGATAACTCATACTGACAAGAATCTGGCCGATGGTGGTTGGTACAAGCTGACAGCTACGAGGAATGGACGTGTGATATCCCTCATCGCTACATCATGTACTGACCATGGCGATGTCTGCATGGAGTGCAAGCCCGGGGATGACTCATGCTATGCGGATGACACTGGCCAAGCTGGGTGCGTATTTTTTGTAATTTATCCTTAAACATATTGCTAGATATAAAACATATAGTGTCGCTAGATTATAAAACCAGCTATATCAACCCCCAAATTTTCATTGTCTTGGACTTTATTGCCAAGTTGTAAGATTGAAAATAAGAGGGCTTAGGTACCTATTTGGCTGGTTTTTGAAATTTAGTGACACATTTATTAATGCATGCCTAATTGTAGGCAACACCCTGTAGGGATAAGTCCCAGCAACAAATAAACAGCGGAGTTTTTACACTTTCACAATAACTAACGTCATTTGGTGGTTCCAAGGTCAAACTACCTAATTATATTTTCTTTATCTCTTTCCAGCACCCTGAACTTCAACAACGAGCCTCTTCTCATCGGCGGACTACACAAAGCTGATCCAGTGCTGGAGCGCCCCGGACAGATCCACTCAGATGACTTCATTGGATGCATACACAGCATCACCATCAACGGCCGTATCCTGAACCTGACCAACCCAATATCGTCCCGCGGTGTAGAATCCACGTGTGGTAGATCTGAAAGCGGCGCCTGCTACAATAAGAATATCTGTGGCACAGGAACATGCCAGGATAGGTGGAAAACTAACTATTGCAAGTGCGAAGGAGATGTTATTTCACCAGACTGCTCTCAATCACTAAAAGCAATATCTGTCACCGAGAACGGGCTAATACAATACTCAATCTCCGTAAAACATAGAAGAATGCAGCTGCTGGAGAATTTCTACTGCGGCACTACGTCTTGGGAGAAGAAGAGCAAGTCCAAGGCAAATAACAAGGTCATGGACCCACCGAAAACGTTATCATTCTTCTTCAGGACGAACAGAAAGGATGGTATTATTTTCTATGCGGCGACCGATAAGTATTATACTCTAATCGAGCTGGTTAGTGGCCGTGTTAGTTACACGTCCAAGCAGAATACGATTGTGAATATGACTGTTGATCAGGATGACGTCGCTGATGGCAACTGGCATAATTTAACACTGCATTCTTTTGGAAGAAGCATACGGCTTCTGGTTGATGGAAAACATCTTGGCGAAGAATTAGACTCCGCTGGCGTTCACGACTTTCTGGATCCATACTTGACAGTATTATCTCTTGGTGGTGTTAGAAATGAGTGGTTCCCATCAAACAACTACCACAACTTCGAAGGTTGTCTCTCTAATTTGACTATAAACAATGAATTGCAGCCTTTCAATGGAAATGGATCCATTCTCAGTGAAGTTACCCCAAGAGGCAAGATTATTGCTGGTTGTCATACAGCATTTGGAGTCAGCCCAGTCCCTACTACAGATCCGCTCAGTATTGGAATCACTCTTGTTATAGTCTTTTTCATAATTTTGATTGTTGCCATTTTGGTTTCATTCGTCGTCTTCCGTCTCCGAAAACAAAAAAAAGAAAAAGGTGATTTGCCCTCAGGAAAATCGAATGTTATACACTCGAAACAAAATGGTGGGCCAGCTATGTTGAATGCTCCGAATCTCATAGCCGGTACAAATGATGGCTTGATGGGCAGAGGAATACACGGAAACGAGACTAACCTAAATAGTTACATGTCAGACAATGCTGATATCATGAGAAATGTTGGTCACATTGTTGGTCCAGAGTTATTGTCAAAGAAATACAAAGACCGTGATATTATGGGTATAGAACCACCGAGACCCCAACGTCCAGATATTATTGAACGCGAGGTGATTGGAAAAAGTCCAGCGATGAGAGACGACCATCATCCACCGCCACCGCCGTCCACGAACCAGTCTCATCATACTCACGACCACCCTGGTGGAATGGACATGAACTCAGAAGGTCCAGAGCATTACGACTTAGAGAACGCAAGCTCAATAGCTCCATCCGATATCGACATAGTTTACCATTACAAAGGATACCGGGACGGCGGTATGAGGAAATACAAGGCCACGCCTCCACCCATTGCAGGTTATCACCATAAACACCAGACACCTCCACATAGACATTCACCTCATCATTCTTCAGGGTACCCGCCTAGAGTCATGCCACAAGCATCACAACCACCGTCCCAGCCACGGCAACATCAGACCACACCGTTAGCACGATTGTCCCCAAGTAGTGAGCTAAGTCAACAACCCAGAATTCTCACATTACATGATATATCCGGCAAGCCTTTGCAGAGTGCATTACTTGCAACAACATCAAGTTCAGGTGGCGTTGGAAAGGATGCCTTACACAGTAATAGTGAGAGAAGTTTGAATAGTCCAGTCATGTCTCAACTGAGCGGTCAGAGCTCATCAGCTGGAAGAAAAACTCCCGGCGGGCCGCCACAAGTTCCTCCAGTAGTTTCAGTCGGATCTGGAGCTGTGGGTCTTACGGCAGAGGAGGTAGAAAGAATGAATGCGAGACAAAGAACATCTAGCCTCGTGTCCACCCTTGACGCGGTGTCGAGCTCGAGTGAAGCGCCTAGAGGTGGCGGGGTGGGGCACCACATGTCACACAGACATCATTCGCCACAAGCCGACAACAGAAGTTCCACCGGCTCTGACGATGAAAGCGGGAATGACAGCTTCACCTGCTCAGAAATAGAGTACGACAATAACAGTCTGAGCGCTGATAAGCCCGAAGACGTGAGAAGAAATAACGTGAGTGCCGGCAGCAGTTCTAAGACGCCAATCTTGCCACCGCCTTATGAAAGCTTTGATTCGTCCTTCCGCGGGTCGCTGAGTACACTAGTCGCATCGGATGATGATTTGGCCCCACATGTGGGGTCCGCTTTGTATAGGCAAGCTAATGGTTCCCCAGCGCCTGCCACTCTCGGTTGGGATTACTTACTAAATTGGGGGCCAAATTTTGAAAGCATGATAGGCGTTTTTAAAGACATAGCTGAATTACCAGATTCGGTGAATGGCAGAATGTCTTCCTCACTTCGGCTACCGAATGGAACCCCAAAGCCTTCGGAAGAGTACGTTTAATCCATAAAGACTTTTTAAAATTAATTTGTATAAAGTTTAGTCTGTAAGTTTTTGTACAAAATGTTGTCGCGATCTTGTATCAAGATTTGCTATTCAACCTCTTGCCATATCTTGTTTTTCGTAAGATCAATTTCTTATTTTATTGTAACTACTACTGACTTACGTTAGAATAAGTAAGGTAAGATACAATCAAACCTCATTGTATATAATGGTATCTGTAGATATTTAACATTAACAAGCTATTGTTGATAATTATTTGTTCTTTAATTTTTATTTAGTAAAACATTGACAATTGATTTCAAACAAAACTTTGGCAATTTGAAATATCTTTGTCTTCTTCCATTTCGTGTTTAAATTAAAAATGTAAATACAGGAAAACTTGGTGCCCTGATATCATGTTACGAATAATATTTTCTGATTTGTAATAATGTAGAGCCATACATATTTATACATAACTTTTTGTGAACATCGTGCCAAATGCCTTAAATACTTGTTCAAAAGAACTGACTGATTTATTATTTTATGTGTAATAAAATAAAGATAAACAATAATGTGTTTGTTTAATTTGATTTCACCTGTTACGATCTTCATCATTGCAACTAATATTGCCAAAGGAAAATAGCTTAGTTCCCAGCAAGCATTTATGTTTGTCTTCAAGAAAAATAAGTTTGAGCGAGTTATTTTAGCAATTTTAAAGATACGTGATCTACCTCCCGTATCAATCTAGGGATTTTGAAACTTACGCCTTGGTAATTAAGTTTAAAATCGGATGAAAGACTCGATCGATCAATTTCTGAAATAAATCTACTGCCCTCAGCTTACAACTTGCACTAATCTACAGGAAGTGAATGTAATTAGTGACCTCTAGGTATCCTCATACACAGTAAATTAACCTTTAATAACCACATTGATCATATTGTAAAGAACTCCATGGAAATGTTAGGATTAATTAAAATAAATTTTAAAGGCACGGTGCCTCCATCACCCTCCATCGCCCTCTATAATACTTTGGTCCGTAGCCAATTATCCAAGAATATTCTGCTGTTGTTTGGAACCCATCATACGGTTTCCGGTCACGAAAAAGTTCAACGTAATTTTAGAAGATTCTTAGCCCACAAAAGTCGCGATTGTCCGTATCGTAGTGATTATTCTGGCCGCTTATCGCATTTTATTATGTTGTCTTTAGAAAAACGCAGGAAACTCTTAGATCTAACCACTCTGTTTAATAAAGGAGACATTTAATTAGCTGACCATATTTTGGGGAATGATAGTACCCATCATTATGAACAACTTTCCCCAAGAAACATTTAGTCGCAAATGAAAAAATTTTTACGTCCCCCAGTACATTGCCCCGATCAGCTGATTTGAAGTTACTATGGGAGACCCAAAAATTTTTTTCGGTTGCGGTTGTTCCATGGGGAAAGTTCTTCATAATGATGGGTACTATCATTCCCCAAAATATAGTCGGCTAATTAAAAGTCACTCAGTATATCTAATCAATCAATCAATTCCTCCGCAGGCGCCAATTGGATATATAGTCTCTGTTGTTATTAAATATACTGAGTGACTTTTAATTAGCTGACCATATTTTGGGGAATGATAGTACCCATCATTATGAACAACTTTCCCCAAGAAACATTTAGTCGCAAATGAAAAAATTTTTACGTCCCCCAGTACATTGCCCCGATCAGCTGATTTCAAGTTACTATGATGGGAGACCCAAAAAATTTTTTCGGTTGCGGTTGTTCCATGGGGAAAGTTCTTCATAATGATGGGTACTATCATTCCCCAAAATATAGTCGGCTAATTAAAAGTCACTTATTATAGGCAGACTTATAGTGATTTTTGTGTTTTTAGTAATAATTCGTGCATTTACTCACGGTAAGCATAATATTGTGATGCAGAACTGATGATGAAGACCACACCTGACCACCAGTACTGCTCAATACTCAGTACAAATAAAATCTACTATGCGTGGCTGACGGGCAACGCATAGCCTAAACCCCGGTGGACCTAGAGCCATGAAACTTTGTACAGGGATTCCTTATGTAGCGTCGGGTAGCACTGAGATGGAATTTAACGAAATTCATTCCCCAATGGGGAGAAATAGGGGGTTACAATGTGTATTCTCAAACTAATCAGATAGGGTTTGTGGAAGTCGGTTTTTTCTAAAGTTAACTTTTTGTTTCAATTTTTAAATAAATAAATAAATAAAATAAATAAACCACCATTGAAGGGATTTAGATCTGCATATCTAATCCACCAGTAAACACAATGAAACGCATCAATTATTTCCGTTGTGAATTCAGAAATCATCATTGAGGGTTCTCGCTCATTCGATTTTAAAGTTTATTACCAAGGCATAAAGTTAATAATTAACACAGAAGGTAGTTAACCTATCTACTACTATCAATTAGAACAATGGTTCTATAGAGACGTGAATAAGAAGCTTATACTTTTACACAGGTTTTCTGTAAGGCATTATTTTGCAGTAGCTAATAAAATGGTCTCAACAAAACAAAAAATCATTTTTCTTATTCAATAATTTTAAGTGGAAGGGGCTAGCAAATCGAGCCGTACTATACATATAGGGTCTCGCTGAAAAAAAAAAAGAACTCTGATAGAAAATTGTAGATACCTGCCCGAAGAATAAGAATGATTAGATGATTTAAAGTATGAAATTGGTGGAATCAGGTCTTTAGGAAATTAAAATCAAATACCTAAGTATAATACATACATACATACGCTCACGCTTTTCTTTTAGCGTCGCGTCTTGTTATTTAGTATATACCCGTAATCAAGTAGCTAGGGTAAAAAAAAATAGTATTCGCTTTCAGTACCACTCCACAGCACTGCTGTTCTGGAAACAGACATTCAGTTACTCGAAGAACCTTAGATTAGAGTGAGAAGGGAGTCGGTGAGGCGTGTCGCAATTTTTTTTATATAAATACTGTCTTTTAAATTCAATTTTTATTACCCCGGTTATAGAAGAAATGTCCTGGTTCATCATGGCGGTTATACTACTTTTAGTCTCATTGGTATTTGCAAGTGAGTAGTTAATATTTTTAGTATCTTTTTTTACTGCAAGAATATCATTCATTTTAGCACACACGCACAGAAAAAAATCGTAATTTCTTTATTGTACTCCACAAACCAGATAGACATTTATTGCCCGAAATGGTATTAATTGTAAACACCGTTTTCGTATAATCTCTCGAGACTTACATATCTCGTGGTATGGTGAACTGTCGATAAATAAGGAACTGTAACAATATATCAAAAAAAATGTAGCTGGTGCCCTACCGCTTCGCTGGGCTCGTCTTGCCGGGGAGATTAATAAATTGATGTCAAACAGTTTAATAAAGAACTGCGTTACTTTTTTATTACACTGGGGCTAAATGGACTGACCGAAACGAACCATCCTTAAGGATCACGCGCCTGGTAACGCCAAAATTAGCAACTGGGTTTGTGGTGGTGGAAATTTTCACAAATCATAAAAGAAAAATGATAAAATAATGTATATAATGGCGTAAACTGCAGCGCGACACTTACGTCGTCCGCGCGAAAAGTGCGAAAAGTGCAAAAAAGTGTGTTTTTTGCAAATTACACAAAAACCGCTGATGATTTCTAAAATGTTAAAAATATATTTTTTTGATATTTTGATTACCGATTTTTACACATAATAATTATACCAGCGTTTCTTGTGCGTTTCTTCTGGAATAACTCTTTTTAGGTAAAAATAACTATTAGGTTATCTATTATTTTTTTCATACAGTTTTTAATGACATTATGATCTTTTCAAACACTAAATTGTTATAATTATGTATTTTTTGTGGATTCAGGAAGTATCTCAAACTGCTGAAATAACTTTTAAAGATGGGCATTTTGCTGGACAATCGTCTTAAGACAGGCCGCAGCGTGCCGGGCCGGGGCGGGCCGCATCGCCACCGCATACAAAATCATGCGGCCCGTTGCGCCCCGAGTCCCCGGCACAGTGTGCGATAGTGCGCTGCGACCCGGCACGCTGCGGTCCGTCCTAATGTGCGCGATGCTTTAATCTTTCATGTAAGTTGACTGTAACATACGTATTATTAAAATGCTCTCAGCTCTGAAAGTTGTATCAGCTATTACAATGGCGATTCCTCCAATAATTCCGCTCTAAGAGCCGAAATCGAAGAAATAAATATCTACACGAGATCTACACAGTAGTATACAAAAATATTAATATTATGTTGACGTTGACTAAGTAATATGTATGATTTTATGGTCAATAAAAATTTTGAATTGAATTGAATTGAGTGTCAACAAGGTGTGTCAATTTGTGTCACTCTCTGTGATAATTATATTTTAAAAATGTATCTTTATGAAGATGTCTTTGGTTTGTTAGAATGTGTAGATCATCCTTGTATAAAACAAAGTCCCTTCCCGCTGTCTGTCCCTATGTATGCTTAGATCTTTAAAACTACGCAACGGATTTTGATGCGGTTTTTTAATAGATAGAGTGAGTCAAGAGAAAGGGTTTATATCTACTATAAAAATGTCTAATGCACTGTGCATTGCACCCGTGTGAAGCCGGGGACGGTCGCTAGTATTTAATATAGGTGCTTTATTGCACAAAATCAAAGGCGAGATTATCTCTATCAAGAGATTTCTTCCAGAAAACCTAGGATGAACAGGAAATAAAGAGACTACAGTGTAGATCTATTTGAGAGGATGTGTGCTCATAAATATCTGATGCTAACTGGGCGGTTCGTGTGTGTGTCCTACTCGCACTTGGTCTGTTTTTGCCATAAACTTAAGTTGTATTTTTGTTTGCAATGCAGTCATGTCACGTATATGTCGAAGCACATAGCTCTGGGAATCGTTATTATTCAGAGTATAGGAATGCGAAGTTGTACAAAGTGCTTCGGCTCGGATGCAAAATCGATACCCTAACGTTTGACGATCTAAAGTCAATCCTGTCGAATACTTAAATTAAATCACAAATAAATGTTTCAAAGTCAAATGTCAGAAGTTCTCTACATACAGATATTTATACAAAAACATGATTTCGGATAGGTACATCAGAATACCTAGTATAGCTGCGTTATTTTATTGCCGCTTTTTCAGTTTAACCAACTAAGGCTGGATTTTACCAACAAAATGTTATGCGAGAATAAGAACGAATTTTACCAACGAAGAGTAACTTTGTACTCGAGAGAGAGTATCTTCTACTTTTTCATAGAATGGCCTTATTTTGAACTGTCATCGTCATACAAATTATCCCCGGGATAGTTATTTTCGCATAACTTTTTGTTTGTAAAATCTAGCCTAACTGTAGGAGAAGATGGGCAAGAAATGCCGCTGCATTTTGAGGTCGACTAAAAAACTTGCTCATAATGACTGTACATAATTAGTATCATACACTCAAACTCTAGTTACAGTGTTTGTTCACCGAACATATTTGACACCAAGTGTCAAGGTAATCAAATAAAATAAATCTAGGAGCAAGTCGGAAGATTTTAACCGACTTAAAAAAGGAGTGGGTTCTCAATTCGGTTATATGTTCTTTTATCATTATTACGTTTAATGTGTGTTACATCGAAACTGGTACTATTTATGAACCGATTACAAAAATTATTTTTTTTTTTATTTGAGAGGGTTACTCATAAGCTTGGTCCCATTTTTTGAAATAAGGAATCTGTGTAAGGAAGTGAAAATATCTGAAAAGTATTATGTCATAATGTATTAACGGTAAAATAAATAAAATATTGTTTCCTTTCTGTGACAGTGGGGGACTAATATTCGTCCATATTGTGTAATATGTGTGGACTTAACAGCCAAAATATAGATGTTGATCAAATGCTCATTTTCATGTTTTTAGACGACATTCGCAATGCGAGCAGAGAGGATTGGGTATTGAGCAGAGGTCTCGAAGTCGTTTAAGTTTCTAACTTTGTGAGTTATATAAAGTCATTTTCGTACAAAAAAGACAGCATTTGATGCCACACGCCAAATGACGTCACTTTGTGTTATTCATAGAACTCAGGAACAAAAGTACCGTTTTGGCTGTTCCTAAAAGTATTGATTTAAAGACTAGGTAATAAAAGTCAAACGTCATTCCAGATGAATCCCACAGGTTTAATTGACCAACTAATAAACCTCATATATTCTGTTACACTAGGGCCTGTACCACAGCGTTTTATGCCAGTACAGTTTCCATTTCTGATCCCTGAAAGTATCAAAATCACAATTTTCATTGCAATACTCCAATTTTATCATTATTTTACCTTGACCAAGACTTGTTCTAAGACGGCCATGGTAATTTTTTGGATCAGATCTGGCGGCTAATTTGAATCGTTACAATTGTGGTTACACCCTTTTACACAATGTACAGTACTGGGCCATTATTTTGGCACGTCGGGTCTCGTCTCGCTCTCTCTCTCTCAATCCCACCAAGTCAAACGCCGAGTATCATACTCGGGGCACCTCGGGTCCCGCCCCGACGACGTGCCAAAACAAAGGCCCCGTACTGTATGTAGCTATCTTCGCTTGCATATCTTACTTACACAGTACAACATGAGGTCTCATTCTTATCTAAATTGCTTCCGTATTAGTAAGCAAAAACAAAAGAGCACCTACAAAGCATGTCAAATAAATGTTCGGTGTAACGCGTTATCGGCGTAATGCGTTCCGTCTCATAGACTTGACATATATTACGTATCAGTCAATTTAATTTGACTATTATGGTAATAAATTGGTTCAGTACATCCAATTAATTGATACTGTGGCAATTAGCGTCAGTATTTTGAATACGCAAGGTAATATACTCTTAGATTAATGGAAAATAAATTTATAGGCCTCATGTTAACGTAAAAATACGAAAAATAGCAGTTTTTATTAATTTGGCATAGATATTTTATCATAGAAACGCGAGCTTATCCTGCAAACCCTGATGAAAAATAAACCTGACAATAAATCATTCATTGTCCATTGAATTTCAGCTAGTTCAGCAGATCCCATGTCAGAGTGCGTCCAACCACCGTTGGAATGTCCTAATGAGAATATTACGTACTGGTTATATACTAGGTAAGTATTATTTTCTATTTCTCTTTAAATTTTTTTGTTGACGAACGGGTAAATATACAACATGTCCTTCTCAAGAGTTCTCTTTCATATTTGTGGAGAGTCGTTTACTATTATTGTTAAAGCTATAAAAAATGTGTCAACCAAGCTACAATTGCTTGTTTTTAATACCTAACCTAACCTGTTTCCCCATGCATAAACCGGGCCCGGATTTGCCCGGAAGACTGATCAAATGTACCAGACTGTTAAAAGATTTAAAAGATTTAAAAGATTTATTGGTAATTACAGGTCACATTTACAGTCTTGAGACCAAATCATGTGAGCGTTAACGGTAACATGACATACACACATATATATATATATTATAAATTGGTTAACACTTAAAAAATAAACAAAAAAAATGAAATACCGACAAACACAATATCTTATTATATAAATTTACAAATCACAGATTATTTAAAAACAAGTACACAATTTTAAAAAACATATAGATCGGCATACTAAAAATATCTAAATCCGGCTGCTGAGCAACACAGGCATTGAGTAGAGTGAGTGCCTGATAAGTGGGTGCGTGACGGGCATGCTGTGTACGAACAACACCCGTAGCGAAGAGCGGGCGCGATCGTAACATCGCGTACCGAGGCGGCGCGTTAAGGGCAACACTTCGCAGTGCCACCGGATTATCTACCTTGCCGTGGAGGAGGAGATAGAAGTGCACCAACAGGGACATCTTCCGCCTCAGCTCTAGGGTGTCTACCCCCACCATCCCTGCCACAAATAGAGACGGGAATAAGTAGGGATAATACCCATATTTAATTTTGTAAAGAAGTCTAGCAAATTTTCTTTGGACTTTTTCCAGCATGAGTGTATATTTAGCCTCATGTGGGTCCCAGATGATTGCGTTGTACTCTAATTTACTCCGAACAAATGCATTATACAAAGAGGTTAATGTAGATATGTCCTTAAACCGAGTCACCTGTCGCATTACGAATCCAAGAGATCTGAAGGCTCTCCTACAAGTCTCCCGGATGTGGTCGTTGAAGGTAAGCTCAGAGTCAAGTAAAAGTCCTAAGTCACGTATTTGGGTAACCCTCACAAACCCAGCCCCAGCAATAGTGTAGTCATGATGGAGCGGCGCCCGAGATCGAGTAAATGTCATGGTTTTGCACTTGGCGCTATTAAACGCCAAGTGGTTACATTCACTCCACTCCACCACTCTATCAACGTCACTTTGCAGACGCCCAATATCATCCTCACAGCCTATGCGCATGAACAGCTTCAGGTCATCCGCGAACATCAAACACTCAGCCGTCCCGACGACATCGGGAAGGTCGTTAATCATTATCAGAAACTGAGTGGGGCCAAGAGTACTACCCTGACTGACACCCGAGCAGGTCTCATAGGGCTCAGAACTATTACCGTCCAACCTCACGTACTGAACTCTATTTGAGAAGTAGTTCGCAAATAGGCGAATTAAGTTCGGTGTAAACCCTATGGATGCAAACTTTTCCAACAGGACGTCATTGTCGACTCTATCGAAAGCTTTCTTAAAGTCGAAAAAAGTCGCATCAACCTGTGTGTGCTTATCGAGAGCTGACGTCACATAGTTTACAAAGTTCATGTGGTTAGTTAGTGTTGAACGTCTAGGGCGGAAACCATGTTGGCAGTCGGATAGTAGCCCGCGTATTTGTTCCGTTATATGATGATTGACGATAGATTCAAACACCTTCCCGAATACCGAGAGGACGGCTATAGGTCTGTAATTTTCTACTTCCGACCTGGAGCCGTCTTTGAGCACAGGAGTGACTCGCGACGTTTTCCAGTGCCTTGGGTAGACTGCAGTTTTTAGGGCTAAATTGTAAAGGTACCCGAGTGGTAGTTCAAGTGCAGATAAACAGTCTCTAACTAGGAAAGGCGGAATGCCGTCAGGCCCTGCAGAGGAGCGAGGTTTAAGTCGCCGCCCTGCACGTCGTATGTCAGTCACTGTAATGCAGTCAATCGCCACACGCGACGAGCTGTTACCCGGTCCTGCTCTCCGCTCGGCGGCGTCAGCGTCAAGTGTCGGTTTGTCTGGCAGGAACACTGACTGAAAGTAAGTTGCGAACGCGTTGGCCGCGTCCACTCCCGTCACCGTCTTGCCGTCATAGTCATATTCGTCACATGTCTGTTTCGTCGTCCGTTGGTCCCTAATGAAATTCCAAAAAGTAGTGGGGTCACTTTTGATGTCATTCTCAGCTAGTCGTATGTACTCAGAGTATGTTTTGTCTATTAAGTACTTAACGTGACTTCTATAATAACGGAACATTTCCTTATTAAACTCCTTGCCCTCAGCTCTATACCGTTTGAGATGAAAGTATTTGTTCTTAATGTTGCGTATGATGTCGGGCGTGAACCACTTCGGATATACATACCGAGTCCTCGCGCCTTTACGCTGCTTACTTGGAACGCAATCACCTATGCATGAATATAACTTATTATACAGAAAATCAGTGGCTTGATCAACGTCATCGGATGCATATAGATCGCTCCAATCAAGAGAGGCAAGAGAAGAATATAACTTAGTAAAGTCTGCTTTGCGGAAGTTCCACTGTGGTCTGTCAGGTGGGTCGGGCGACGGCGTCGGCGACGGCGGTAGCACGCGCGGCACCGGACGCGGGAAACGCACGCTCAGCTCCAGCGGCGGGTGGTACCCGTCCACAGGCCGCGTCAGCGGTTCCACCTCTCCAGACACATCGATCCGACCAATGCCCATATTACTCAGCACCAGATCTAGTATTCCATCATAACAATTTTTAACTGTATTGAATTGCTTTATATTGCAAACTTGTAATAAATATTCAAATTGAAGAAGAGGGTTCAGGCCACAAGAATTCAGATTGAGATCACCAATAACAATTGCATTTAGGTTCTTATATTTAACTACAACACTCTCTATAATTTCGAACACCTTAGTATAATGCGAATCTGAGGACGATGGTCTAATGTAAACCACTATACACAATAATTTTATATAATTATTAGACACGATAGCAAATATCACCTCCACATCGTCATCATACCCCGCCACATCGTGTAGCTGTCGTACGTTGTAGCAGTCGCGCACGGCCAGCAGCACCCCCCCCCAGCCGGCGTCGCGCGCGCGGTCGCGGCGCAGCGTCGTGTAGCCGGGCGGGATGAGCTCGGCGTCCGCTATTCCGCTGAGCAGAAACGTCTCCGTGATGGCGTACATGTCGGCTTCCAGTTGCAACATACTCATCTTACATTGGTCCAACTTTGTCCTGAGGCCTCTGACATTTTGGTAGACGATGGTGCATGTTTTGTACCTAGGCTTAGATTGAGTTGGGTTTCTCTTGTGGCTTACGAAACCCAGACTGCCACGGTTTTACATGCACATCCTCGGCCCAGTACTTGACATTCATATACTCGGCGACATTCTTGGCCGGGACTCCCAACTTGAAAGAGGCGTAGTCTCCCCTCGGTTTTAGCGCCTCGACTGAGCAATTATCGGTGGGACAGATAGTTTTCAAATGTTCTTTAATTTTGTCTACGCTAGTTCCAGCCTTTACAAAATAGAGATGAAGGAATGATTTCCTTTCGGCAGCTTCTAGTATGGTTGAACCCGGCGCAGCTGTACCTTTGACTACATTGGATGGCCGACGGCGGGTTCGCCTATTCACCGTCATCCACTCCTCTTCATCTTGGACTCCTTCCTCCTCATGGCGCGGCAGAGTGACGGTTGCCGGCAGGACAGATCCTCCAGCATGGCTCGTATTAGTTGCGGCGGCAGGCCGCTGCGTTACGCGCAGCACAGCGCTGTCGGAGCTAGGTGCGCTATTCCCCGACGTAGGTCTCGCTCGGCTAGCTGGCCTAGCTGCAGGCGGGGCAGGCGGGGCGGCGGCGGGGGCAGCGGCGCCGACAGCGGCGTATGTGGCGCGCAATGGAGGGGCGATGCTCTGCCTGGACACGATCTCAGATAGTTCCGATCGCAATTTTTACAGTCCATCTCGAGACTGTCCACTCTGGTTGCAAATCCTTGTTGCTTAGCGTCCAGATCATTGGTAACCTCCAGAAACTCCGCCTTCAACTGTGAGCAGGCTACACTAATTTTTTTGGACACGGCAACAGAAATATCAGCTATTTTTCTATCGAGTATTTTTGATAGTCTCGCGTCTAGGATACTAGTAAATTGTTCGAGGGTCATCGCTCCCACAGTGGTTGGCACCGGCACACTCTGAGTGGGTATTGGGTCGGCTGGGTTGAGCTGTAGCTGTCTCTGCGTATCGGCAACAAGGAAACTGCTATCCAATACGGAGTTCTCCCCAGCACTGTGGGACGTGCCATTCAGTGACTCATCACAAGACATATTAGTGATGTCAGCATCTATGGTCTCATTAACCCCTAACCCCTTACGAACGGGGGTGTCGTCGTTCCTATTGGCCCGCCGTGTAACACTTTGGCATAGGGAGCATTCCCATTTCTCGCGGAGTGTTTTTATGTTACTCACATACGAACTTATGTCCATGCCAAGACACTGATAGTGATAAGCTGATCGGCAAGCATGACATTGAAGCATCTCATTTGTCGCTATTATCGGTCTCTTACAGGCCAAGCAAATCATTGTGTATGCGCTGACTCACGGACGGACGGGTTGCAGAGCGATGAGAAGTAGCGGGGCACGTCGTCGTCGGCTTGTGACGTAGTCACTCACGGTGACTCAGGCGCAGAGATTCGCAGACAGCGCGGCGCTAGACAGAGACAGCGGTACGGCGCGAGAGCGGACGCGAGGATCGAGTTCAATGACCGCACTTAGCAACAGCGAGCGACGACCTTGGCCAGCTGTTGTTTGCTGTACTTTCCGATCTTTAGATGGCTTATCCAGGATAATTACCAATAAACAAAACTTTGTATTAGCACATATTTGAAGGCACTAAAAAGCACTAGCGAATGGTATATAATATGATATTAAGCAAGCTATTAAGCAGGTTTACTGGGCAAATATTACAGAGCGACACCGAAACAGATGTTTGCGCAAGCGAACGTGCGACTCGAGTTAATCTTAGGCCAAACTCATATGTCACCGTAATATTATAAAAACCGCGAGATTTCAATCTAACGCTTTTGAATTGCCTATTATAGAGCTGTTTCGCACTTAGTCTGATCCGATCCGAATCCGATCCAAACGCGTGAAAATACGAATACAGGGTGTATATGTCAAGGGCAACTTGATTAATTGGCCAGTATGAATAATGACCGGGCAGTATGAATAATGACCAGACTTATCAAATTGGCGGTAACATCAAACTGAGTAACTGGACGATATCACGACTAATACAAAACCAACCTTACTCTACCACTGGTCGAATTTATGTAAAACTCGTCCACTTTAAAAATATTACGTAAACGTGAAGTAATCACGACGTATGTTAATTTCTCTACATGTCATATAACTTTGAAAGTACATACCTGATTCTTCCAAAATTACTACAATGAGATTTGATGATGACAAGATGATAAAAAAGGCAACTGGTACTTAATTCGTACACAGTAGCAGTACGTACAGTCTTTCAAAGATCTTTTGGCACTTGAGTAACGTTCACAGGGGGGCACTAGTTTTAAGCAACTTAATGCATTGAACCTGTCAAAAAACGTTAGTTGCACCTGTCACCGCGAGCCAAATGATCGTTGCAAAGCTGTATCGTAGTTTGAACATCCCGCCATTCAATTATTCATTGTCTTGTCAATTTGGAGTCTCATTTTACTGTTTGTATCGGCTCGGTGAAGTTATGACATGATCATCATTTCTCAATTTTCAAATTAATGTCAAACTGAGATTTCACTTAAATTACGCACGCTTTGCTTAGATAGCATTAAAAGGGGCAGGCACTTATTGCACGCGTCCGAAGGAAATACTTGGAAGTCCAAATACAGTGATCCTCTAAAAAACTCGTGACATTGGAAAAAAGTAAATTGTTTGACTAAATTGTTTGACAGCCATTAATTAAGAAATTGAATTTAGTATCAAAGGATCACGAGCTTTTCCCATACGAGTTGACAGAGGCAAATATGTTAAAGGAACCCCCTACATGTGTTTTTTATGTCTTAATTTCCAGAGAAAACCGCGATAACCCTCACCAGATCTTCGCAATGGATGATGAATCGATAAAAACAGCGCCATGGGTCAAGGACGCACCTGTTAAGATCTTGATACACGGATACACAGGGCATAAGGACTACTCACCCAATACTGAGATAAGACCAGGTGATTGTAATATCATGTTCTTCAAATGCAAGGCGGCAAATCTACGTTAAATTACTTTATAGTGCGTTCAACTCAACTATTTATTGCTAGACATACAAAGTAGTACCTATCTAGAATCTGGCTCAAAGAGGGATGCATCTGTTAAGGTCTTGATACACGGATACACAGGGCATAAGGACTACTCACCCAACACCGAGATAAGACCAGGTGATCGTAATATCATGTTATTCAAATGCTAGGCGGCAAATCTGCTGCGGTAAATTATCTAATTCCTAATCTAATCTCATGCCCTTTGAGCCAGATTGTAGATACTACTTTGTATGTCTAGCAATAAATAGTTGAGCTGAACGCACTATAAAATCATTTGCCGCAGATTTGCCGCCTTGCATTTGAACAACAGGATATTACAATAACACTTTAGTATGGATCTTGGCATAGCTATAGCTACCTTCCGCCATCTAGAAAAACTCATAAATTCGTCGCCACTCAGTCACACACACTAGCTTCATATGTACTGTACGGTACTTGAAGACCAAACCCTCGTATACTGGTGTGTTCACTACTTCCCAATATTTCGTAGTTGCCGTTTTGTAAATGGTAATTAGAATTTGTTCATTGTTAAGTCCTTTGTAAAGAACAGTGGCAGTTTCCCTACCTGCCTACCTACTTTAAAACCAAACTTTACATCTAACGTAACACATCTTATATAACAATAGTTCGCCATTGTTCGGTCGTTCGAGCGGTGTCCTTCTGCGGGTGAATCGGTTAAGTCATTATCACTCATCTCTCATTTAAGTTTACTTTTAACTCTTTTCCAGCGTACATGGAGCTCTACGATTACAACATCATATCCGTGGACTACAACCCCATAGCCAGGGAGCCCTGTTACTTCCAGGCAGCTGCCAACACTGAGCTAGTTGGCAAATGCACCGCTCAACTGATTTGCACTCTGGTCAAGAAGCACGGATTTGCTTTACCCAAGTTTCATGTGATTGGGTTTAGCTTGGGTGGCCAGACCGCTGGGTTTGTCGGGGATTATATGACTTGTGGAAAGTTGACGAGGATTACTGGTGAGTCTTAAGATTTTTTTACCATTGTATCTGATATATGTATTTGAACGAGTGTGGAACATCATATTATGCCTGCCATCTCTGGGCTCCATTCTAAACTGTTCCAAGGAGATCCAAGTTCGAATGATCCAAGTAACAGTTGTGCATCAGATTTTATTACTTTATCTGGTCTAATATCAGTATTAGTACATTCGAGTAACGTTATAAGAAGCTAATTTAGATATTGGTATAGCAGCCGATCGTGTAACTACTAGTTTATCTATGCAAACGATTATTACTTTTACGTAAACTAACAACAACAATGTATTTTATGAAGACTTTAATGTGTTTCGTTATTAGAACACGTTGAACATCCTTTTTTAGGGTACCGTACCCGAAGGGTGCCAAACGGGACCCTATTACTGAGACTTCGCTGTCCGTCTGTCCGTCCGTCCGTCCGTCCGTCCTGTCTGTCACCGGGTCCGTCTACACGAACCGTAATAGCTAGAAAGCTGAAATTTTCACAGAATGTGTATATCTGTTGCCGCACCAACCACAAATACTGAAATACGAGAAATATTGCAAATTAAAGGGGGGCCCGATACAAGAGACGTGTTTAGATACACTTACGCATTTCAAAATGGAGATCTTGACTGAAACTGTTTATTTATTGTCATAGCAACCATGTCATAGACACATATACTACACATTTAAATATGATAGCATATTTCGCGTCAACCCACATGGTTGTGGTTAGCCGGTATGATGTAGACTCTCAATCCGGAGGTCGTCGGTTCAAATCTCGTGAAGGCATAAACCTTTTAAATTTTCTTTTTGTTTATTTTTTTATTGTTTTGAGTGCATTTGATTTGTTGTACGATGGTACGGTACCCTTCGTGTGCGATACCGACCCGCACTTAACCGATTTTTATTATTTCACCAATGTGGACTTTGTATGACCTTCTTCCCCGACCGATATGGCACCATTCACACCCGCTGCATAAATAAGTTTCGTCAATCTCTATTTATTCATCCTTTCAACTTGATTAAATAACCAGCATCACTTCAACAATTTTCATCTTGTTGTAAATGTATCATTTGTTATTTCTTTCTTCCAGGCCTCGACCCAGCATTACCACTATTCGCCAGCACCAACAACTCCCGCAAACTCGACTCCGGAGACGCTCAGTTCGTCGACGTCCTCCACACGAACGCTTTAGAGAAAGGCAAGCTGGAGTCGAGCGGCGATGTGGACTTCTACGCGAATGGCGGGTTGACACAGCCCGGATGTATGGCGAACGAGAATCAGAGTACGCTCTTTTGTTTTGTTAATCGACATGTTAGGAAACTCTCTGTTGAATAAAAACTCCTACTTTACATCTTCCCTTTACGAAGAACGTAGCAATGAATAAATTGGCATTCAGTGAATTTCGATTAGATTTTTTTTTATTGCTATGTTCCTTGTTTAAAAGTAAGAGGAGAGGCTTACTCATGTATTCAATTCGATGTTTTATAGCCGTGTCCACATTGAAGAATATACTGGCATATATGTTTTATTAAAATCGTTCGAAAGACATCAGCGTAACGAACGATACAGTCAAATGTTTAGCTAGATACATGCCTCCACAATTAAACCCAAATTAAATCATTAATCACCAGCAAAATCAGGCTGTGACCACGCCCGAGCCCCGGCCTACTACGCGGAGTCGATCACCACACAAGTGGGCTTCTACGGCACCCAGTGCTACTCGTGGATAGTCTACATGATCGGGTGGTGTGAGCTGACTGATTCGGCGGACGAGATTCTGTATGGCGAATATGTGCCTTATGGGTAAGGTTAACCTTATGATTTTGTTCAACTTTATACGGCTCTTTTCACCATGCACTAGTCCTAAACCAAATTAAAAACACTGCATTCTTGTGCCTTATATAGGGTTGAGTTCCACACCGGAACGATCACTCAGAAAAAAATCTGAACCCGTAGCACGCCCCACGCCATTCACCTTTATCGCTTCTGAATGTCAAAATCAGCGCATTCACTGACACTTCCAAAACTAAAATGCAACACGGACGCGATAAAATGCGCGATAAACGCAAGTTATGCGGGGCATGCTGTACTAAAAACGTAATAGGTACAGGCAATAATAAAATGTATCATACAAAAATTTATATGAATTATATTGCGTGAAAGAGGAGGAAGGTATGAGTGTAAAAGACTTGATGACAGATAGAACACTATAATAGTGATTACATATGATGACAGTTCATAATACTGGACCAAATGCATCCGTGAGCACACACACAATAATAGTTATTTATTTCTTCATTCTTTGCCCAGCAGTGGGACATTACAGGCTCGTAATAATAATAATAATAAAGTTCTTCATTCTTAGATATAAATGTATGTATTTGTCACGAACATTAAGTTTTGTGTTCAAATTATAAGTTAATAACACACGTTAAACTATGAGCTGTGTTTGTTGCGATTGGATTGTACGTCAAAGACTTTTTAATCGCTATTTAAATAAGATAATACTATGAGTTGAGAAATTGAGTATAGTACGTACCTACTAATTTACTCTAGTACCAGAAACATTCAATTGTTTCATTTATATTTTCAAAACCTAGATGTAACAAAGCTAACTAAAAATAATAATTAATCGGAACGTTAGGACAATGTGATTTTGTTGAAACATAAATTCAAAGTAAGATTAGCAATAGCCGAATAATCGTAAAATATAAGTATACCTACCTACATGCACAAAAGCGAGCTTATAGTTTATCAATAGACTTCCTTCTTCCAGCAAACCAAGCTACAGTGTTCCCCAGAAAATAAATTTGATTACCTTAGAAAGATACTCGTATTGGTTGATTTTGAAAAAAACCAAGTAACTTCGTAAAACAAATCGAACAATTTTACAGCATAAACGTATCGTTCGATTGCGTTGACCTAGAAGGTTGATTTTTTCACAGCTCTAAGCGATTATAACAAATACAAACATTAACAATTGATATTAATTTAAGCTTAATACGTTCACGCGTTCTCAAGAACAATGTAATCTAAAGGTTGTGACACACGGACAGACAGACGTACAGACGGATGGACAACAAAGTGATCCTATAAGGGTTTGTTTTTTTCCTTTTAAGGGTCAGACGGAACCCTAATAATATAAAGCCCTTTTATAAAATATGATAAATTATGATGAGGCTAAATGTTCCAAGGTTATCGGACATAGTTTCTGATGAATACTGTAACGCCTCTAACGACTCTAACACTTCTGTTAGCTTAGCTACTCTATGTTCATGGGCAGATACCGAGACACTTCCATAATTACTTTCACTGGATCCGCTTCCTTTACGTTCCCGCGCTCGCCATTAACACAGTACGTTCCGTTTGACAGCTTGCTAACAGATCTTTTAGTACGCTAACGATCCGATCTGACCCTTAGTATAGAGCCTACCATAAAAGTTCTACGAGTGTCACGCCTTTACCCATACGGGGTGGTGATGCCTCCGCCAACATAATGTCCCCACTTTTAGCCAGTTAAGGCGAGGTATGAATAATTACAAACCAAGGTCAACGAAAATTTCGGAACTCGGGAATAGGACCAATTGCAATTGTGCGCTCGCTCCTAATCTGAATTAGTGTAAGCGCCAAAACTGAACAAAAAAAGATAAAAAATAAGCTTTTTCAGGGAATTACATTTCAATCTTCAAGTCCCCACATATTATAATTAATAGAAAGATCTTGGAAAATAGGGTTGACCTTGGATTTATTTTCTATCGAGAAAAATGTATCCAAACACGTTTTCCTTCATGAAAACCCTAGATTATATAGTCAAATTACATATACCAGAAATTTATAACGATTTGCCTAGTATTTCCTGAAAAACACATGAAAAAGCACCCCTAATTTATTCATGAGGCGCCTACAGCAACACTCCATTTTGCGTGTCAGTGGGCTAGTCCAACGCTGCAGCTATCTGCTAGCTCGTCCGTCCAAAACCCACATCTTTTGTGGACGTTGGACGAGACTACTGATGTGCCGTTGCCGACAATATTGTCATTTGTCCGGCAATATTGCCAAATAAATACAGGGTGAAATTAAATTAGCTGACCATATTTTGAGGAATGATAGTACCCATCATTGTGAACAACTTTCCCTATGAAACATATGGTCGCAAATGAAAAACATTTTTCGTCCCCCAGTACATTGCCCCGATCAGCTGATTTTAATTTACTATGGGAGACCCAATTTTTTTTTCGTTTGCGACCATATGTTTCAAATCATTCCCCGAAATATGGTCAGCTAATTAAATGTCACCCTGTATAGGCAATATTGCCCCATACACCATATACCCACAAATGTCAATATTGCCGGCTATAGCACATTAGTAGACGAGACGGCTATAGAGTAATAAAGATTTCCTCACGAACGATAGTTGTTTTCTTCGAGATAGTATCGACTCGTGTTAAAAGTCTTGTCTTGTCAACTCTGAATGGATCACACTCACACACAATTTACATGTTACATGTCACCAACGTGATTTGATTTCATCAAAGACGCGCTTGCTCTACAATCCGCCCTTTTCTGATTTGTCGGTAACTCTGTATGGCAGAGCGGTGTGTTATTTGGTTTCTCGGTACGCGAGGTAGGTGCCGAAAGCTAACCGAGCACGTACGTACATTAATTTCAATGCGCTTTCTGATTATCTCGAGATACAAGGAAGCGGAACAGAAACTTCTCTGGCTTTACAGGGTGTAACAAAAAAGTGCAGTCTCTAACTAATAATAAAAGGGGTTGTTAGGGACATAATTCTGATCGACTTTCACTATTTAACCGATTTGATCAATCCCTATATAGCTACCCCTAGAACTATAGATACTATCTACATCTTTCTATCAAATCTATACAGGGTGACATATAATTAGCTGATATATTAGCTGACCAAATTTTGAGGATTGATGATACTAATGGTCAGCAAAATAAATGTCAAACTTCAATAAACTCTTTTTCCAGATCCGAAGGGTTGTGGTTCTTCCGTACCAACTCAAAGTCGCCATACGCCCGGGGGTCCAACAAGAACAGTTCTTCCAGCCCGCAAGACGAAACCAGACAAGCCAGGTCCGCGGAGTATGATGGCTGGCCTCTGGTTGGGAACGACGGGGCATTGGACTATTACAACCAGATTGCGAGGATTCTAGAGAATGAAGACTAAATGGAGAATAAATGTTTCAAATGAAATTGTTATTCGTGTCTTATTTCGCTTTCGTTTGATAGATCAGATATCAAGACACATGGTAGTGTGTCAAGCCGAGTATAGTAGTAGAAGTAGCAGTGTAGTGCATTTTTGATTGTGCCTATCCAGTGTGAAGTGTAATTTGGAAACATATTGGAAATGGAAACCATGAAATGGTAATTCTGAATAATGGCAGAAAGCACCACAGTGGTTTTCAATAAGAACGATTTAAACTACCTGACTTACCACAATAAGGATAAGTATCTCATCTTCTTATGACGTAATAATAACTGTTAACCTGCATAAGAAAGTGACAAGCGTAGTGGTTTCCTTTTGGACTGCCTCTAGAGGCGTCAAAATTTGGAAATAGATCATGTGGGAACCGGATAAGAGGAGCGTATTTCAAGCTATCAGTTTCAGATAGTTAGCTTTGAAAGCTGCAGAATCTGGCAAAAAAAAAAGTTTTGATTTTTTGCAAAGCTGTTAATTACTTAGAAAAATATGTGTATCCATCCTCTACCCCATGATCGGATCGACCAAAAATATAATAATATGCAGAGTCTTGGAAAAGGGGTTTTTTGTCAGAAACTTCAAGTTTCTCTATCTTCTGTTTGGACCAAAAACATATTTTTAACAAGTTCATCACCTAACATTGAAAGACAGTAAATGTTAATGACAAAAATTCAGTCAGTTACGTCAGTTTGGCATAACATTTGGTTCATTTAGGAAAACACATTTAAATTCAATTTCTTGATCTAAATAACATATCTAAATAACAAAAGTTTAAAGTGAAGGCAAATGAATATATAATTTATACGTATACTAAGTATATATATATATATATATATATATATTACTATTATAATAATTTATATATAACGCTGAGACGGAGAGATG
The DNA here is from genome assembly GCA_963457715.1 of Argyresthia albistria. Lineage (NCBI taxonomy): Eukaryota > Metazoa > Arthropoda > Insecta > Lepidoptera > Argyresthiidae > Argyresthia > Argyresthia albistria. The sequence goes on along the minus strand of OY735267.1, from coordinate 10,085,484 downwards.
AGCTGGATGAGTACCAGCCACAATGGTGGAAAGTGGCACAAGACAGGAAAAGATGGAGGTTCTTGGGAGAGGCCTTTGCTCAAAAATGGGCGACTAAATCTATATATACTATTTATAACAATAATAATGAAGCCTCTTATAATGACTAATTTGCTGCATTTTGGTTTAATTGCTCTGATTTAGTCGCCCATTTTTGAGCAAAGGCCTCTCCCAAGAACCTCCATCTTTTCCTGTCTTGTGCCACTCTCCACCATTTTGGCTAGTACTCATCCAGCTCATCTCTCCATCTCAGCCTTGGTCTCCCCCTGTTTCTTGTTCCTTCTCGAGGTATCCTATCCGTTGTTGCTTTGGTCCATCTGTTATCTCGAAGTCTTCTCAGGTGTCCAGCCCACTTCCATTTTAGGATCTTAGTTCTGGTTAAGGCTTCATCCACCTTAGTGATTTTTCGCAGAGTGATGTTGCTGATCATATTATAATTTTTCATTTAAATAGTAATTTAAAAAATGCTTGATCGATAGTTAAATGAATAAATGAATTCCTCTAACTGTAGCGATAGAAGGTCTTACAGTCGAAAACCTAAACAATGTCCAACTTCCGATTTCGTCAATTGACGAAATTGTGACTATTAATGTAAATTAAAAGATCGAAAACATTAATCGGCTGTTGAGCGTGCTTGCCCTTCATAACAAAAACTTATTTGACAAATAACTATGCATTTTCGCTACATCCGACATTACTGCATTATCTTTCCTAACATTCTGAACGCCGTCATATCGTCGTCTTGCAAAATGTCCAGCTCCATACATCATTGAATCGCTGCTGTTATATTGCGCAGGAGACACAGACTTGAATTGTGAAATGTTTATGGGTCCTCTGATGTGAGAAATGCTTATACCTACTTAAACTTAATACTTTTGTGGCTTGTCTAGATCAGACTAGCGATTTCTATTCTAATCTAGCCAAATACCTGCTTCTGACGTCACATAATCGTAGGTTTTTACGTCGTCACTTGTTTATTTTCATATTTGTGCATTTTTTTAAACATAATAAATAGCGTCCCGCCTTTCCCAGAACGGGTGGCACAGGCAAAATTGTGCCTACATCAAGACTTATACAGAAAACAGAAACAGACCATAACTATAAACGTCTTAACTGGTCAGCTCATATGAGCGGATATGGGTTGGGTATTCCATTCTTATTCCATTGCGTAAAATGTTACGTGAACAGAACAATCTGCCATACGGATACACCAGTCCACTGATTTCTTACTAAAACAGGTACCTGATCTGGTAGGTACCTAAGCTGGTAATATCTTCATTGCTTCCACTCAGGTTTATTTAGGACATGTACATAATTATAGGTTAGAATTATGCTTACAATTTCATAATTAGGAGGACTTTTTGCACCTGAACTTTGTTGCAATTATTAGCATATATTACCATAATTATCCATCAATGCCGTGTCCTAAATAAACGATACTGCTTAAGTTTTGAGATTGCGTAAGTTTAAATTAAGTTGTTTTGAATTGCTAGACTAGAAAAACGCTATAAGTTTTCGGGTGTCTCGAAACGACTAGGCTCGTTTAGTATAATTTGTTGCGTACCTATGTGGCGGTCGAATTCGCAATACTTTTATAATTTGCAAGAAAGGAAGGATCCGAGGGTCACCAAACCGCCCCGCCATCGCCATTGCCATAGCCACTACCACTCTACCACTACCACTTTCGCCTTCTTCAGTCCTAATGTGCAATAAGCGCGCGGTGCACGTTTCTGAACGGGCCTCGTTGACAGGCAAGACGTCAAAAATCGGCGGCAATTTTTGTTTTCTTTCTATTTTTTCTCAAAGTAGGCATAGGACTTTTGAAACAAATCCTATGAGTTCATTTTCTATTTATTTTGGGTTTTGATACAGGAATGTCGTTGAATAAATTTTATGTTAAATTAAAGTAGGTAGCTTTTAATGGTGTTACGGTTGTGGCTGTGTGTTCATTGCTTATAAGTCAATTTACGGAAATGGCAGCTGATACAAAGTGGTTGTTGTTCATTGGAATTATAGCGTTGGAAATTTCAAGTAAGTACCTACTTTTGACATTAAATTTTGGATCGTATCATCAATAATTCGGGGCTCTTTAACACAAAACTTACATACTTATTTGCAATTGTGTTACAATTCCACAAAATGTCAGTCACAGATTTGTAATAAAATCTGTGACTGACTGAGCGTACCGCAAAAACTTGCTGATACTTAGTTATAAATATTTATAGATATATGTAATCATCATCATGATATATTTGGTAATAAAGTAAGGTAATTATTTACTACATTTTCTATTATTATAAGGCCAGGTGTACCACAAATGACAGCTATTTAGACAACAAGTTTTTAAGACAGCGCATTGCAAGCCGCATACCTCGTTATGTATTGTTTTAATACTTCTAAGTAGTTAGCAATTATGTACTTAGTTACACAACTTTTTCGCGTAAGTACTGTTAATTAAAACAGCAAAGATATCGATAAACACTTCCTTAAGTGATTATTCGGTGATGCAAAAAGAAAGATAGTATGCAACAGATACCACCTAATATAAACTTAGGAAGGTATGTCGAGTTCATTAATGTGCAATGCCAATAAGGCGCCGCCGCCGCCGCCGCTGCGTACCCTTCCATGTACATTTATATTTGATGCCTTGACATTGCTCATATTAATGAACTCGACTATACCCCTACATCATGTAAAAAAATATCTTCAAATGGCTCATTCCTAAGCTAGCTCGGAGAATTATAACATATTATAGAGGAATTTATATCTATAATATTTTTATGTTTTATGTATTATTGTTATTATACTAGTTATTGCATGTGGTAGTCGTAAAAATCTCTTCACCAACCCACACTGAGCCAGGGTGGCGGAGTAAGGCTTAATCTTACTAGTATTCGAGGAAAGACCTGTGCCCCTCGGTGGGGACATAATGGTTTAAATTTACTTTTTTACTCTGCGAGTTCTCGATTATCATCATTACTGTTAGATACTATCAAGCAAGTCATTTCACCTTTGAACTGTGTAATACTTTACTTCCGCGTGGTCGCGAATGCTCGTTTATTTCCGAAGAAACTTACACCGTAAGGATACAATGGCGGTACAGTCACTCAGCTTCTGACATTACCTAAATACCTACCGAAAGGCAGAGAGATAAACATGAATGTTTTTGTTTGCTGTTTCTGTCTGATGTTGCTTTACTTTTAAAGACTCAAGCCAACTTTGCCCACGAAATGAAACGCGAATCAAAACGAGTCCCTAAATAACTTTGATAACGCCTTATAAACCATGGATTAGGGATGGGGTTCAGGTGTACAGGGTGCCTAATATAAAAACAAGAAAAAAGCTACCGCTAGAGTGCCACAGACAGACAGACTTCACACGTAAAATGTATCAACTTGGTCAGTAAAATTTTAAACAAAAAAAAAACAAAAAAAAGTGAACCGTTGTACTGTTTTTTTTCCAAGATATATCTGTATTTTGTTTTTGTGCAATACAGTATAATTTAGTGTAATAAAGATAGTTTTCTCTAAAGAGTACTGATCCACCATATTAACTGTAGAACGGTCAAATCGGAAACTACAGACGCCACTTTGAAAACGTGACTTTGCTGTCAGTTGTTGTAGTATGCTGTTCACATGGATTAGATGGAGGCGATGAAGCCATTGCTCATTCTACAGATAAGACAGTGGCACTGTACCTCCGCTATAGCCGGCTGACATTCGCCTTGCATAACAGCGCTTCATCTCGACTCTCTCACTCCGCCTTGTTATCTCATTTGTGTAACCGCGCGCGCAAAATTTGCATGCATTTCTCATGAGAACGCGGACTAGAGCGTTGTTTGTTTATTACAGATTTGTATCACGTTTTTGGCGTCTCACTTCTCTGTCTACATGAATCATATCATTATGTAGAGCTGATTCGTATTGAACTAAATTCGTGAGTGATGATGGTATTTGGTATTGTTAACTTGGTTATGGAAAGTCGCATTTAATCTCCCTGCTGAATCTCAAGAAGGTATGTAAAGGCCCGCTGCCTTTCTTGACCTCATTTATTAATAATTAAGGTACTGATAATTATTTCCCCCCTTTTTATAAAAAGTTTTACTCCGGGAGTAAAGTTAATCTGGGTCTTCTGGGAGTAACTACGGGACAGAGCTAGACAGCTGTCTATGATTTTGATTATGCCTGATTATTATTGTTAGTATTTGTACGAGTTTACATCCAGTCTAGATAGATTACTTCATGTTAGTCAGTTTACTTAGGCCCACTGCTTCGTACGCAGAGTTATACTTATCCCGAGTTAACTTTGACAACTCCATACAAATTCGGAACAATTTTGTATGGAGTTGTCAAAGTTAACTCGGGATAAGTCTTATTCTGCGTGCGAAATAGTAGGCCTTAATCAGATGCCCTACCGCGCAGCCGCTGTCGGCATCGGCTTCGTGTTTGACTTGCCGTATAGCGCGGAAGGGGGGCAGGTCTATTTACCTCGCTAGGGTCTTACAATAGTTATTTTTTAAAGATTGTGACAGTGTAGAAATAATAAGTGTACTTAAGCAGTCTCTAAATCGTATTGACTAAAAACATCAGATTATTTTTAAATAGAATGACAGATGATTCTGTAGAGCGTATCGATACTGCTTGAGACAACCCCTATTTTATATGAGTAACTTACTTAAGATAATAGGTTTCTTCAAATCCCGTCTTAAAAAACTCATATCAAATCCAGTCCGGCTCAAGGACCAGCAAGATTTTTTATTGATTCACTTCAAAGGCCTTGTTGATTTGTTTGGCTTAAAAATAAAATATAATATGAATCAGTTTCTCTTTAGGAAGCAGGAACTAAAAAAAACACCAAGGTTAGTAAACAAATCCTCATTAATTATTCCTGCCGGTTAAAAATTGAATATAATATTTAAACCATTAATATTAGTTGAATTCTAAAATTAGTACCTAGGTATCTGATTCAAGGCTCTACAATGCTTGCAAGTTACTATTGCGGCACTTACCACTAAATTCTCGAGAATTCCCCATCGCTAGTCTCATGGCCGAGGTTCGTTCACTAAGGGACAAATTCAAAAATATAATGTACACCAGAAAAAAATATAGGTTTATTTACGACTAGGTCATAATCATAGTATTAGCACTAGAAATATAAATAAGATATATATATATATACCCGCGTTCAGACTCAGTAAGGTTGCTCACTCTTTTATGGGAGTGTGTGTTAGTTTTTATATTAAAATACCTAATGAAGCAACGGACCTACCAGAAAGGAGGTTAAGTAACCTGTATGATTTTATGGTCAATAAAAAATTGAACTTGAACTTGAACCTGAACTCGAACCCGGACCTCTCTCTTAGGATTACCCCCAGTGCTCATTTTAGTCCAGTAAGAGGTCTTACACACAAGTTACACGAGGAGCATACCACAGCCACCGACGCGTTTTATCGTGCGATAGCAGGTTTCTGAATTTTTATTTTTTAAATACCATACAAAAAATATGAAGTCATTACTGCTCCCCCATGGGAATATTTTTAAGTACTACCGCTCCAAATGATTGTTCTAAGGTACCTGTGTACCAAACGGCTATCCTGCTGCCGCCGACTGCTGCTGGCACTCATGCTCATGTGAAAGAACTCCAAGTTAGGCAGGGTACCTTTTTAAACCGGTTGCCTTCTTGTTTGTATCTACATACTTACGTATAATACTAGTGGCTCTGTGAGCTGTAGACCTCGCGAGTATGTCGGTGGGAAAGCTGAACTGCTAACACACATAAAAAAAATAACCCAAATAGTTTTCTTTCAATAACACATACAAACTTATGAATGTACCTGGTTACGTACATGCAGTATGAAAGTAGCCGCACCAATAACTTTGTAAACTACATTTCGCGATCTTTTATACAACCTATTGACTTTTTACTAAAATTATATAATCTGTTTCACTCTCATAGTCTTTACAAATCCAACGACACCTCATTTGTTAATATCCATCGAGCCGTTTGGGTTGTAGCGATTTTTTTACATTTTAAAACCCCATATCTCCGCCATTTTGAAAAAAATCAAAAAACTGGCTCGAGTAAAAAATTCTATTTATTTTTTCAACCTGCTCACAAAATTTCACGAGAATCGGTTCATAAATGCGACCTGTAGAGGAGAACAACCGGACATACAAAAGCATTTTTGCCCAAACCTGAAACGGAGACGCTTCGCTCGCTTCGCTCGCTCATCTGTTTCACTCTCATGGTCTTTACGAATCCAACGACACCTCATTTGTTAATATCCATCGAGCCGTTTGGGTTGTAGCGATTTTTTTTCTCCGCCATTTTGAAAAAAATCAAAAAACTGGCTCGAGTAAAAAATTCTATTTATTTTTCCAACCTGCTCACAAAATTTCACGAGAATCGGTTCATAAATGCGACCTGTAGAGGAGAACAACCGGACATACGAAAGCATTTTTGCCCAAACCTGAAACGGAGACGCTTCGCTCGCTTCGCTCGCTCGGTCAATAAGTAAACGTGGAAGTAATCTCGCAAATGTTGACGGTGACCAAGATATAAGAAAAAGGTCATTTGTTTTTTTTTGAGTCAGCTAAACGGAGAGACAGGAAGTCTACGTATCATGAATATTCGCTTCAAATCAGTGTGGCAGTCTTTGCTGTATAATAATAATATAGCTTCACGCCTTTTCCCGTACGGCGTGGCAGAGGAACTATGCCCACTTTCAGCCAGTTGTTATATACTCCATTTTGAGTGACAGGGGGATAGCCCATCGCCACAGCTATGGAATTATGAAGGTTTCCTGACGATGTTTTCCATCACCGTTGGAAAGTTCATATAACGTACTTAAGATATCATCATATTTATCTCATTGGAACATGGTCCAGCACCGGGATTCGAACCTGGATCACTTGCGTGAGAGGCATGAAACCCACTAGACCACGGAGCTCTTTTGTACTATAGACTGATATAAATACATAATATGAGTAAATATAAATATCAATAAACGGAAACTTAAAACATATTAAAACTACAAAAAAATAAACCACCGTTCAACACCTGTTTAAAAACAAAAATGTATGGGATTAGACGTTTGTTTTGAGGTTAAACTAGGTTTGATATGTTTTATGGTAACAAGGTTAAGGTCTAATGGTAGTCACTTCACAAGTGCTTTGGTCAAATTGGTTTCCTATTGCAAGTTGCTGAGAATGATGACCCTAAACATTTTCACTAAGTGGCTATACATCTTTCACGACGCGTCGCTCAAGCAAATATGATAGTTATTCGAAAAGCCTTCATATCAACATAAAAGATGTGTAAGATATACCGACATTTCTCAATATCCTACAATAGTACTTTCGGAGGAGCAGTCGCGAGCACCTCACCAGTCTCTATGTCGCAGGAATTAAGATCCACACGTGTCCACTCATAGTCCTTAGAACATTATTGACGTCGCCCTTGGTTGTTGTTGCGAAACATAATATTACAACAAGCCATTAATAGATACCATACGTTAACACCTTTTCCGGTTCGGATGGCAGTGGCATGGCAATAGAGACAGGGGCATGGCTCACTGCCGGTCTGGTGAAATAGTAGAATGCGCAATACGATAGAATGAGTCACACACATCACACGACCAATGAATCCTGAACGTTGCCCTACCGACACGCAAGGCAGGCAAATTTTGATTGATTTCTATGATTTCCTATACGGGGTGTAACAGAAAGGTGTAGTCATATTTTCGAGGGTTGTTAGGGACATCATTCTTAGAAACTTTTACTATGAAACCGACTTGATCAAAGCAAGTTTAATTTTCACTTCTCTATACAAATCAGCTGACCGCCCGCCCGGACCAAAACATAGTGGAGCAATGAAAAATAAAGTTGCTCTGATGAAATCGATTTCATAGTGAAAGTTGCCCAGAATGGTCTCCCTAACAACCCCCTAAAATATGACTACACCCTTGTGTTAGACCCTGTAGAACCGCGGCCCGCATCTAATAATAATAATAATTAAAAATAATCTAATACCGCCCCGCACTGTCACTGATCAAAGAATCCCTTGCGTGCGTGCCGAAAGGTCATCGTCCAGCATTAGCCTCACGCAAGAATCTAGCGGCTAGATGGATAATTGTTAGAATAAATGAGCCAATGGATAAAGATGAATAAATAATGTTGGAAAATTTAATATTAAAGAAGCTCCTAAACGGGCCATATTTCACTGCAATATGTCGCCGGCAACTATTGGTGTCTTTTTCTAGCATTTGAGTAAGAGAGGGATACTAATAGTTGCCGGCTACATATTTCAGAAAAACCTGGCCCGTTTGGGAGCACCTTTACTTACGTTTTCAGTAACTTTTCTATCCAATTACTAGTGTCTGACCTAGTTTCGTAGTGCAACTGTCAAATCTAACCCTAATCATGTGAAGATCATGGATAGATAGGCAACCTATTGGAAATGGACGTAAATTGCTGTTTAATTTGACTTTTTATTCACTTATTCAATGAGTCATATTTTACTCAATTATGATTGCAGTTCGCAGAAAATCAGAAGCACAGGGGAGCAATTCTCGCCCATTAGAATTGAAAGCGTAGACGTATATACTGTCATTCTTGTATGAAATAGTAGACAATTGGCGTCTACGCTTCGAGAATTCGCCTCGAGAATTGGCCTCCAGTATGTCAAAACATTCTGACTTTTAAAACAGTTATGGAAGAATTTACTTGCTAAAGACGAGGTAATCTTAAACTCAAGCAAACTTTGACAATTCCATACAAATAAATGTGGTCAACTCGAGTGACTCTTAGTTCGCCATGTAGTAGCCAGACGACCTGAGGCGTCTAATCGTCCATGGCTATGTACTACAGTGTATTTATTATGCATGACGTTTGACATCACTCAAGCGTGATTCCGTGTTATACTTAGCTCACTTAACACGAACACTTACGCATAGTGTCCGTGACGCATAATATTCTCACTTGCCTTTTTTATGACATTGGCATCGATCTGTAATCTTCGTTTTTCGACACCTATCCCGAATCCCGATACTTTTCAAATTGATGCTTTGATGGAGTCAGCCCACATCAAATTGGCGATTGACTAATCAATCAGAACACGATTAATTTACACGAGCTATCATTTGAAGCGACTATAGTTCAAAGCGACCGACTGTAATTTGTATTTGAAAGGAATATATCAAGAGGTATACAGAATCAAGTTTTGCCCAAGTCACTTGTAGTATTATAGGAGTATTAATTTGGTACTATGTTACATTATTATGACGAGTACGAGCTTCCTCGGTACAATGTAAACCCGTTTTTATCTGTTTCGTAATGTCTTTTTTGACCAGTTTTTCAGCTTGTGGCGGTGTGATTTTCAACAACACAAATAAATACTTACAGTTACACACAAAATGTGAAGCCTTTTCCCTTTTGAGGTAGCAGAGGCACTATAGGGCCCACAATAGCCCGTTATTCAAGACTAAATATTGCGTGACAGGCTAGCTAGGAATATATTCCATAAATGTTTTTATTCCTTATTTCCAATACGGTCAAAATACGGTCAAAACACTAGCAAGTCACTGAACCAGCCTAGAGTTACAAGTTAGAGCACTTTACTTTTGCATCAAGGTGAACTGCCTAACAAATTTTACAATGACCAGGACAACTTGATATTTTTAGGAAATACGGCAAGATTACAGATAAACCTAGTCACATGTATAGAGCTTATTGAGATATAACTCACCATTTTTACAGTTCTTACGAAATATTAAGTATAACAGAATAATAAAAACATCTCGTAACATTTGACAATACTTTTTTGTTACATCCTGTACACAACCGGTCTAGAAAGACCCTTTCACGTATCATTTCCAAGAAAAAATGGAGCTGTTGAATAAAACGATTAATTTAAAACTGCAACAACGCCATTGACGTCATGGAAAGTTCTCGATTCAATTGTACTCAGGTCTTAAACATTCAGTGAAAGTAACCTGTATGGCGGCTACAATGACTCGATGCATCGACACTCGAGTTAATTAGGTTAATCATCGAATACAACGCAATGTTCTTTGCATGCTGAGCCTGGACGTAAAATTATTACTGTAATTAGCAGCATATCCTGTGCATATGGTAAGAGGCGACTAACGGCCGATAAAATAATTACTTATTTATCCATAATATACAGCAATTTTGACATAAATCCCATAGCGCAACTGTCGAATGTAACGCGTAATCTTCAGCGGGTCGATTCTCGCGGATTCGATATATGGATATCGAGACCAAAATTGACAGATTCCCATACGAAATCACTCGATATAGGTGTAGATATCGTATATCGAATGCGCGAGAATCATGCTCCAGCGGGTCGATTCTCGCGCCTTCGATATACGGATATCGAGACCAATATTGACAAATTCCCATACGAAATCACTCGATATAGGTGTAGATATCGTATATCAAATGCGCGAGAATCATGCTCCAGATCACGGATAGAGATAGGTTTATATCGGCCGTTAGGGAGACAGGCATTATGCTTTTTGACAGACGCTGTTTGCTCATCTTGTAACATGCCCTTTACGTCATTCCAATCAACACTAAAATTTCCAGGTTCTTGAAAGAGAACCTGTCTAAATAATGAATCCAGTGAACGAATTAGCTATTCTATCCTTGTGTTCATAAATGTTACGTAGATATCCATCCATTGCCGTTTTTACATTCATTTGTCCACGAGGTGTCTCTGTCATGTAGGAAAATGACGGGACTTTCATTTATTTCAAAGGAAACTCTCGACATCAATAGCTGGTAAAATTTCGAGAACACTATTCGTAAGTCAGACTTTCTCATGCCTACTAGTTTTGTTTATTACAATCTCAACGCATTTACACATGAGCTACGCAACATTACATAAAGTACCGCTGTACGTGACGCATATACTCTTACAAAACAATGAGACAGTTTTTCTTGACAACACTGTAGTGTACCAAGTCAATATCGCCACGAGAGAGTAAAACTGTAAAATTACCAGTTTGCTTTACTTATGCCCGGTTTCCTGGGCGCTGATTAAAGTTAACAGGTTGGTTAAATCAGCTTCAGCCAATCACGAACCGCTATTATTCAAAATGACGGAACTTGATTGGCCGAAACTGATTTAACCAACCTGTTAACTTTAATCAGCGCCCAGGAAACTGGGTGTTACAGCATGAATTTCGGACTTTATGTGTCAATGCTCAATTTTGCTTCGAGGGTTACAGGTTTTGGTTACCATTTACCATAGGTCGAATGACAAGGCCATGTTTGCAATTTTACTTCGTCATGTCATCAAACTAAGATAATTCTGTTTAAATTAAATTGGGTAGGTAGGTCTACAGGGTGTAACAGAAGGGTGTAGTCATATTTTAGGGGGTTGTTAGCATTCTGACTAACTTTACTATGAAACCGATTTGATCAGAGCAACTTTATTTTTCATTGCTCCATACATTTTGGTCCAGGTGGCCAGCTGATTTGTATAGAGAAGTGGAAATTAAAGTTTTTCTGATCAAATCGGTTTCATAGTTTAAGTTGCTCAGAATGATGTCCCTAACAACCCCCTAAAATATGCCTACACCCTTCTGTTAGACCTTGTATATGATTGGAATATAAAATGCCAGTTTTGAGACCGCATGCTTATTGAGACGATTGTTGCAATGTGCATACGCAATGATATTCATCACCTTTTCATCACCTTGAATGTCAAACCTCGAACTCGAGTGACCCAAGAACTGGTAATTTTTGCTAAGTGACATTGAAAATACTTACATCTCAGACTTACATAGTTTATCCAACATTTTAGTTCTTTATGCAATTTTTAACCGACTTCCCAAAGGAGGAGGTTTACAATTCGTCCGGATGTTTTTTTTTTACGTTTGTGCCTCGATGTTGCCTAGACGGATGGGCCAATTTGGAAAATTATTTTTTTGTTTGAAAGGGTTTACCTTCACATTGGTCCCATTGATACCAGGTCAGGATCTGATGATGGGATCCTGGAGAAATCGAGGGAACTCTTCAAATATTATAGGCAGACCTATAGTGTTTTTTGTGTTTTTCATAATAACTTGTACAAATGCACATGGGAAGCATAATATTTTGGTGCGAAACTGATGATGAAGACCACACATGGCCACCAGAACTGCTCAATACTAGGTACAATTAATACAATGTACTATGCGTGGCTGACGGGCAACGCATAGCCTAAACCGGTGGACCTAGAGCCATGAAACTTTATACAGAGGTTCCTTAGTAGCGTGGGGTAGCACTGAGATGGGATTTGACAAAATTAAGTCCCCAAAGGGGGGGGGGGGGGGAATAAGGGGTTACAGTTTGTATTGAACTCAATCTAATCAAATAGGGTTTGTGGAAGTCGGTTTTTTCTAAAGTTTACTTTTTGTTTCAATTATATAAGACATTTTACACCCTATTCGCAGGTTACAAAGGGGCCGATGAGTGAAGAAAAATGTTCAAGTCTTCTTTTAAAGAAAATTATAATTTTTGAATGAACGTCAAACATTTTTTGTATTTAGGCCCGGTTTATCAAGAGACGAATAATCAGTCACATAACTTTATTTGACACTTCATGTACGTGTTAAATGTCAAATGCCTCAGATAAACAGACAGATAAATGCAATCTGAGGATGGGAAGGTTGGGACTTAATTAAATAAGCATTTTCCCGTACCGGATGGCAGAGGCACAGTTATTCCTACGTTTTAATTTAATAATATAATGAACATAGTATGAGTTACTGTTTGTACATTGATTCACTGGAAGAGTTACGCTCTGATTCTTTCAAGCTCCAACAATTATGCGCGCAAGATTAATGTGATTGATAATGAATGGGAGTATTGTTTAGTTAGCAGGTACTTTATAGTGTTGTATATCTGAATTATTACGTTTGCAAGATACGGCGTCCCATGACAGACACCTTCTAAATTCCACTCTTTTACACATACGGTATAACATCTATCTGAATGTGGGCATAACTCTATACCACTTACGCTCGTTATTGCACAAAACTAATTTGATTACGGGCTGGAAAATTAAATTACAAGCTCAAAAGCGAGCGTATCTCTCACAAGACGTTTTTCACACACATCTTCCAGAGTCAATGGTTCAATGTTAGTTATAGATTTAGCTCTATCAGGTTTCCAGAACAAAGGCGGTGTTAGGACAGAAGCAATATTTTGTAATTATTAAAATATGGTATTATGATCTTCGCAGGTATACTAGTAACAGCTCAGAGGCCGCTTCGAAGACCGAAGCCGGAAAAGAAGCCACAATCTATAAATGACCTGCTGAATACGACATCATGTATACCACCTCCATACCGATGCCCTCACCCAAATATGGAGTTCTTTTTATATACCAGGTAGGTTTCCTATTTTTCTTCCTCCTCATATTCTTCATCTTCTACTTCTTTAACTATAAATTCTGTACCTTAGAGGTAGACACTAGTAAGTCCACTTTTTGAGAATTTCATCTGCACCTTAGGAGTCTACCTCTAGTGGACTTATCTACCTCTAAATTTTTATTTAACTCTAACGATAAACCTTTTTTTCTTGTTCTTCTTTTCTCTCTATTTCTTCTTCTTTATCTACTACTTCTTTTACCAGCATTTCCTCTTGTTAATATGTTTCATCTTCTTCTGTTTCTTCTAATCGTTAATCGAGTTGGTAGTTCATTAGCGACAAGAACAAAGGTCCTCACCAGATTCAAACCTACATCCCCTGGGTGAGAATCAAACGTGAAATCCACTCAACCTCGGGAGCTCTACAAATAACTTACGCCACCTACTACCACAAATCTTCTTCTGCTTCTTATTGAAGGTGATGGTCAAATCACTAAAATCGACACGTTCTACGCTACGACGATACACTAGTCTTATTTTGTATTACTTTGTTTTTCTAATCACTTCTATTTTTGCATAATTTCTTCTGTCTCTTTTACTTTTGCTTTGAACTGTGTTTCTGTTTTGTGTATTGTTATGTCTAATAAACGCTTATCTTATCTTATCTTATCTTATCTTCTTGTGGGATGGCCAAAGATTCCATTTTCAATCACAATATTTTAATTGATTTGCTTATTTTAGTTCATGTGTCGCCTCCCGAGTCACCAGGCATTATTATCTCGATTGATTAAGCAAATTCTCTCTCTACTACCAGATCAACCCAAGAATTCGGTGAGCTCCTAAACACACTAGACGATGACTCCCTATCCCGCTCCAAATTCAACCCCGTACACCCGACCAAAGTAGTCGTCCATGGATTCGGAGGTGGACGGAATCTGTCTCCAAGTACTGACATGAGGAAGGCCTACTTCACCAGGGGAAACTACAACATCATTATATCGGATTATGGGAGTCTAGTCAAAGAACCGTGTCTTAGTCAAGTAAGTATTGTAGTAAAATGAAATTATAGGACATTGTACAGCCCAAAATCATTCATATGTCACAATGGTGAACTCTTCACACAGCTTCACACAAACGAATCAAATTAGAATCATAGATATTATGAGTACCTAATTTTATTTGTTACTAACAAAATATGGATTATGTGATCTGGAATAAAAGATATATTATTATTATTATAATCATAGAAACGAAAATGTGATGTCGTATGGCATGTGCACTTTATGTGTATGGTTTTGTTTCCTAGACTATTTATAGAAGATAAAGTAAGTAAGTACGTACTAAACAAAACGCCAACACAAATTAGTAAAATTCCTAAGGCTGAATATATAAATGTTTCATAGTTTCATGTTTCATGTTTGGTTTTGTTTAATGCCAGCGTACCTACCTAATTTCTCTCTGAACAAATGAGGAAAGCACATAACTTTAAACGGCAAACTCGTATATAAAGGGCAGCATTGGCTATGACGCAGCCAAATAAAAATAATTTTCTTTGAGGCAATGATTAAGAAACCATACAAGAATAATTTACGACAGCTCATGCAATTTATAGTGTCATGGCCAACCAGCCAAGCTTGTAGCATATTAAGATCTCCTATGGGAAACAAATAAAAAGACTCGGGCCGAAAAACATAAATAGCCCGCGTCATGTTTCTGTGACTCTGAGTCAGTTGTGACCTCTCTCTCTCTCTCTCGCATAGGGTAAGATGGGATGACAGAGAGGTGACAGCTCGCTCAGAGCCGAAGCTACTTAGCGGGAACTGTAATTATAAGGCTCATATTAATTATTGCTGGTGCACACTGCTGGTGTATTGATTAGCTTTTTGTTAGCGTTTGCACTCAAAGACAATAGTCATGTCATCATGGGAGATGTATAAGTGTGAGAGAGAAATGTACATGCATGAATACTACTACTCATGGAGACTACTGCGCCATGATTCTGCTTGCCAATTGCATGACTATAGCTATAGCGAAGGTTCAAAATCCCGGTTTAGGCTTGTCGAAGGCGCTAAAACATACCGCGCCGCCGGCTACAATCAAACGGTCGTGCTTCTGTACGAGAATCGCCAAATTATATTGCCATGCGATTCGCGTACAGAATCCGGCCCTGTAGTCGCGTACGGAATTGCGTGCCAGTGGCTAATAGCGAGGGCGCAAAAAAACTTGTTTTAACTTGTCGACGGTGCCGAGACGCGCCCGCGCGCGCTACAAACAAAACAATTGCGCGCTCTTGCTATAGATCGTAGAATCGGGCACATCATGATGTGCCGTCATGTGCCCCGCCATTTTATGATATGCCCAAACGTTAAATATCATGAAACGATAAAATCTCTTAAGGCAAACACTGCGGTAGCTTAGGTGAAGACTAAAGGGGGCGAGCACAGCGAAGCCCCTGAATAGTCTACGTGTTTGTTTGACATGTATAACACAAAAATCATCACGTAGTGCTGAATGTACGGGACCCGAATAAAAATGCTTTTAAAAAGACATTGTTTTCGTTCAAACCCGCCACATCATGATGTGCCCAGTAATTGCTTGGGCATATCATGAAATGGCGGGGCACATGACGGCACATCATGATGTGCCCGATTCTTCGATCGGCCGCCGACATAGACACCGCCAAGCCATACGCGACTCACCACCTGGCCCCTGTAAGTACTTGATAAACTACTTGCGTATATTTCCAGATAGAATGGGCGCCCCGGTTCGCGGGGATGTGTATTGCCCAATTGGTGGAGTATCTACAGTATCATCCAACGAAGGCTGTACCTCCTGAACAGGTAAATTACAGAATTCATAAAAACATAGACCTTCATGAAACTAATATTTCAAATGCAAAAGTAGGTAAGTAACTGATTGTCGGTGCAGTTTGCAATGCTTTTGATGCCTTGAAACTTGGTCCCAAATGCATGTTAAAGTTTGGTTACCTCTGAGAAGGATATTGGGTGCTTTTCTTTGTCCGCACGATTTTAAGAGGTGTACAATATTTTGAGGAATTATTTTGAATAACTTTCCCAAGAAACATATTTTCGCAGTAAATGAAAAATCATTTTCATCCTTCAGTACATTGACCCGATTAGCTGATCAGGATCACAGTCATGCATGTTAGGTACATACAATATATATTTTAAAGTATATCTCTATGAGTACTAAGGAAGTGTGTACGAAAAAGCCCTTTGCCTAGCAGTGGGACACCTTATGGCTTCATGAAAAAAATACTCTACGAGTACTTACTTTATCTTTAGATTTCCACCATCCATCCCATTATAATATACTTACTATCGAACATATGTCATCCATCACCACATCACACAATTAATGGTACCTACATGATATTTACCATCTTATACTACCTTCTTGATGCTATCTGCCTTGGAGGAACACGGCCTTTCCTACGGTCACTTATTACTTATTATTTTCCACCTTTACCGTGTTGCTCGAAGCTATCTGCCGATGATATAACACTTATTATACACTCCACAGGTGCACACAATAGGGTACAGTGTTGGAGCTCACATCCTCGGCTTGGTTGCCAACCATCTGAGCCAGGGCAAGCTGGGACGGATAACAGGTGAGTTTTCTGTCCATTTGCTACTTCGTCTGGATGGAAGGTCACCAAAGAAACCTTTATCTTACATGTCTAACTAATAATTAGGTAAAAATTCAACTCTGTTGGATAAGAAGAATTGGCCTGTTTTCTACGTCCAATAATATTTTTAGGTTATGATATGAATGTATCGTGCTGCAAATAAACAAATAAACAGATATATTCTATTTAAATAATCTATTATTTTATTTTTAACTTCCAGGCCTCGACCCAACGATCCTGTTCTACATGGGCAACAACCGGTCACGTGACCTGGACCACACGGACGCACTCTTTGTGGACGTCTTTCACACGGGCGCGGGTATTTTGGGTCAGTGGGGACCCAATGGGCATGCCGACTTCTATGTGAACGGCGGTTCCAGCCAGCCGGGGTGTGCGCATGACACTATATTTAGTAAGTTTGACGTTCACAGAGAAAAACCTAAAATGTATAGTAAGCCAAGGAAATAGGTCGGCCAATCTACTGTATTTAGGGCGGCACAGCTACTCCAGCTAGAACGCAGAATCGTACAAATATTATGAAGAAATATTATTGGCAACATAGTGATTATGATATGATACCATCGAGATATACGATTTGTGGCAAAATCAAAATGATCGTAGCATAAACTTGTAGCAGATATCATGACATTTATAAGAGCCATTAACAACAACCTCTGTCGTGTTTTGAAAGGTGTTGAAATGGTGATTATAATGACTTTAACCTCTCAATGACACGGTCAGAATCTGATACGTTGAATAATTAGGCTCCGAAAGGTCGTTGGCATCGGACAGATTGCAAGTCGAGGAAAGGTTGAGGATTCGAGGACGATCGAGTTTGTAACTGCTAACGCCATCTATAGTCGAACACAGTGAATATTTTTTCTTTCCCCGCCCCCAATTTTCTCAATGCAGCGGCAATTCCCGCGCTTTCGTCAGAGAGATGTAGATGGCCACACTGTCAGCCTTTCAAAACTGACAGGCAGATGGCAGTAGTAGTTACATATACTGGCCCATTTTAGGACTCCAAGCTATTTCCTGTTGACCTAGAATCATGAATCCAAAATACGGTTTATGCGGACCGCTTGGTGCGCGAGTCCGACTCGCACATGTCCGACCTTTTGACCAGTTTCCGCATATTTTCAGAAACCCTCTCCTGCGACCACACAAAGGTCACCCCCTACTTCATAGAGTCAATAAACAGTCGCGAAGGGTTCTGGGCGGGTCCCTGCCCCAGCCTGTTCTCTTACCTGGTCGGCTGGTGCGAGCCGAAGGACACCGATTACGTGCTTATGGGAGAACATGTTACTCACAAGTACGTATGATAAAAAATACTAGCGTTAGAAACTAACAGATTGGTTTTGTTCAAGTACAATCAGCATCAATAGATTAGTAGGTACCGTCCGTCCGTATGTCACAGCAACTATATTCCAAAACTGTTAGGACAACACAGTTGAAACTTGGTATGTAGGTATTCTGTTAACCGCATTACGATTACTACAAAAATTGAAAAAAAAAACAATTAAGGGGGGGCTCCCCATAAATGGATCTGACACCATTTTTTTTTTTATCAAACCTATATGTGTGGGTTTTCTATAGATACGTCTTTGAAAATGACGTTGAGGTGCGTAAAACCATTTTTCCTCAAAGTCAATCGTTAAAGAGACATACCCTTTCAAAGTGGAAAAAATTGTGCCCCCCACTAACTTTTTAAGTAACGAGCGAAAGATCAAAAAAAATGTATGTTGTTTATATTTGTAACTTTCAACGAAAATCGGTTTGAACAAAATTTATAGTAAGCAGTTTTTAAGAAAAAACATTTATAAAAAACTTGACCACTTTTCCCACTAGACCGATGATGATATAATGATAGTTATAAATAGTGGATTGTATTTCCAGGGCTCGAGGAGTCTACTATGTCACGACGAATGCAAAGCCACCGTACGCCAGAGGATTCCCCGGCAAGTCCAGAAGACTGCGATCTATACAACCATATTCATATTATTACAGTTGATGCCTTGTTATAACACTTTAGAGAATTTACAAAGAAAAGGGGCCAGTTGTTTAGAGCAACTATGATTTACATGTCTCTATGCAAATTCAAATTGGAGGAGTAAAACATGCAGTTACTCTAATACAACCGGTTTCGTAGTAAAAGTTGTTCAGATGTCCCTGACAAACCTTTCGAACAAGACAACACCTTCCTGTTACCCCCTGTGTAATATCGAAAATTCCTATTGTGTTACTGCAAATTATAACTTTAATTTCTAGGGTTCCGTACCCGAAGGGTGCCAAACGGGACCCTATTGCTGAGACTTCGCTGTCCGTCTGTCTGTCTGTCTGTCTGTCTGTCTGTCATCAGGCTAACCGTGGTAGCTACACAGTTGAAATTTTCACAGATGATGTACTTCTGTTGCCGCTATAATAACAAATACTAAAAAACAAAAGAAATTTAATATTAAGGGGGTTCCCATACAACAAACGTGATTATTTTGCTCATTTTTCCTCGATATTGATAATGGTAGCAGATAGACGCTTAAAATGTATTGAGTATATATATTGAGTATATTATTTACTTAAAAATAAATAATGAAATTAAAATTACATTAATATTTAGGGGGGGGCTCCCATACAACATGTTTTATTTTTTGCTGTTTTTTATAGATAATGGCACGGAACCCTTCGTGCGCGGGTGCGACTCGCACTTGGCCGGTTATTATTCATTAATTTCATTCATTTAATTAATTTCATTTTTATTTATACAACCTGTAAGTTTGTATCAGTATCCACTCAAGCCAAATGTACTGGGAAGTGAAAAATAAAGTTACTCTGATCAAATCGGTTTCATAATGAAAGTTACTCAGAATGATGTCCCTAAAAAGTTGTTTCTCAGTTTGCGTTAATTTACTATACGTTGTATATGTAATCTGTTTTATTATAGCTTAAATGGCATCAATTTACGAGTACGTGTTTTTGTGACGGAAGTAACGTGTGATTAAATTTCAATAATTAAGCATCGAAATGTATGGAAAAAGGTCCTAAATAATCTCTACTTGAATATCTTTTTTAAAAATTGATTCTAAGCTCTAGTTAAAGGAAAATGCTTTAAATAATGTGACGATAATGTTAAAAATAAATTATTATTTATAGAGTCTCGTTTTTTTCGTCACCTAGGTGACATTTATTAGCTGACCATATTTTGGGGAATGATAGATCATTGAAATGAAATTGAAAAAAATACTGCCATCGACCGGATCAACATACAAGACCTGGGTTTTTTTTTATCCGAACATGAATGTAACAATTATTTTCAGGTAGTAAATTTAAAAACGATAACCAATTTAAACATTTATTAGGGAAGATAATGTCACCATTTTTAATACTAACATTTAAATAAATATTAATCGAGGCGTAACGAAAAAGCAATGTCTTTTTATTACAACAATTTCGTTAGTTTACTTACGTATCTAAGAATTTATATATTTTATTTAAACAATTTTAAATTCATACATTTAAAGATACATTTATCTAAACATTATTCTCAAACACATCAAGATTTTAATGAGCAATTACTAGAAACATTTTCCATATAGATAATGAAATATGATACATATAGATCTTGACAGACTTGTTATTTCATATTATAATAATCGTTTTTATAAACTCAATTCAATAAATACATAAATCTAAAATATCGATCTTATACCAACAGCAAGTCAAATAGTATTTTATAATACAAACTAAAAAAGTGAGATTAATTAACAATGTTTTGCTTAAACAGTACACTATAATAACTACCTAGAGGTATAACTGTATTGATTTATTATATATAAACTATAAATCACTTATAATAGTTGCTGGTTTTAAGATAACAAAACAAAGAAAACTAAGATGAAACACACCAATAAAGTCTAATATATATCTAATATATACATAGATTATAATATAGGTTTATAAAGATATTATACCGACATTATAGTAGGTATGGCAATTTCTTAATTGTTAGATACGGATTTTCCGAGTGGAATCTATAGTTTTCTGCTTTTAAGTCATAATAACTGAAGAATCTAATGTTAAGTTTACTCGTGTAACTCAGTTACTACTTAAATAATTATGTTGATTCTTTTACATTTCATAAAAAGCATTCAAATAAGTTTTGCCCATATTCGGTAAATATTTGATTTTTGTTTTCAGACTTAAAACCCGATTTTTCCGAATTGTAAAGAATCTATCACATTATTTGAATTTATATAATTATTATATCACAAGAGTTTTACTATGTGGCAATAATATATTACATAATAAGATTCTATAAATGCGATGTTTTTTTTTGTTTATTTACACATTCATCGTGTAAATGTGAAAAGAACTTTCAAATCAAAAGCGTTTAAAACTAACATTATGATTAGGAAACACCTATAGAAAATGTGATACCACAGACAGAAGTAGATATCTGAAGATAACGCCGAATTAACTTAACTTCATATCTACCTATACTATACGTCTATAGATCGCACATATAAATATACAATGTTAATAAATCACTAATATGAATTTATCTGTGTGTTATGTAATGTTTTAGGCCTGTAGGAAACAATTGCTGTACTGCAAACACCCCAGTTTCTTTTTTTGTTCACACGTCATTTAGCTCCAGGACTAGTAATAAATAATTTGAAAGAGTGAAATAATAGTGTCAGCTGCATCGATTAAAATAGATAACATGGTAAATGAATATGCTTATCCAATGATATTACTTTAGTTAATAATATATTTTTATTTATGATAGCGCCATTATTAAAGGGCAAAACCAAAATCAATCCTATGATAAATAATTCAATTGTACGTTTTAAAATAAATACTAATTAACATTATTATACCCAACGATTACAAAAAATAAATATAAATAGGTATAAGCGACACATATAATATTTACAGTTGTAAGGTCAATTTCACCATATTCCAATAAGAATTAGGTAGGTAAGTACTTGGTATGATTTTCATTACACCTGTTAAACAAACATGCAAAATATATTTACATTTATGTCACGTAATTATTAAGATTTAAAGACCAATTTATTGATACCAATTATTTTAATAGATCATGGTGAAACTGGCCCTTAGGACTTTCAAAGCAAATCCCTAAACATGAATCTATTCAGTAATTGACAAATCAGTGCTCGAAACCTTACATGACTAGACTATCTATATCTTAATGAATAGCCTAATTTATCTATGTAATAGTATTTTTTACAAGCAATGGAACTTTATGAAGTAAAACAAATAAAAGCTGGCAAGAACGATCAGCCAAGGAAGTAGCTGAGCAAGTCCACAAATCCGCACAATGTGTTAGCATGGAGTTGGGCTCATTTAATACTTTGGCTTACTATACGAATAATTTAATTAATACACATAAAACTGCAAGTAAATATAACGGATTATAAGGTCATTTTCATTCCTGCGAGGAAATAGTCCTAGTTCCTATTCCTATAGGACCTACTACACATCTGTAGCTCTTTCTCCTGTATGTCTTCTATCCTGCGGTCCCGTAAGTTTTGAAGAACATTTTACAACTATAAATATTTATGTTCAACATGTTGGATTTTGATTGGTGAAACATCAATTTGAAAGAGAGATACAGAAAGAGCAACGGATCCTTATGACGTCAAAATTAACAACAACATCACTGATCTTGATAACTGATGAGATGTCATAATTATCCTAATTTGAAGCGGGTATTTCGCCATCGAATAAACAAGCTAAACGTTTATTAAATGAGAGATATGACCAGCATTTGAAAAAGTTAAAATAATCTTAGTTCGAGGTTAAATCTTTTAGTCATTTTGAGTTTCTTAAATCTTGTTTTACTTTTTCATTTTAAGTTACCTTCTTCATAATGCAGTGCAGTAAAATGTGAACTGATATGCTTTAAGCTGCTTGTGCATCATAAATAATAATAATAATGATTTGTAAGTACTTAACATACAAATACAATCAAATTTACAGAATATATTGTCACTATTATATTTTCTTATATTATTTATATTTATTATCTATCATTAAGTATTCTTATATATTACTTATTGTTTTCCAAGAAAACGTTTATTATTGTCGACACAGCCTTATAGAGTGAGATCACCCCATTTAACTTATTTATTGTCTTAATATATGGCTTTATATCTACAGTATTATTGTCATGACGAGCAATGATCGCTGGGAATATTACCCTAACATTGGTTTTTAAATTACTCTAATTAATTGCTAAAATATGCCTTTGCCAGCAATGGAACATCATACATATCAAGATAACATTTTAAAAATCAAAACTAACCAAAATAAAGAAGTAAATCGATCGACACAAAATGGCAACAACGTTCTGCGAAAAAAACCCATGAAATATTTTCGGTGTCCTATCTTTCTAAAATTAAAAAAAAATAAGGTCCCATCTAGTGGCACAGGCACAGATAAAAGACCATATATTTTATAATTACATAATCCTAAAGTGCACGTTTAACAAATGCTCGGGGGATCTTTACCCTTTCCGCCATATGTTTGGTTGGACATTGTGAAAATTATCATATGTCACAAAATTCAAATATTGTTTTCTGATTTACATATTAATAAACAAAAACACGTATTGTAATTATTATACACGTAAAACGATTGTAATTATTAAAAAAAAACTTTACTTTAGAGCCACAAAGTGATGGACATTGAATGGGCATTTATAAAAAAGTAAGTAAATATATTAACAATATACTACTGTATAATTACTCATAAAATAACTTTTTGCGCTAATAATATTCATTTATCTTTATTTCAAATGATGATGATGCTCAATGTATTGAACATGTTAAAAAATTGAATTGACCGCGTAGGAAGAAAATCTATAAAAGCATTGTTTGATAGTAAACATCAGCTTCATCTAATCTATTATAATAATAAAATTTTCAAACACCTCAGTTAAAATATAATATACATCTCTCTTCGTCTAAGTTATGTTTGGTCTTATATCTGAAAATATCGAATGAATACTTAACATTTCATTTTAACATGAAATTCAAGTAAAAACAAAACTTGTAACTTTTATGTAGGTACTTAGTATAAAAGCGAACTATAATGTTCTGTCATCATTAAAATAATGAAAAGAATACTTTATTTACAAAAATGATAATTCTCACTTATGTCCAATTACATTATTCTTATTTTATCTACAAGGTCACCACATTTTCGTAGTTAGATTTTTATTTTATATAAAAGTATGTATCAACTTAATATTCTGTCTTTTATCATTGATTTATTTATTACGTTTTATTGTCATTTTTTTGTTTAACTAGCTAAGTATATTGAGGGAGTATATATTAATAAAAAATCAAAAAACTTCATTGGTATTAAATTTATTGTCCTCATTTACGTGTTTTTCCTTTCAACACTTCCACAGCATTGCCAAATAACATTTTCAAATATTCAATCAAACGATTCGTTCGATTAAATCTAATAATTGTTAGTATTGTCGTCATCGTTATTTCAAATAATTATACTATCCAATCATAAATCAAAAACATTAAATTTGTGCAAGATCTAATGAATTAAGTGCAATAATTACGACAATAATTTAAATCTATTAATTATTATACAAAAAAACGTAAGTGCAAAATAATATTAAATGAGACAAAATATATTATCAACTTATAAACTGTAGTTAGTTACTTTAATTTATTGAGTGTGTTTTGTTACTAAAATGGTGGCTATGGTTGAAAGAGCTTATTACATTACGCTGTCGGCAGGGCGCGATTTGTATAGACGTCTCACTCATATAGAGCTTATTACATTACGCTGTCGGCACAGATTAATAAAGAGCTGTCGGCAGGGCACGATTTGTATAGACCTCTCACTCTAAAGCGCTTATTACATTACGCTGTCGGCAGGGCAGGATTTGTATAGACGTCTCACTCTGATGGAACGACTAGAAAGAGACAGTGAGTCAGACACGGCCCTGCCGACAGCGTAGTCTAATAGGCCCAATATGGAGCGACTAGAAAGAGACACTGAGTAAGACAGCAGGGCCCTGCCGACAGCGTAGTCTAATAGGCCCATATGGAACGACTAGAAAGAGACAGTGGGTCAGACAGGGCCCTGTCGACAGCGTAGTCTAATAGGCCCAGTCACAGATATCGAGAGATAGGTTAAGGGGCGTGGCATGTGCGAACAAATGGAGCCCCGAATGGCTATAAATGAAAAAAAAACAGCAGTCACCGGGTGACCGCAGCGGCGAATTCATTTCCGCTTTTTTTTTAAATGCCGACTTGTGCAATACTTCATGCAAAAATAAAAGCGGGAGTGTGAACTCCAAGAACGGCGGAGTAACATATCACTTGTAATTCTTATTCCAACAAATATTTTTTTTTTCGCTAGGTTTTTTATCCGTTGCTTGTTATGTATCTTAGTTTCACTACGTATTGCCAAGCTAACACGCAATGAAAATTTCACAATTATTTAAATACGAAAGTAAAGATGCATCGTGGTACGGAGGCGAACTGTGACACGCTTACTAGTGTACCTGCTGTAGTGTGGGTGTGTTAGGACGACAGATACATGAGTCTGCATAACATTGCACTTACCAATCAAAGAGCATAGATTGATGTATGAGTGGTGTAGATGTGAGCGTGTTCTTAGTTTTTGGCGACGCTGGTTCCGATACAAGTTTAGCGCAAAAGGCTCTCGATATCTGTGGTTGAAGTGCATGAAATGATGAAGTGCTTTCTTGTTACTATGCATTGTGTGCAATATAAGTAGTTTTAAAAGTAAATTACCATGAATTAGTATTTTTATGGGTGGCCTTAATAAGGCATCTTACACCACAATGTTTGCTTTATCATATCAAATAATCAAATAGTTTATTTATGTGTGAATAAATAAACTATTTGATTATTTGATTTGATTTTTATTATATTATTTTGTATCTACTAAACTAGAGTGCAACCAAGGAACCAAGAATAAATAACTTCATTTTTATTGTGTGTATAGGTGCTTACGAAAATGCAGTGCCATTTAAACGTGCGTGCTTTAAAGTATTAGGTGCTAGGTGCTTTACATATATTATTTACTCTATGCTTTACATCTTACCATTTTTTTAGTGCATATTGTTAAGTTTACTAAGTGCAAATTATGGACATTATTTGTGCATTATATGTACATAGACATTTTACTACAAATCAGAAGTAATAAAAGTATTTAAAATTATTATAATAACGAAAACCATAAACGGAGATATAAGTAAAAAAATAAAGTTTAAAGAGCCCAGTCATTCAAGCTATTGTTTTCTGAAAACGTGAAGCTTGGCAAAGAAAACTCAAGCTTTGGTCGATATTTGGATTTATAGGGGGCTAAAGATTATTATTTTTTCTTTGTTTCATTGAATTCAAAGTTCTTGGTTATCTAAAAAAACTATAATAGTTTTAATATGAGTATACTTCTCATTCCGACTAGTAATAATATATTATTCATATATTACTCGTATTTGCACTATCGTAAATATTTTTATATTGAGACTACTCTAGTAAAAGCTTAATACAATATTCTATTTAGATTTAAGTAAGTATCTATATGTTTACATGACATAATATATTTACAGTTACAAACGCAATAACTAATAATAATCTATGAAACTTTTCAATCTATGAACAAAAAAATGTCCTTAAATCGACTTCAAAGCATTTTAGTAATGAGGTTAATACATTTATTATTATACTTACAAAGGTAGCTAAAATACAATGATATAAACGGGATTTACTACATATTATTATTCTTAGGATAAATGAAATATTTTAATAAATATCGTAATATACAATACATTATATGTAAAATGTGCGTGATAAAAACACTCACTATTTTTAATCAATAACAAATAAGTGACATGAACTGACAAGCTTACAATGCTGTGTCTGATATAGTAGTAAATGTGTAATAAACTCAAAATAAATAATCTAAAATATACATTAAGCTTATGAAAAAATACTTGTCTACAACAAAATAAATATTATCAAAAATGACAACATTTCTTCCCTAGATAAAGAACTTTTTGCTCTACGATATATTACACATAGTCCGAAACATACGCCTTACAGTGCGTTTAAAAAGTTTAAATATTATATAAATAATTTACAACAGTTTTACGAAATTTAAGTACGTAGTAAAAGTAAAATTACTTAAATGATAATAATAATGTTGTCGAAAAATCTATTCTTATTATTTTTCAACTTCTTTCTTGGCAAGCATTATAATTGATGTTATTAATTTTTGACCAAATGAACAATCATCTAATACATATTTTATTGATATGCCTATGCATTTGTATTCTCGTTTAAGTTGAAAAAACATCACAGAAATAAGTCAGTTGAAACTAAAATAACAAGATGTATCGAAAAATTACGATGACATTCAATCAATTCAACTATTACAAAAATACTGCGAAATTACATTTCAAAAGTTTCACTTAAGAGAACAACAATTTTACCTATCTACTTACTATATTTATTAACATTAGTCCAATAAAAGCTAACGACCTAAACAATTTGAGATATGGCCAAAGGTCTGAATCAAAGCCTCACTGATTTAAGTTTAAGACAAAGGTAGGCAAATTAATATAGCTCCCATTCAATAGGTATTGTATAACAAGAGCCTACAGGCTTTGGTAATTCGATAAACATTGCTTCATTTTTTAGACTATGAAAACTTAATATACATAGTTTTTAATAGTTTTACTTTAATGAATATACAATTATATAGTTAAAATCTGTCATACATAACTCATGTCTTATCACGTGTCTAAATAATAATCCCGACAAGCAATTGATTAAACAATTAAAACCAAGACATCAAAATTGACCGACCGATAGACTGTACAGTAACCATAGAACAATAATAACAGAATGGACAGTTAGTTAACTTAATAAGTGCCGTCATCAGTGAGGTCGTGATACGGCTCTGAGAGCGGCTGCACTGGTTCTGCTTGATAGAAAGCTCCAGAGACAAAGGGGTTGTTTGGAACATGCTGTTGAGGGGCTGTTGAGGGAGCGGGCGGCCGTGGGGGGGCTAGTGATCCATAGGTGGGGGGCTCGGTGCCCTTGAGTAGTGCTGTGGGCCCATCCACCTATGAAAAAAAGTGTTGTAAAGTAATAATTCAATGTAGAAGTATGTTTTACCTAGCTTTTGTGTTACTCCTAGATATGCGGCCCAGAAACTTAAACCTTGACCTTATTTAAGATTAAAATTACTACCGGTGTAAAATTGTGTAAACTTAGCGTGAGGGGCCTTTGCCATGCAATGGAACGTTGTAGAAACAATGCAGGGCATTATGTAGTAAAGTATAATTTATTATTACTCTTGTTAGTTTTCGCTAATAATGAAGTTATTAGTACGCTTGTTACCCTGAACTAGCGGTAGTTCAGGGTAACAAGCTTTACCTTTCTGATAATACATAACAAACTTACAAATGTAGTCTCATGGTCCAGACTCTTCCTGGGGGGTTCGTAGGGGGGCGGAGGCTCTGCCCACGGCTGGAGCTCCCCTGAAGCGAAGATCCCGTAAATTGTGATCCCGATGAAATGCACCGTCGCACCCATGATAAACACTTCGCGCCACTCTGTGATCGCTTTCTCGAGATCGTCCTGGAGATAGCATTTATTAAAACATTACCTACGTTAATAACAACAAAATGCATACTATCACGTCTTTTTCGTACAGTTGTGCAACCGTTCAAACATTTATTCAAAAGTAAATTTTGCTTCTCAGCTAACAGTAATGTATTTTTACATGTACGTCAAATAAAGATATTTCCTCAAAATTATTCCTAGCTTATATACGTGACTAAACAAGAAACAAAGTGTCATATCTCAGAAACGGTCCAGCGATTCTATGCCGCACAATAGGAGGGGGTTACCCGCCGTTCGGAAGCGGCGATAATAAAGTACTCAGTGTGAAATATTCACAGCTCCAACGCATCGCCGCGCACCCACAAAGCAACTCATTTGATATTCAGAACGTACCCAACTCGATTTCCTTTTTAAAATTAGCCACGGACGACTGTCCTTTTTGTTTCGCGATGGCGATGAGCGATACGTCTGTGCACCCCCTTGGCTCCCTTTGGGTGGCGTTGTATGAATGGGCAATGTAAGGTGCCTTTGTAAGATGATGATAACAAAGGAAAAATTGTAAGGTTTTGCACGCTTTTCAATAAAATTATTTCCGGATGCCAAGTTTCAAATGTAATTATTGTGAGTTGTTTTGAATGTGAAAAACATATTTTTCGAAAGGATCAAATCTCTGTCTATATGGACGGGTAATTAGTTTTTGTACCTTATCCTGAGTGATATAGTTGATGACAATTGGCACGACGAAGCCAGCGATGGTGCCGATTCCGTTTGATAGTCCCATCAGTATAGAGGCGTATCTCGGAGCTATGTCCAGATGGTTTACGTTGTAACCGGAGATGGCGAACCCACTGCATGCCACGCCTAGTGTGAGCTCAATCGTTGCTATGTACTGCGAAAAAAAGACAATTCATAATAAATTTCTATACGAGTAATAGATGGACGTCAAAAGGAATGATTATTTAGAGAGAATGCCATGAAAATACACGAATATGAAGGGTGATACAAATAAACGTTATCATAATCTAGATGGGAAGGCAATTTTCCCAACGGTGTTCAGAATCATAACAAAGAAGAAAAATATGGCGATGGTGATAAGCTATGTTCAGTTGTCCACATTGTGCTTTTTCATCTTCAAGATTCATCACGCGGATTTGTTTCCACGACGTCAATACGCGATACGCCGCCTTGCCGTGACGTCGACTCTCGCTTCATTAGAGCGCATAACGTCGCGGCAAGGTGACGTAGCGTGAATCGACGTCGTGGAAACAAAACATCACGCGATACTATAAAGAAGATTAAAGAACAATTTATTGTAAAAAAATATGAGAGTTTACAATTTCAAGGCCTGTGGTAGGAAAACCTGTATTATGCGAGAAAGGTACTTCCCAGTGGGTACACAAACAATATTTCTATGCCTTAGGTGCGCTTCAAGCATACTGTGTCACGCATGTCCTTGATGAAAGTAAAAAAACTATTGCTTTCGGCATTGTATGTAACGTTAAAATCGACCCAAAACCTTACCTTGTTATTGGCATACGCGATAAGCACAAAGAAGAACGCCTCCATCCCGAACCCTCCGCAGTTGAAGAGCTTCCTCACGTTGGTAGTGGTCATCAGTTTGTTCTGACGTAGGTAGTCAGCGATCATGCCGCCGATGGGGACGAGGGATGTCATGATCAGGTGAGGGATCGCACCGACGAAGCCAGACTGGGAAGGGAAGTCATTCATCAATATACCCCCGGGTTCACAGTACTCACACTAATGCATTTTGACTATAGCTACCTCGTCATCAATGAAAAATTTTACTCCGAGAGTAAAGTTAATCTGGGAGTAACTACGGGATAAAACTAGAGAGGTAATAAAGGGATAGGTAAATAATCACAATATGCAGATGCAAAAGCCAAACAATAACTGTCTCCTTCGTGGGTAAGTACGTAAGTACTCATCAGTTTAATCGCACGTGAAGGAGACACATACAGACTATTGCAACGTCACGCTACGCGCTTATTGGCAGACACTACACAAGCGCAAAGTGTGAATGTGTTGAACGCGCCAGCTCTTGATGACTGATTGTTTTTTTTTATACAATTTCCCTTGATTGTCATAAACATAGTGTCTTTTTGGCAAAGGCACAGCTGCACCCATGCTAACACCCTAGCTAGTTGACAAATACTATCTAAAATATTCTTCTTCTTGATAATCGTGTTGGGATATACGTCAGCATTATCATCAGCAGCCCAAGCCTAGTAATATTTTCGATAATTATAATTTTCAATTGGATTTCATGAAAAGATCACATTTGTTTTTAATAACCTCACCTCAGTAATCTGCATGTTAAATCTTGAGTTGAAATACGATGACTGAAAGATGACAAGTAAACAGAAGTTCCAGGTTCTGCAGAAATTGGCTACGATGATTGCGTACACCTGAAAACAACACAAAAGCTTTAAAACTTACCGCAAAATCCATCAAGTTTGTAAATATAGAGAAGATAAAGTTTAGTTATACTTAAAACATAGCAAAACCAGCCTCTAGGATATGTTATAGATATTTTAGAGCACACGCAACAAGATAGCAGAGGTCATTGTCCTCGGATGCGACTGAGGATATCATAATAATTTTGGAGGGTGATAGCTTTTAAATCACCAGACCAACCTAGAGCTAAAACACGTTCTATTCGTACAAAGTCGTCTCTGGTCTGGCTGAAGTAAGCAGCACCCATAGCATGCCGAGCGATGGGGGAAATTTGTCGTGGAAGGTGAGGGACAGAGACATGTAAAGTGCGTTCTCTGTCATTCACTATCTCGCGTCGCGACCCGCGGAGCCGGTATGCCATGGGTGCTGGCAGGGAGCACTTATCCAGTGGAGAGCGCATAGATACAATTTCCTTTGAAACACAACTCACCAATTATTATTTACGGCGGGGGTGAGGTAACTTAGAGAGCTGTGATTGGTTTGCATTGCTTTAGTGACAGTTTTCAGCTGCCTCCGCAGCAGCCTGTAACTGTCACTAAAGCATGGTGGCCCGTCACCGTCACACCCTCAGAACAAAAGGGGCTTAACTCAAAAAATCCTGAAATTGAGTTACAATCATAGAGAGGCATAAAACAAAAAGGTATGCAAATTGCCAACTAACTATTGCTAATTTTGAATTTGAATTTTGACCTAACTCATCTAAGGGGCATCTATCGGACAGAGCATACCTTTTTATGCCTCTCTATGATTGTAACTCAATTTCACGATTTTTTTGAGTTTTAAGCCCCTTTCGTTCTGAGGGTGCGATAGGTTGCATACGTTGCGTCAATTGTATATATAGTCTCTGGGTGCTGGTAATGAGACAGCCAAGCCAAGCGACAACAAGGACTCATCATAGGTTTTAAGACTTACAGGTGGAGATGTAGCGAAAGCTTTCCATGGGGTGTCCCAGAAGCTGGGCATGGGAGCTTGGGACGCAGTGCCTAGGGACTCCTCGATGTAGGTCAACTCGCGACCGGATATGCAGGGGTGCTTGCTAGGTCGCTCGAAGACCAGCCACAACCAGGCCATGTACCTGAATAGGAAAGAATAGTGGTGTCTGGTCTAGTACAAGTCTAATTAATGACCTATCAATACCGCTTTCGGTCTTCGATTGTTTGTGTCAGACTGATACGAGACCATTTTTTTCCGAAATCACTGACGGTTATGATGGCGGCACCACAATTCGTTATGCGCGTTATTCGACCGCATACGACGAAGTATGGAGGGCTTATTCGTCTATATTTACTTTATTCGCACGTATAACGCTTATCCGTATTAGTGTGGAAGGGCATATTTGGTGTTCGCTCACATAACGAATATTTAAGCGAATAGAGCGTAGCCGCATAACGAATAACGCATAACGAATTGTGGTGCTGCCATGAGGTTCCAGAAAAGTGAAGTTATAAAAGTTGTAAATGAAGTTTTTTTTCGTCTTAGATAAATCCGAAAAAAAGTCGAAAAAAAAACATCTCGACCAACTGAGAGAGTGAGTCCTTTGTTGATGTCTTACCAAATGACTCCAGACACTCCGTAGAAGTAGAACGGTGCTTCCCAAGACATGTAGTCGGTGAGCAGCCCTGACAGTGGCATGCCGATGACGATGCCGGCGTAGGTGCCGCAGAAGGCCAGAGTTGCCAGCCGCGAGCGCTCGAGGGGAGGTGCCCACATGCGCCAGATGCCATGGCAGGATGGATAGGTGACGCCCTGAGACGGGAATATTGTTGAAAAGAGGTTGTAAAGGAATGTTCTACTAGAGGTCACTAGCATTTGTAGCTGCGTTAATGGGCTAGTTCCCAAATATGAATTTTGGTTAAACGTGGGTAAAATTGTGATTCGGTAGGTATATGGCGACAGTTAGTTTAGTGTTTGCAGAGCTCGGAGTAACTCCACGACCGGAAGTCTGTGTCTAGAAAGAATTAATTTAGGGTTACTTTTGGACCCCTAATCAAAAGTTAATATATTTTAGGGACATCATTCTGAGCAACTTTCACTAAGAAACCTATTTGACCAGAGCAACTTTATTTTTCACTTTCCAGTACATTTTGACTGATTTGTATGGAGAAGTGAAAAACAAAGTTGCACTTATCAAATCGGTTTCTTAGTGAAAGTTGCTCAGAATGATGTCCCTAAAATAAAAGTAAACTTTTGGCTAGGGGTCCAAAAATATCCCTGTATGTACCTCTATTTAATTCGTTACCGTCTAATTAATTCGTTTATCTATTGAGTTGTTTCAATGTATAGCTGTTATCTCAGGCTGTTATGGATAAGATTTACGTATAGTTTAAGTTTTTAGAAACTCTGTTTGAAATCTTCGTAGCTCTTGTCATAAAATTAAGTACAACAAAAAACTCTCCAAAGAACCTACGTATCGCATGAATCTCTCCACGATGACGTGTCTATTCACCAACAAAAACCTACCCCACACAATATGATGCGAATCGGAAATCGGATAATACTTCGTATCGCGCACAGCTGAATGCCCCGGTTATCTTTTAAATTTAATAGGATCGCATGTGGAAGCGGCGACAAAGCTAGCAAAGACTCGGCAAAGCAGTACAAAGCTTGGTGAAATACGTTGCCAAGGCAACCGGAGGGCTCAGTAATCCTAAAGAGGCTTTGTCGGAGGTCCTCGAGAGCAATTGAATCGTGGATACAGATCGATTTTGTAATTGGAACGTGGATTCGAGATCAAATCGATGTGGGGATAATCGGCGGTTTATTTTTAAGATCGGCTGTTTTGCATATTTAAGCAAAACATATGCAAAGATCTGCTGGTATTGTACCATAGAAAAATGTTGAATCTAGCAACTATAATTGAAACAAAAAGTAAACTTTAGAAAAAACCGACTTCCACAAACCCTATTTGATTAGATTGAGTTTAATACAAACTGTTACCCCTTATAACCGCCCCCCCCCCCCCTCTTGGGGACTTAATTTTGTCAAATCCCATCTCAGTGCTACCCCACGCTACTAAGGAACCTCTGTACAAAGTTTCATGACTCTAGGTCCACCGGTTTAGGATATGCATTGCCTGCCAATCAGCCACGCATTGTATTTGTACCTAGTATTGAGCAGTTCTGGTGGCCATATGTGGTCTTCATCAGCAGTTCCGCATCACAATATTATGCTTACCATGTGCATTCGCACGAGTTATTATGAAAAACACAAAAATCACTATAGGTCTGCCTATAATATTTGAAGAGTTCCCTCGATTTCTCCAGGATCCCATCATCAGATCCTGACCTGGTGTCAATGGGACCAATGGGAAGGTAAACCCTTTCAATTAAAAAAATAATTTTCCAAATCGGTCTATCCGTCTAGGCGCTATAAAAAAAACATACATAAAAAAAAACAAACATCCGGACGAATTGTAAACCTCCTCCTTTGGGAAGTCGGTTAAAAATACTTACGGAGCCACAGGTTCTCAAGATCTCCCGGGCTCAGTTACTGAAATAGTCACTCGATTACGTGTTTTACTTGTACCATCGTCGTTCTTGAACTAGAAATATGAACGTGTCAAGATTTTCTAAGATTTCTTTGAAAATAACATCGGTACTGCAATATCTCTATTCAATTATATAAATAAACAATACCGCAGAAAACGTTCTCGCGTCTTCTCAAATATGGATTGTGCAAAATAAATATAAGTAGAATACCGTGTGCCCCAGGGAGCACTTATCCAGTGGAGACCGCATAGATACATTTTCGTTTGAAACACAACTCACCAATTTACAGGCGGCCAGGGACGATGTAAGAGATCTGTGATTGGTCAGCCGCTGCGAAACTGTCTGGCGGCCCGTTTCATCGTACATAGGTTGCGTATGCGAACGTTTGTTGAATACAACAAACGTTTGGCGAGCCGCATTCCCCCGCAGGCGCAGTCAATTGGATATATAGTCTCTGGTGTGCCCAAAAACAAATTGAGACGCATATATGCAGAATTTAGTTCTACAAATCCCTTTTTCTGAGTAGGGGACTTCAGACGTGACGGGTCGGCGATTCGACACATTTTGATGCGCGAATTTTAACACAAATAATAAGCTTGATCATGCAACGTCACGAACGAGATGTCACGAGGATACTTTGTAAATGTATAATGTTTTTGGATCAATTTAACTCTGGGAACTGCGGACGAAACGTATTAGGTATGAATTATGTCGACGAGGGACAATGAAAATGTATTTATAACTATGTTATCAAGTAAGTGACCTGTGTCTTGAGTGATAATAAAACCTTAGGTATTTGTGTTATCTTACCCAAAGAGTACAACGAAAAGTGGAATGGCTAGAATGGTGAGGGAATTTCAAAATAATATGAAATATTCATGAAATAAAGCTGTCATTTAGTTCAATTCATTCAATCTCGAGTCAAATTGTTTCATATTACTTACTGACTAATCCCGTGGAATGTTAAAGTATATGAATGCTATCGATTTTGTCATGAATTCATGATACTTACCTCAACGAATCCTTGCGCTATTTTCAGAAGCACGACAGCGGAAGGACCCAATGACATGGCTCCGG
Organism: Argyresthia albistria; assembly: GCA_963457715.1. Classification (NCBI taxonomy): domain Eukaryota; kingdom Metazoa; phylum Arthropoda; class Insecta; order Lepidoptera; family Argyresthiidae; genus Argyresthia; species Argyresthia albistria. Next base: position 10,049,730 of record OY735267.1, on the reverse strand, counting down.
GGATCATCATGTTGAATATTGACGATGCTACTATTGCTATGCCGAAGATCCTGTAGAGATTTATTTTGGCTATAATATTTCGTCAAGTGGAGGCCTCCCCCTCTTCTCTTGGGACAAAAGCGTGAAGTATTTTGCCAAAATATGTGTAAACTCGTTGGTGTATCCCGACTTTGGAGTTATACTTTTTTGAAAGTGTCTAGGCGCAGCTTAAAAGAGTTTTAGGACTGTTCCAAAATCAAGATGTTTATGCTTAGACAGTAGCATGCGGGGGACCATGGTCTCTTATATAATATTATCTCTTCTGGAAAAAGGCGTGAGCTAATAAACAATTTACATTTGAATATAAAAATATTTGGTACAAATCTATGTGGTCACACACAATATTATACTTTGTTACGAACAGTGATGGAAAACACCGTTTATTTGTTTTCGTGAGAACCTTCAATCTCTATAGCTGCAGTGATGTGCCAGCACTCCAAATTGAGTATTGAAGGGCTAATGGATACAGATGTGCCACTGCATCCTCAAATAGGAAAAGGCGTGATGATGATTATTGACGATGATGATGACCATGATGTCCTCTTCTTAGAGCGAGTTCCTCGTCTGACGTTTCGCTTTTAAGTCTGCCAGGTTTTTTCTGAAATTCATACCACCTGAGCGATAAGAACATCATGCTCAAGCGAGGCCAGAAAGTTTGCCGTTCAGCTGCACACAAAGGTCTTGATGAATTTGAGTAAAAACGACTTAGAAGCGAAACGCCAGACGAGGTGATGCTATATTTTGTTGGTCACACAAACCTATTAGCAGGGTACATGGACGCGAGGAAGCCACCTGGCACCTGAGTGATGAGGTACCCGGCGAAGTATGACGAGTCGATAGAAGACTCCACCTCCACTGTCCAGTTGAACGGCGTGTCCTCCTTCACGCCGCTTGATGTCTGTGACAATTGGGATTATTTGAAATCTGCTCATCTCAATAATTAAAACGAAATATTGAACTAAGTAACTATTAACCGTTCTTAAACAAGATAATTTAAAAGGTCAGTATTTAAATATAATTGCAAAACAGTTTTTCTTGCCATTAATTCTTAATCACGGAATTGCACTGATCCATAATTTCATAACTTATTTATTGCACACATATATATGGCACACGTATTGTTATATAGGACGAAAAATACATAGAAAAGTATACAATATAAAAACACGCATTTTGCACGACGTTTTTGCTTAAAATGGGCTCTAACAGACGAATTTTTAATCCCCGGATAAACATTCAGATTTTTTTAGACTTGTTAAATTCCCTTGTTCCTCGGCGATAACTATGGTCAGATAACTGGTAACTGGCCGTATTTTGATTCGTATAACTTACATTATGTTTCTCCGTCATCTTGAGCTTGGCCATGCTCATGTTGCACCTCATACCGAACATGATGCTGAACCCGAAGCAGGCTAGCATGGCCACCGTATACCGCGCTGTCATGCAGGGACATTCCGATCGGATGTACTTATCTAGAGAAGGAGGGAAACTTGTTACCGTTACATAATATTACATTTACGTACAGGCGCAAGCCGACAGCCCTACACTAATAAGATAAACTGGTTCGTGGAAACCATAAACAGTGACATCACAAACATGTAAACATTAGTTTAGTTGATAAAAACTCAAAATACTGTCGGTGTGCGCATCTATTAGGTTTGAAGACTTTCTGCCAAATACGGCATTTTTTACCCCTTGGATCAATCGACATGCCTTTTTAATTATAAAGTTGAGACGGCTTACCACTCCCATATCTTCTGGGCAATGGCATAGGGTATACCTACCTATATGCCTCGGAGGCGGTCGCGCGGGCGACGGCGGCGACTCCAGATCTTCTCCATCATACATCTGATCGTAGCCCTTCTGCTCCACGTGGAAGTTCTCATACTGCCCACCGTTTCTGCAACAAGCAAAATAAATAGGTAAATATATGCCAGGCACTGACAAGGTATAAGCCCTGCAGAATGGTAATGCGTAATGTCAAAGATGTGTGATGGCTAAGGAACAAGAGCTTTAAGTTTTATAAAATTCTATCACATGCATAGAACTGTCAGGGGTATTGCTATTCTGTGGGGCTTATATTTCCGTTGATGACGGCTACGTGCGTCGGTCGTGCAGGTCATTAAAATCAAGTACCTACCTAATAAAGGTCCAATATGAGACTACTAAATGGCCCAGGATTTTAGGGAAGTCTCTTATTAGGTATACATTTATCGAAAAGGCTGCGACATGCTCATAAACTACCTAACTAAAGTAGTACTTAATTAACATAATATCTTGAATACTAACCTGTCACACGTTCACTCATTCACGCTCTCATCATATCCCATGAAAATGAAGCGAGGTCCTATTAATTTCTCAATAAACTCTACAAGCTAGCTATCATCGACAGACGCTGGAGCCGTATTCACTCGACTCCGTGTAATTACTAGAGCAAACTCACATGGGAAATAAAATTAAAATACACGCAAGCTGTATTATGTACAGAGTCAACTATAGTTTCTATGTCGGTTGGAATAGGATCGGGATTGGCACCAGGATCTAGTTTGCAGGGAGGCACTGCAGTGTCTGGTGTGCATAGGCTGTGTTCTAAGAGTTGGCAGGTTGGTGGTCGTGTTACTCGATGTAAATAAATTAAGCTAATCCATAGGAGGTAATACAATTTATTGTTACTCACGAGAGAGTACAAACGACAAGTTAATCGTCCCAATGGATCTATTCCTGATTTATATGAATGGAGATGATGAGGGTCTTTTTCAAGAACTCCCTTTTAACCCTCTTGAATACATGTTGTAAGTAAAATTACAGACAAATCTGTCACATCAAGCTTATCTAAAGCGCTCATTTTAACTCAGTATCTGAATACATACAATATAATTTATTTAGATAGCGACCTGGGTTATTTATTAGTCTGAGTAGCGACCTAATTCTTGGCGCCTGGCATTGCATCAAGAGAGCAATCAGAATACGCCATACCAAATTGCACATTCTCATTGGAAGAACAGCTATTTATCCGTGTACCCGAAGATTATTTTAGAAAAAAAACATGTAAGTTTAATTAGGTATCTTTCTGTACTATAAATTTCACTTTTATATATTTCACAAACAATTTCAATCAATGTAGAATCATATAGAAGTAACAAAATTCTAGTCATAGGCACTAGGAACGCTTGCTTATTAGCTTATAGCGACTGTCTTCTTATTAGTAGCCAGAAATAGGTAAATAATTTTGTTAGTATTTGTCTCTCAATCAACAACAACAATCATCAATCAACAGATTCAACAAGTGTATGTTACTCTGGACTAAGGACATTATTAACTCTTCGTTTTAAAAATCTCACAAGCGCCCAACTAAAAACCTCTCACACTCTGTATCAAGCATCAAATCGAGTTACACACAGCCCGCCCCCACTGTTTTCCAACTTATTGTTCGGATGATTGTCTCTACGTCACGAGCTTTTGCTGGCTAAAAGCTTCCCGTGATTGCGTTAGGCTGGAGATCCTGATGGATCGTTCTGGCGAGTGTGTAGTTCGCAGTTTCGGAATTTGGAGGACGGAGCGGGTTATTTGAAGTGATCCAAAAGTTCTCGCGGTAGGCAAGTGACACCTTTTATGAAAACTTAGATATTTATGATACTCAGAACTAGATCGGCAAAACACAATAAATGAATTTTATGAGAAAAAGACAGTGATAGTACAGTAAATGTAGCCCATTAATATCCCCACCGAGGAGCACAGGCCTTTAGTCGGATCCGAGTAAGATTGAGCCATACTCCACCACGCTGGCTCAGTGCGGGTTGGTGGAGGGGTTTTTACGAGAGAGTACTTTCATAAATTAATCTGGTTACTTTCTAATTAAGTTTACTGGTTTAAAAGACTATTCAACTCCAACCGCTGGAAAACACGAATATTCCCGACCCCATAACCAAAACCCCATAACGCGAAGTTTGCACAAAATATAATTAAAACGTCGCCGGCCCGAACCAAATCGAATCAGGATTCACACAAAAAAAATATGCCATTATTGCTGACTAGACGACTCAGGGGCTGAAAGGGAGTTGAAGGGGAGGGGGGGTGGCAAATGCGTTTTACGCTGACAAAAGTAATAAATGTGCGTATCCGTTTACTGCCATCCATTATTTGCGGGTGATTCTAAAAGGAACTAGGACTGGCCGGTTTTGGATGAGTTGTTCCAGAAAGGGGTCGATATTGGCGACCTTTGTGGTCTTTTGGACCTTGTGTTTCCCAAAAGCGAAAGGTTCCGGGTTTAAATCCCGGGGAGGACGAAAAATAAATGCCGAGATCTTGGATGCTTACATATTTGAGACGTGGCTTTTTGGTTCCCACGACATTATGGTATCCTAGTGCGGGGCATGCATGCCTGTAAGTAAATGTTATGTTACAGCAATTTTTAGGTGAATTCAAGTTCCAGCTCTTAAGACGTATCCAAGAAAGCCAAGATAATATAGTTTTCATACTTTCTATCCCACAGTATTTTGAGGCATTTCATACATATTAGTACCTGTTTCACTCTTGCACGCGTCAACAGATTTCAACCCCCTCCCCATGTTAAAACGCCATAGATAATGAATCGTCGGCATAAAAGGCATAACCAAGTGGAAACGACATGACGACACCCCTGCGTATCCTGACAACATGTACCTTCGCCTTTATTGTGTAAGCAATAAGGCTGAGAAAGCAAATGGTCTGATGATTGGTGGTAATGCGTTTAGTTGTATACTTGTATGACAGTGTTGGTGTTAACGTTAACATGTTTGTGCTAAAAGAATATGAATATAAAAACAATAATCTACTCTCTCTACAAATCGTAACCCAGACGGTTTTAAGCTGTATATATACAAAGGAAAACTAAAAGTTTCAAAGTGAATTTGGTTCTGAATGATATCCCCGTCGCCCGCCCGTGACCAAATTTCAGGTTTATATTTTTATAGATATAGACGGAGGGGAGTCTCCTTTTCCACAATTATTTGAACTTGAAAAATTACTTTTCTTATAGGCATGGCCAGCACCGGATCTCCTGCTGCGTGAGATGCGAGCGTAGAACCGCTAGACTACGAAAGTCTTTCTTTGTATTCTACTAGACCCCTTTAAATTCTACGGGGATTTTAATTTATTAACATCTCTGGGGTATGATTCTCGCGCATTCGATATACGGATATCGACGCCTAAATCGAGTGATTTTATGTATGGGAATCTATCGATTTATGTGTTGATATCCGTATATTGAATGTGCGAGTATCATACCCTTTCATGCCTATAGCACAAGGCACGCCACTCACGTATGTCGCGCATTTTTAAGCGACGAAATTACGTTTCTCAGCACCAGCGAGCATTGATTTTGACATTTAAATGTGGTAAAATGCGCGACATACGTGAATGCTGGTTACAAAATTCATTCTCTAAATGCCAACATGACAGGAATCCAGCTGTTTTATCGATATTTTTTGTCACCCCCTCTCCCCTCCGAATCTCTATTGTCGCCTAATGCACCCCATTTTACTGAACGTATAATTATGCGCCTTCGAATCTAGTAATTGTTGTTTTGCTACCCCATTCTATTGACAGTTAATGGATATAGCAATTTGTTACTTAACTTTTTGAGTTATGCCGGTGGGTGGGAATATTATGTAGAGTTATTGATGTCATTGTTGGCCCGACTGAGATTTACACTTATAGTTATAAATACGAAAAATGCCTTAGCATGTATTATTAAATACTCTCTATAATCCTAAAGTAACTTAAATATCAGACCTCAAATACACAAACATACTTTCTTATACAAGATATGTTCCAGCGGCAATGCAATATGTAAAAACAACTTCTTTCGTGGAAAAGTGATTCCGAGCGATGATTCCCATAGCCTTGTCAAATGTGTGTAAACCTGTTATATGGAACTTTAGGGATATATAATAATTTTGCATTTTATTATGCTTTAGGTCTACATTTCAATCACAAATTGGGTCGAGCTTTTTCGTATGCGGGATGGCAGAGATAGAGTCAACACGTTGTCTTAAAAGCTAAAATAAGAAAAAGACGGTCAAGTGTGAATCGGACTTGAAGGCACCTCTTTTATTTTTTATTTTCTTGTTTTTTCATTATTTGATGCTTTATCGGCATAGATATATTCTGTGAAAATAATACGCCCGCGGACGGATAGACGGACAGCGGAGGGTTTCGTTTGGCTCAGTTCGACTACGGAACCCTAAAAAAGGAGCAAAACACTGTTTAGGTATTCAACCACGATCGGTGATCGCAGGAGGTGGTCGGGAAACAAATTTAACCAACAATTGTAAATCAATTAGAGGGGGTGGAAAGGGGGCAGTCCCCCCCTCCCCCAGCCAGCACAGTGGCACACTCACAGGGACGGAGTTAGAGGTCATGATGAGGCATACAAATCCAATCTACAACTACCGATGTCTCTCTTTCTTTAGTTTGACTGAAAGTGATAAAGACATGTTTTGAAAGGCTAAATAAAATCACATTTCTCTTTTTATAGGTCCCTACTTCGGAATCTAGCAGCTTCCAGAATTAACGAAAAGTTTTCCTTCTCTAGACATAAATTGACAAAAGCGTATTTTAGAAACATAAATTTTATTGTTAAAGTCTGATTACGTCCCAGCCCTTCTAATAAATAGACCACAGAGTAAATGCACCAAGAGCTTCACTCAACAAAACAAAAGTCAAAGTCAAAGTCAAAGGTCTTTATGTGTAAAACATAGGTTGTAGTATAATGATCTTAAATATTTGTAATAATGTATCTCTATGCTTGGCGCAGTGGCATACAAATATTCAATTGTGTAGTAAACTACAGTGTCGTGTCATCTAGATATTCTCTTATGTAGTAGTACATTTTATTCAAAAGTAACTTGCGGATTTCTGTCTTAAATTGTATTAGCTATATTGTCTAACCTACGTATGCTATCAGGCATGTGATTAAAAATTATGGGTGCCATGCCGAGAATGTTATTTTTATATAATGCTGTTTTGTGAGTAGGCATGATAATCTATAAAAGCAAGGTCTGTGCAAAACGTAGGAAAACTTCTACTGACAAACTAAATCAACGTTCGCTACAAATCTTACGAAGGAGGCCTTGTTATGAGAAATAGATATTCAATTGATTTCATTGATTTTACATTTGATTGATGTTCTAACATTTTATTTTCACTAAAGGGGTTTGGGTAAACTACTATGGACCATTGGCATATTTTTTTTTATTCGCGGACACCGATATCTTCATTATTTGGTAGCAGTATCATAATGAATTATATGTAAAGAGGAAGCATTGCTGTAAACCATTTCCAAGCTGAGATAGAGCTTCAAGTAACATTTTTTGTAGATCTCTTTAAAGTGAGATATCTCAGTCCCGACATGATTGAGCTATAAAATATGTACTCCGTAGTAAGATTAGCTTATTTTTTATTGCTCTTTTAAAATTTATAAGGTTTATGAGTGGCCACCAATAATATATGTAGTAAGATTAGCTTATTTTTATTGCTCTTTTAAAATTTATAAGTTTTATGAGTGGCCACCAATACTCAAAATCGACCAAACTCTATGGAAACGTCAAAACTACGCCAACATTACCCAATGCCATTTAGTACGCCGACTAGGTAGATATGAATTTCCTTAATCTGTGGCAATACGTATTCATTGCTCCATTAAGTGCATATTGAGATGTTTCCCACTACACGTCGGCAGCAGACGGCTGTCTGCCGGGAGTCGCGTAACAGAGTAAGGAATCGTATGACAATAGCTATAGCGAAAGCCCAAAATGCCGGTTTTGACTTCATTAGCTCTGAGTGAAGACAGCGGAAGACCACCAGCCAGACGGACGGATGACATCACCGCCATAGTCGGCAAGCAGTGGATGCGGGAGGTACAGGACCGGAGCGGATGGCATGGTAGAGAAGAGGCCTATACCCAGCAGTGGGTAGGTGTGGGCTGATTGATGAAGACAACGGAGGTTGGATACCTAATGCGAAAGAGAGAGAGGCTACCTACGAGGAGAGATAGAGCAACTTGCCTCGCGCGTCTAATTTGCTACAAATCAATTTGTAGCGAACTAGGTGCGCGAGGTCATACTCGTATTATATTATTTCCCATACTAGTTGTAGGCACACACCCTTTTAACCGGTAATTAAATACCTTAGGGGCTAGCCGATTGCCCGTACTTTTATTTTTATATACAGGGTGTAACAGAAGGGTGTAGTCATACTTTAGGTGTTGTTAGGGAGACCATTCTGAGCAACTTTTACTAGGAAACCGATTTGATCAGTGCAACTTTATTTTAAATTGCTCACGTTTTGGCCCGGGTGGTCAGCTGATTTGTAGAAAAGTGAAAATTATAGTTGCTCTGATCAAATCGGTTTCATAGTGAAAGTTACTAAAAATGATGTCCCTAACAACCCCCTAAAATATGACTACACCTTTCTGTTACACCCTGTATATTAAATATATTACCATAAGTAATATCATAGACAAATATTTGTCTATGATATTACTAACACTCGTCTTGTAGGTTACTCCTCTGTCAGTCAAATAACGTATACGAAAACTAGGCTTTTGAATAAAACATGTAATATATAAAAGGATGAAATGGACTCTCCCGAAGAACATTAGACATAAACAATCTGATTATTTATCATCCAGATAGTCTTTAGTCTGACTCTGTCGACTAAGACTGTTGGAAACAATTCAAACCCCAATAAACATAATAAACATTTACATACATTGTTTCTGGCCCCACATAGATAACCTGTGTCGTGGGAACCAGAAACAGCGACATCACAAACATGTAAACATCCAAGACCTGGGGGTTTTTTTGTCCCCAGCCTGGATTCGAGCCCGGGACCTCTCGCATGGTAGGCAGTGATGCGCAACCGCTGCGCCGCAGAGGTCGGCAAACCACATTAAGAACCTTCATTCAACCTTCCTTTCCTTTACTCTAGAGCTTCGGAGATGGGCTAACTCCCAGTCAGACAAAAAAATTATATTGAATAGCCAGCTAAAGATTGCCTCTGCCCCCCCCCCCCCTTATGGTAAAAGGCGTGACGCTATGTTATGTTATAAAAAAACTAGCTTTCCCAATTGATTTTGGCGCGACATATAATATTTTTCCGTAAAATTTCAATACGATAAGGAAAAGGGACTTCACAAAATCAATGAACACACTGTTTTCGCCACATTGGGAAGCAATTCAGTCGAACCCCGATTTACCGTTTGGTCATAAAATAAATCTAGTCATAAATATACCGCGGTCTGCTAACAAGCGAGTCGGGTTCGCCTGGAAATATATATTGTGTCATAGACCATTAATCGTGGAGAACTTAAGAGGATTTAATATGATACAAGATATTCATAACCTTTATAGGTTATAGAAAATGTTATGTTAGAACCATCCATTGTGGCTTAATAATCTCAACTCCACTGTCCGATTTAAGTGTAAGATTTCATATTTATTTATATTCAATTGCCGATTTGCCACCTCAGTTGTGTAGTGTTAGGCGTCCATTACACGCTCATGCAGGCGTCAGTCGATTCCATCAGTCATGAATGACAGTCAATTCCATCAGTCATGATGTCGAGTCAAAGCAACTTCAGTCTACCATCAGTCATCGCATTAGACGGTCAGTCATTCGTCAGTCACAGCATGACTGATGGAATTGATTGACGCCTGCATGAGCGTGTAATGGACGCCTTAAAAGACGTCCAACGTCAGCTTCAATCTTGATCGATGATCGATGACAATGAAGACTCGTTGTTGCGTGATCAAACTGTAAATGTTGTGCATGTCTGTAAAAGGAATTGTATATCAGAATTTGTCATTGAATATCTCGATTAAGTGTAAAAATATGTATTCTGTTGACGTGTCTAATAATAAATAAATAAAGACTTTATAATTAATGTGAATCAATAACAACTTTGCTATTTTAATACATTCACATTATACGACATCCAAACATTTACCTTATACTATCGTTTTCCAACCAATCAAGAAGACCAACCTGATTTACGAACTCTCTCCACGGCTAAATCGGCGCACTTGGTATTGACATTTAACGTTTTACAAAATATGTCTCTATTCCTATGGTGAAGTAAGATAAACAAAGAGTCATTCATCTAACGCGTGTATATCCCACCTTTTTGCTCGATTTGAGTTACAGTCTTCCAAAGATCTTGTGGCGCGTGAGTGACGTTTCCAGGGGGGCGTTAGTTCCACCTGTAACCGTCGTAGGCCAAAAGATCGTTGGAAAGCCTATAAAGGGTTGCTGCTCTAAAGCTTTGCAACTCCATGGCAGAATCTTGCGATATGTCTTCCGCCGTCGCCATTTTCGCGATAACTCGATTCTTCCCGCCGATGACGAAATGCGAGCGGTGTCGCTTATTTATGAGGTTTCCGGCAGACACTTTTATAGGGGCGGCCGTCTAGGAGGACTTTTGTCTTCTTTAATAAAATAGCGCTAAGAAAACTTAATTGCAGTTAAGCAAAGTAAAGTAAATGTAGCCCATTAATGTGCCCGCCGAGGGACAGGTCTTTACCCGGATACGAGTAAGATTGAGCCATACTCCAGCACGCTGGCTCAGTGCGGGTTGGTGAAGGGGTGTCAGGCTAGAAGCCAACCCGACTGTCAGAAGTTATCAAGTTGCCCTATTAGGGCCTCTGACACAGCTTTTACGACTACTACCACCGAGTAGCGATAGTAATTGAAGATGGTGTAACTTGGAGGAACGCGGCCTTGCTCGAAGGGTAGTAACAATGCATTGGATTTCGGCTGGATCGCTCTAAGAGACTAATCATGGCAGCCGGTTGCTCAGCAGCAGAGACTATATATCCAATTGACTGCGCCTGCGGGGGAATGCGGCTCGCCAAACGTTTGTTGTATTCAACAAACGTTCACCTAGGCAACCTATGAACGATGACGGGCCGCCAGAATGTTTTGCAGCGGCTGACCAATCACAACTCTCTTACCACGTCCCCCGCCCGCCGCGCCCCGCCCGTAAATTGGTGAGTTGTGTTTCAAAGGAAAATGTATCTATGCGCTCTCCACTGGATAAGTGCTCCCTGCTCAGCAGCCAGATGGGCCGAGGGCATTATCGAAAGTATTATTATCTTAACCATACCTAGGGCAAACGGGCTAAGTTTATCTTATCATATTATGTACTGTACGGTTAAGATAAATACTTTCAACTTTAAAAAACACGTATGTAATTTTAGGAACGTTAAGATATCTTTTGTTTTACAACCGAAAATTGGCCACCCACATGCCCTTTTGAGATAGGTACTAGTTGTTTGACATCCATTAACTAAGAGTCCGACCATTCTATTACATCCTGTATTACTCTAAAAAATAGGTTACGATATTGAAACCACCAGCAATCAAATCGACGTACTATCGTATTTCACACTTCAACAACAGTTCATCAACGCATTCCGAAATACACCTCACTCTACACAATAATACTCTAACAATTTGTACCCTATCACCTTGTAATAAGGCAGCTTGTAAACCTTGTAAATACCGTTTGACACTCGCCTCTGGAGAATCAAATCCAGTCAGATAAATTATTTACCCTAAACTCGGGGTTACTCGTAATTGATATTTACAAGTAACCCAAATTCTGCGGATTTAGAAAGGGATTTGCGAGGTTTTCCTTCTTTGAGAATTAACGGTTTTTTCGTGTTTGTGTAAAGCGGTTTGATTTTAGGATTCTTGAATGTGTTTTTTTTTTTTGTAATTCTGAATATGGCTTTTGTGAAAGCTATGAAGAGATGAGTTTTATTATTCTTCGTTCGGGCGTAAAGTATAACTTTTTACGCAGATCAAGATTATCAAAATATTAATTCAAGAATAAACACTGGCCGTGATTTTGTTGGTCCTAAAGCCAAATAACACGTTAGTGATATTCGCTAAACTCATTTTTTAGGGTACCGTACCTGAAGGGTGCCAAATGGGACCCTATTACTAAGGCTCCGCTGTCCGTCTGTCCGTCGAAACGTAATCGCTAGAAAGTTGAAATTTTCACAGAATGTTTTCTGTTGCCGCAACAACAACATATACTGAAATACGAGTGATATTACAAATTAAAGGGGGTCCCCATACAAGAGACTTGTTTTGATATACCCACGCATTTCAATATGATGGTAGGTATATTTCGCGTCAACCCACATCGTTGTGATAGCTCAGCTGGTATTTTTTAGGCCCTCAATCCGTATGTCGTGAGTTCAAATCACCGTGAGGGCATTCTCTTTTTTAATTGTCTTTTTCTTTTTGGTTTATTGTTTTGAGTGCTTAAGTTTTGTTGTACGATGGCACGGTACCCTTCATGTGCGATTCCGACCCGCACTTGACCGATTTTTTCTACTTATTTGTTCAAAATGCGTTCTAAAACACACAGAAACAAAAAAACTCTCAACTGCGATATCCGGACGTGCCTTTGCTTCGATTTCCTTTATCAAACGAAATTGTGATATTTTTTTCTGTATCAAATATCATAAAAATCGAATACAAACAGTCGGACAGCGTTTATTTGCCGTGTTCTTCGGTCGGGAGGTTTCTCTTTCTTTGTTTTGCCCCTAATCTGTCTACCGTTGGGGTTCTCACGTGCGAGGATTTTCTCTACTTGGTACAGTCAAACTCTCATAAACCTGTGCCTTGAACTTCTGTTTCTGATTATTCCTGAACAACAGTTTATTCCTGAACTCTACGAAACAAAACAGAAAAATGTTAATAAAACTATCAGATTGCATGTCTCTGCGGCTAACTATATTTTGACGTGTTTCCTTTGTCTCTCTGTACCTGGATTGTAGAGTTTGTTCAATACAATACAGAAGATTTAGGCAAGTTGGAAATTTGGTTTTAGTAGTTTGTACATGGGAAATGAGAAACCTAAAGTTTTAAACAAGATACATTGAAAGGTTTAGACTCTGACGAGTCACAACACGAGTTCGAAAATACATTGTATTAGCAACGACATGACCTATGTTACATAGGTAGGTGCTATAAGCAAACTCGGAGTTTGTCATTGTCATCACGTCTTCCAGGACTCGAACTGTATATACAATCTAGCATAATAAAACGTGTTATTGTGTTTCATGGATGAATAGAAGAAAGAAGAAACCATTGCTTGTTTTCACACATTTTTTAATATATGGTCTAATAAAGTACCACCTGCCATAGATTGGGACAACATGTATTTGACAAATAAACAAATGCAACACACTTAAACGCTTGATGTGTATTTGAGTTCCTAAACTTGGGCATTTGCACCATGAAAAAATGTGTGGCTGTATATTTTAGAAGGGTTTAAAATCCAATTAAGTACACTTTTCAGCAACGTTTTAACACGAGTTCTACTAAAATACCTGTTCACATTAATGAATGTCGTCGTACCCACTGACCCGCCGTCCTAGTTTGTGAACGGGAAGCAAGATGCCCATGGGGCTGCGACGCGAATATTAAAATGACTGCGCAAAGACTTCATTACAAAACTGAGGGAGAAGAAACGGGGTGGCACGATAGGCACTCATCGAAAACTAGACATTTGGGTGAATACGGTAATAAACTAGGAAGTGAAATAAATTTACGTAACGTGTTTGAAGTTTTATGTACAAGATGGCTTGACAATGTCAGAATTATAATATTTTCTAACCATTTTAATTTATTGTATTACCTTCATTATCTACTCCATAGCTGCGGCGATAAACTGTTGTTTGTTTTATGTTTAATGTTTATAAGCTAGCCCCCTGTCACGCAAAATGGAGTATTGGATCGCTGGCTGAAAGTGGGCACAGTTGTGTCTCTGCCACCCCATATGGGAAAAGGCGTGACTCTATGTATTTTATAAATCCAATTTTCACAGCCGAATCATGTTCACCAGGGTCTAATTAGTATAAAAATCAAGTGCGAGTCGGACTCTCACACGGAGGGTTCCGCACAATCACATTGTACCAAAAGAAAAAAATAAATACTTTTGTTGTATGGGAGCCCCCCTTAAATATTACTTTTTTAATTCAATTATTTATCTTTAAAGTGAATAATATACTTTATATTTTGTGAATATTTAAGCGTCCACCTGTAACCATTATCAATATCGAGCAAAAACAAGCAAAAAAAACACGGTTGTTGTATGGAAGCCCTCTGCAATATTTCCTGTAGTATTTGTTATTATAGTGGCAACAGAAATAGATCATCTGTAAAAATTTCAACTATCTAGAGCTATCACGGTTCATGAGATACAGCCTGGTGACAGACGGACAGACGGACAGACGGACAGACGGACAGAAGGACAGACGGACAGACGGACAGACAGACAGACGGACAGCCGGACAGACGGACAGACGGACAGACGGACAGACGGACAGACGGACAGACGGTCAGACGGACAGACGGACAGACGGACAGACGGACAGATGGACAGACGGACAGACGGATAGACGGATAGACGGACAGACAACAGCTGAGGCTTAGTAATAGGGTCCCGTTTGGCACTCTACGGTTACGGAACCCTAAAAACAGTGCCAAAAGAAGTAACTCAGTTAGCTAATTATTTCCTGGTTAACTGCTTGGTGCTAATTCAGATTCAAATTAACGCTGTTTTTGTCTTTTTGTTGCAGTTGCAGTGCAAAACAACACACTATCCTTGTCACTTACTCAAGTACTAACAACGATTACATCTCAAACATAACAAACAGCCAAGCTTGAAAAGAATCTATAGGGTTTCGAGCCCATTCCGTACAATAATATCTCAATCTCGTATTCAATACTGTCACTTTACCCGGGTCTATTTTATTACAGGGCTTTTTCCTCCGACGATACATCAGGGTTACATTTTTATGTCCGCACATTACGGGGGGCGTCCTAAGGGACGGAATTATGACGTCACAGGTAGGAATGACAATTCCTTTATGATAGAACTATTTTATTGGCTGCTTGTTAGGAGTGAAATCTTTTTTGCGATATTGCTTTTTTGTGGAATGGCTTATGTACTATTGGGTAAGTAATTCATGTATCTATACAGGGTGTTGATTTGTAAAGTTACGCTGAGCTCATAGGTTGTTATTTACATGAAGCTAAAAGAAACAAAAAAAAAAACAATGTGGTCGATTCTCTAGGTTACACTGACTAAAATTACTTGACAATATTAAGTTTGACAACTCTTATGCGGACGCCATAGATTCCATTTTCGAACTGACTTTTGAATTATTTTAATGTACTGATGAACTAATTCAAAAGTGAGTTCGAAAATGGAATCTATGGCAACCGCGTAAGAGCGTCGGAGCTAATATTTTCAAGTAATTTTAGTGAGTGTGTCCTAGAGAATTGGCCCCACTACCTACTTAAAAATAAAAATATTTAAAAAACATGAAAATGTGGTCCGAAAAGAGTCGCACACGGGGCAGAATTTTCAGATGGTAAGTTATGAATGAAAATTATGGGAGGGAAAATTAAAACCTTATTTTTGTCATCAGCGATACGTAAACTATCGACCCTGAGTCGGGCGTAACTTTACAAAACAACATCCTGTATAAATAAATATTGTCAAATTCAAACGGCTGAACCAATTTGGATGAACTGTTTTTAACTACCTAATCGCTAAAATCTCAGCTAGAAAAAAAAATGAATCGCATACGTTCATATAGAGGGAACTGTGGGCCAAGTGCAGGCGCTTTGACCCCCTTAAAGAAGATACAAGATACGGAGGGAAAATTTAAACAAACCCAAAGGATATAGCCGACTACAGTTTTGTTCCTGAAAACATGTAATTTTATTTATAGTTCCTATTCCTATTAGACTTACTATGACCACACGTCTCATCATCT
This sequence comes from Argyresthia albistria, assembly GCA_963457715.1. NCBI lineage: Eukaryota > Metazoa > Arthropoda > Insecta > Lepidoptera > Argyresthiidae > Argyresthia > Argyresthia albistria. Next base: position 10,033,849 of record OY735267.1, on the reverse strand, counting down.
CATCATATTTTGTACTTTTGTACGTTTCATAGGGACCTCCATTTCTTTCTATGTTCCTATACCCTATGTCTAAAAAGTGCTTGACGTGCTTTTTTCCTTTTCGGCCAGGAGAATGACAATCTCTAGTCTGAAAGGGTAGATGTTAGGAAACTAAACATACTTAAATTGTTACTGGTTTTAATAAAATCTTTACAGAATAATGTAAAATATAATACAAAAAAAAAATGCATTGTTCACCATTTTGATTCATTTCCAATGACTAAAATACTAACCGGTATTCAAAATTAGTTTTTTTGACAAAACCTCGAAAAATTTGACGCAATAATTATTATCACCGGGTTACCGAGAGCTATCAATGTTAATCAAAATAGTCACTTTAGTTAAGTATATCCGTTATTGTTCATATTAAACAATAATTCAAACAGAACAAGATGGCATTTACCAATCAACAAGTATGAAATATAACCATTACATTACATTACAGAACAAAAAAAGGAAGCCAATCTCATTAGCCGGAATACTTACAGAAACCATCGCCGAAACATGCCCCTGAAGACCACTTGAAACAAAATCAACAGGTGTTACCCCACTACGAGCCAATCCACACCTTACCCCCCACTTACAGAGTCCGCTTTACAACATAACACACGCGTAATATAAGTGAGGAAAACAGATTTCAAATAACAACCTGTGGATTGATTGTGGTCCACTTGAAAGTAGTTTCTAACACTTTTGGTTTAAGCTTTAGTATCGCGTTTCGTGGGACTAAAAGTCTTAGATACTTCGTGATAATGAGGAGTGTTTTTTGTCTATAAAACTTTATGTAAGACAGTATTGTATGGTTTTCTTGTGAACTTAGTGTGAGTTTTCTTTAGTGATTTATGTTTTTTGCGGTGATATTATCGTCGTTGATGAAAGAGATTGGAGCGAGCGATGGTGGCGTGGTGAGATCGAAGGAGGAACTAACGGAGAGGGCCTCGGTCCCTCGTTCCTTACTTTGTGGACATTCTGCGATTCATCGAGCAATAAAGCATTTTGGCACATGTATTTCCACAGCAGACACAACAGTTCACATTGGCAGAATTATAGTCAACGGCATAATGGCCGAAGAAAAACTACTAATTGATTGCTTTTGCACACACATACGCACACCCACACACACCCACACACCCTCACACACACACACACCCTCACACACACACACACACACACCCTCACACCCTCACACACACACACACACCCTCACACCCTCTCACTTATTTACACACCCCCAAACACACACTATACAATATACACTCTGCATTTCTAAATTGTAACTAGCCTATTATTATTATTTTATTTTTTATTTGTTTTTCTCAAGTACTTTGTATTATTCTTGTTAGAACCGTCTGAATATCCAAATCTCACCACAAACGCCTCGGACGAGGTACGGGCCTGCGAGCCATAAATACAGGTTATATTATTATCCTAGTTATGGCAGCAGTCAACCACCATTTTTAAGTGTACCTACCATTTTCCTTGAATAAATACTTTTACTTTACTTTACTTTACTTTACTTTACTTTATTCCCTTTTCAAAACATAAATATCAATTGTAGGTGAAAATCGGTTTACCTGAAGTTTCTCTCCTTAGAAAATATTAAGAATTCCAAACTGAATGTTAGTTTAATTTTATTTCATCGTATATTATTGCGTGCATGTACTTACGTATATATAATTTGAAGCCTACAGACTCATCATAAAGCAAGTCATACTTAGTCATTCATAAATTGTCATAAAAAAGTATCCCAAAAATAGAGATAGACACATTTATTTAAACCAAACTGGCAGTTAAAAAGTATCCTAAAGAAGCTGAATAGCTCTACCAATTGATCCTGTATCCTAGTGACAGGACGGCGGAGTGGAAAACCCTGTGCGTCAGAGCGAAACAACCATAACAAGAGAAAGAGAAAACAATCGGGACTTCATTCAGAACCACCAGCGGCATTCTGCCCAGCATTCTCCCGACGACTTTTTCCACCCACTTTCACCCAGCCATATTGCACTGAGAACAAAAGGGACGGAAAATTCTTGGAATTGTGTGTGAAAGTTGCAGAATAGCGTAAAAGTCTTGCGTTCGCTCCAGATTCACAGACAATGGCCCAATTTATATCCAACTCACTTACTAGGGTCAGAGGTCAGGGGGTGGTTATGAGAGGAAGATATACATACGGGAATGCTACTGATTGTGTTAGGCTTGACACGGCTATGTGATTGTTAGGCGCCTTGTTGAATAGTTAAGTTTTATTCTGGTCTCTCTCGGTAATGTTCTCTTTTTAGTGCTAGTTATACCTACGATAGATAGCAATGTGAAAAGTCGAATTAAGTATGGCTCTTTACATGGATGTTGCAAAAATGTTACAAGATTCTCTCAATACTCGTCGGTATTCTACTATAATAATATGGGAGCACGGCAATGCCCTCGCCAAGTCGAGCAAATGCACATAATAACAAACAAAAGGTCGGTCAGTTCTATAAAAAAAAATGTCACAGACAGTTTCAAATACAAAGCGACTCGAAACTTCCCTACCGGTTGCCTACAACATTGTCCAATCCCAATCCCAGTAATTGCGGCCCCACAATACCTCTCTAACCTAGCGTGAAACCAAACTTTTCGCCTACCACACACGACGGCGCGGCGGCGGGGCTGGAAGTGAGACTGTCTACACGAAGGAGCATAACCGCGGGATTTGTTCCACTTGACATGTCGGTTTAAATAGGCCTGACCTAAAACTACGGAAAACACGTATAAATCTCGTACAAGAAGGACAAGGAATTTTATTAGGAACGAGAGCTCCCATGCTTATAGATGGAGCATATTGATAGGGAAATAATTGTTAAGCCTTCCTAATTAGGTAACACAGCGACCAGTTGAACTAATAAATTACTGGAATGGAGAGGCAAAGGAATATATTTCAAACAGGGAATGTTGATCATTCATAAACTTTCGTGGTTCTACCGTGGTCCCCAAAGTTTGACTAGTTTTATGTAAGATGTGTCGGCGAACCAGTTAAGATTATTGAAATTGATAGCCTTCACCCTACAGTGGTCAGAAACACTGTGCCTAGTAAGCTGTGATAAATATGCAAGATGATATTTTGGCTTGTTCACTTCTCGGACGAATCCGGCTCGCAAGTAAATACTCAATTGTGTGGACGTCTTAAAACGCGGCTCGTAAGCCAATTACATTAAAACATGGGCACAAAGGGCGGGAGAACAATAGGGCAAGAAGTACGCGATACGTCTTCCAATGCTTTTAACTTTGCAGTGATGGCGCGCGGAAAAAAGCGGTGTGTGGACGAAAATGCGTTGATAGGGATGGGAAAATGTTGATTGTCGAGGTGATAGGTGGGATAGTTTTTACTTCTCACAGTTTGGTGTCGGTTTGGTATAGTTAGGTCAATAATAGGGATATTCGCTATTCGGTTTAAAATATTTGTTTTTATTTTGTTTTGTTTGTTTCGTGATCCGGCAGATAAAATAAATAAATATTTCATAGGACACTGCTCCATATCATACAAGGTATCACTTCATGCATATCATTATTCAATAAAATAATTTTTTTTTTTGGTAGTCATATAGCTAATTTTATCGATACTTTACCTATAGTTAAAAGTACAGCCAACATAAAGAATAAGACGTCACCAATGTGGTAGCGTTAGCAACGTAAACCCATTTAATAAATCGACCAGAACCTTTCGCCCGGAAATTTATAGGGTACAATGGTATGTTATCCTTTATTTTTCTCTTTCTTTACCATTCCATAGATTTTACCTCAAAATAACCCGAGACTTGTTTGACTCCTTTTGTGATAACAACAACATATTTGTCAATTTACGATTTAAATTAAAAATCGCTTAACACCCGCACACACCCTCTCACACACTTACGAAAGACAGAAGCTTGAAAAGTTTAATATTCTTGTTGTCCGGGGTATAAATAAATAAATTTATCAAGTGCCAAATTAAAATAATTTCACTCTCAGAAGCACACCGCTCAAACGACCGAACAATGGCGAATTGTTATATAAGATCTGTCGGCGAACTAGTTACTGGTTTTCTGAATAAAATATTCTATACAAACTATCAACATTTATCTCACTATCTAACGAAAACACATTCAAATGTCCCCAAGTCTTCCAAAGAAAGCATTATCCCCGCAAAGATCTGAAAAACCGTCGGCCACCCGTTTAGCCTTTGTAAACGACGTCCATCTCCCAGCCATTCCCTTAATAGAGTGTATCTCCCGGATCTTAAGTAAATCAAATCACCCAGTGAATGGTGAGGCTTCTCGCACGAAGCCCGGGATCAAGTGTTATCAGGAGAAAGATCGCCGAAAATGTCGTCTTCTTAACGCGTATTTAAGTATAGTCAGATGCCCATCTTTAGAAAGATATTGCCCGTAAAGGAGACACTTTCCAAATCCAGAAAAAATACAAACGGTAAGCAGTCTCATGTTAGAGGTTCGACATCTTTGTAGTTGGCGATTGAAACTACCTTGTTCTTTTAAAAGTAGTTGAAAATGTCATTACATTAATAAAAACTAAATGACAAAGGTAAATTTAAATAAATGATATTCACCTTCTATTATTTCTTGGGTCTATGGGACAAGGACTGAAGGGAGACCGCTCAGGATCGGATAGAGTGGAAGAGGGGGAGAGAGGCCTTTGCCCAGCAGTGGGACATGGTGGACTCGTAATAATAATAATTATTATTATTATTTCTTGGTTTGGATCTATGATATGGTTATTGCGTCAAAAAACAGGTATTCAAAATTGCCTAAAACATATCATAGTTTCTGTGCTAAAACGTAGTATTTGATAGTTCGCCAAAAGGTCCGCTGCATTTAACGCGTTTTTAAGTTACATCTTGATCGGAGAGTGGCTTAGCTTTAAATAAAATTTCCACAATCTTGTTAAACGCCTTATGAGTCTAGACTATTTAAGCTCTTTAGTGGAGATGTTAAAAAAATGAATAAATCGTCGTTGAGTGTGTCAGACAATCTCCTTATCCTTGTATTTATATTAAACATATTTTAGTACCTTGTAGTGCCTGTTTAAAGAAGAGACTAGCCCTATTGAACTGATAAATCATACAATCATGTTGTATGTAAAATAAGAAATGAATCCGACACGGACCTTATCACGACTTCTTAAAAAAGGCCAGTATTATCCCTAAATTATATCAAACCATTCCGGTCTGAAACCATAAATAACCAAGTTAAAACGATTAATGATAATAAAACTCAGTTTTTATTGCATCGAAATAAAATCTCCAACTTTATTACGCTTAAAACCTCAGCTCATGTAACAGCTCATATAAAAACACTCCCCAAAGTATATTCGTCGATTCGTACATGGTTTTGCATAGCCAAGGAATTTGTCAGAAGCGGAAAATCCTTTTTATTGCGATTTGTTGTTGTAGAAGAGCGAACAGTTGATGAATACGGTCACTTGCTACTATAAGTATACTTGGTATATCACGGCTTCATGAAAAACGTAACTTATCTTTGTTATTAGTGGTGGGTGATTCTGAAAATATCTTGGTCGGAATATCAAATATTAATTATTACATGAATAAAAGAACTTCCCAGTCCTTCACTCAACATTTTAAAAAAACGCTTGAAGGAACACTATCTTTCTCTACCTTAATATACCTTAGTATCTTTGTATACAGGGTGTAACAGAAGGGTGTAGTCATATTTTAGGGGTTGTTAGGGAGACTATTCTGAGCAACTTTTACTATAAAACTGATTTGATCAGAGCAACTTTATTTTTCATTGATCCATACGTTTTGGTCCGGGCGGTCAGGTGATTTGTAAATTATAAAATTTCTTAAAAATATTTTTAAATTGGTTGAAGAGGAACCCTGGTATACAGACCAGGAACCTGCGTAAACAGTGTGTAAATCCGATTAACAGTCTAAATACGTTAAACTATTTCTCAAATTCAAATCATTTTTGTATTACGTTTGTATGGGAAATTCACGCGGTCACCGATCTCTTAAAGGAATATTGTTATATGGTTCTTGCGTGAGGCTAAGTAATTTTTCGTGATAATAATGATTTATCAAATCAATTAAGAGTCACCTGCATCGTGTCTATCCACAAAAACATCATACCAAAACAAAGAGTGAGAATTCACTGTCAGCTCTCACACTACATGTGAGTTTTCACTCGCGGTCGGGCTTTGAACAACAACAATGGGGCGTCTGCACGAATGTATGAGGATTCGCAATACACTTTAAAAGTAGATGCTGGATCAGACTTAAGATGGTTTAGAAGTGGCAAGGAGAGATATGTTTCAACAACGGCGCTAGTAGTCAACTCGGTGGTACTAGTTGTGAAGCTGTGTCGAGGCCTTAATAGGGCAGCTTGATAACACCCTTCCATCAACCCGCACTGAGCCAGCGTGGTGGAGTATGGCTCAATCTTGCTCGTATCCGGGTAAAAGCCTGTGTGCCTCGATGGGGTTATTAATGGGCTACATTTACTATAAGGGTTCGAAAGTGTCAGTCAATTCCTAAAGTCTTTATAGGGTTCCGTACCCGAAGGGTGCCAAACGGGACCCTATTACTGAGACTTCGCCGTCTGTCTGTCTGTCTGTCTGTCACCAGGCTGTATCTCATGAATCGTGGTAGCTAGACAGTTGAAATTTTCACAGATGATGTATTTCTGTTGCCGCTATAACAACAATTACTAAAAAACAAAAGAAATTTAATATTAATGGGGGCTCCCATACAACTAACGTCATTTTTTTAACGCGGTTTTTTATAGATAATGTTACGGAACCCTTCGTGCGCGAGTCCGACTCGCACTTGACCGGTTATTATGACCCCTGCTCCTATCTATCACATTGCTCGCTCTACACAGCACCCTGTTCGGTTTAAGAGCCACGCTATTTTCATGTTCCAGCTCCAACAAATGGGAACCCATTTGAATACTGAGGCAACATTTCAATTCGGATCGCTGTTGATGGTTAGTTTGAAAGGGTTGTATGGCGACGCGGCTTCTGACTACTTCTGAGGCGAATGCCTCCAAATCGAAATGGACACAAAACCATTTTGAAAAATCAAGATTAGAAAACCATAGGCAAGCCTTTTCCCAAACGTTGTAGCAGAAGCACACGTTGACGCTTATCTATATTTAACAGGTGACATTATTATATTAGCCGACAATATTTTCCAGTATATTTCATTTGTCCGTTTTCTTGTCCATGATGATCAGTGATCGGAGTAGGTAGCGTGATTTGGGGTGAGTGACCTCAAACGTACATATTAACATCGATATGCCTCAGAGATTTCTGGCTTTTTAAATGATTATTGATTTTTTTTTCGGAATTTCATAATGATCACATAGAATTAGGTATAAAGTGTGAATCGAAACGAATCAATATGAGTAAGATTTACAATATAAAAGCAGCACCATCGGCACAATGCAAAGTTTGCGACTTCGCGACCAATCAGAGTACAGTCTCCAAGATGTGTCATCGTTAGCCTGTTTGTGTGAACAATGCTTTTTTTTTTTCAAGTTAAAAAAATACTATTTTAACTCTAATTCGTTTAATCTCGAACCTTCCGGAAAAAAGGCATATCCATGACTTTCATGACTTAAGTACCAAAAATCACTCTACCTTTTCCGATCACTGATGATGATGGATACTATCACGCCCCTAAATATGTTCTTATTTTAATACTTGCTACCATAAGGATATTTTGATTAAACACTTATGATGAATTCTTCCGAGACAGAATAAAAAAATAAGGTTGGCTTGCAGAAGTTTAAAACCAGATTTTTCTACTCGCATGATCGGTGTCGGTGCGCGAATACCGCTGGGCTACCTACTCTCATATGACATGCCATTATCTACTCTATTTCTATCCATGCTTAGAAGCATCTTGACGGCTAACCTAAAACTTCATAAAATCCACTTTTTAAACACTAGGGATGATAATAAAACAGTCGGAACGAATATAAATTGTTTATTCAGTTGAACTAACAGAAGAGTTGTCATCGTCATCACTGCTATCCACACTTAGGGATACTTATAATTAGTTCATTTTCAACTACTTAATTCAAAATATTGTCTATTCTAATGTCTCTTTGCAAATCTTGTAAAAATATTCCCGATTCACAAATGTTTAAAGGGTGTATTCTTTTGATTAATCGATTTTTATGAGCAATATCCCCTCACTAACAGGCTAAGATTGACATCTGTTAAGTTGCCTGTTATATTAGATACACTAGATACATCCCTTTCTAGAAACATTTTGCATATTTCCTTGATACAAGTACGTATCTGTTTAAGCTGCTTTGAAACGAGTTCACTAGGAACTAGTCGTTTGCTTTGAGAACTGAGTTGGTATTTACGGAGCGGCTTCTGTATGTATCTTGCTTGACGGACCTGAGTAAATGTCATGTCCATTCAAAACAAAACAAACATGCGTCACGCCTTTTCCCAATACGGGGTGGCAGAGGCACTACTGTGCCCACTTTCAGGGTCGTATTCTAGAACGAATCTCAAGATCAGTCTCAAGCTGAAATTACGTAAATCCGACTCAAATTTGAGTTTCACTCTCAAGCATCTCCTTTATTCTGAAACCTTACTCAAGAGTGCATCGCTGTGAATCGAGTCTTGAGACATTCACAGAGTAATAAACTACTTTAGGCCTGTTTTCATTTACAATTGGGAGGGAGGGAGGGAGGGAGGGAGGGGGAGAGGGTGGGAGGGAGGGGAGAGAGAGAGAGAGAGATAAAAAAAGAGAGAGAGAGAAAGAAAGAGAGAGAAAGAAAGAGAAAGAGAGAAAGAAAGAGAGAGACATAAAGAGAGAGAAAGAAAGAGAGAGAAAGAGAGAGATAAAGAAAGAGAGAGAAAGAAAGAGAGAGAGAGAAAGAAAGAGAGAGAGAGAAAGAAAGAGAGAGAAAGAGAGAGAAAGAAAGGAAGAGAGAGAGAAAGAAAGAGAGAGAGAGAAAGAAAGAGAGAGAAAGAAAGAGAGAGAGAAAGTAAGAGAAAGAGAGAAAGAAAGAGAGAGAGAAAGAAAGAGAGAGAAAGAGAGAGAGAAAGGAAGAGAGAGAAAGAAAGAGAGTGAGAAAGACAGAGAGAGAAAAAGAGAGAGAGAAAGAAAGAGAGAGAAAGAGAGAGAGAGAGAGAAAGAGAGAGAGAAAGCAAGAGAGAGAAAGAAAGAGAGAGAAAGAAAGAGATAGAAAGAAAGAGAGAGAAAGAAAGAGAGAGAAAGAAAGAGAGAGAGAAAGAAAGAGAGAGAAAGAAAGAGATAGAGAGAAAGAAAGAGATAGAGAGAAAGAAAGAGAGAGAGAGAAAGAAAGAGAGAGATAAAGAAAGAGAGAGAGAAAGAGAGAGAGAAAGAAAGAACCGTCTAGCTAGCTGATATTTTCACCAATATCCACTGGTTTGTTTATTTTATGTACTAATATCACTCTCAAGCGTGGTCGAGACACCGCTCAAGCACAACAACACTGTCAAGAGAGGATCTCAACAAAAGTTTGACATATGTAGTACAAAAAAGTTTTTTTTATTTGAATCTTGTTCAAGAATTAGTAAAATCTCTACTCACATCTGAGATTACTCAGATGAATTATGATTTTTGATACTAGTCTCAAGCATCAATTAAGAATAAGCGCGTACTCTTAAGACTACTCTTGAGCAGATCTCAGATTAGAGATTCGTTCTAGAATACGACCCTTAGTCCATTCAAGTTCATGTTCACATACTTAATAGATTCATTAATTATCATAATGTCAAAAACGATGTGATTCCTATCAAATAATAAAATTTTAAATATCACAAGTCGTTTTCAGTTCAGTAATGAACTGCATTAGGCAAGAACAGCTTAAAATATAAATCCGGTACAGGATCTGCCAGGTTCCTTAGCTCCTGAGCGAGGTGTATGAGGAGTTTAAAGTAACTGACCAAGTGCGAGTCAGACTCAATATATTGTGAACATTTTAAGCGTCTACCTGCTACCATTATCAACATCGAGCAAAAATGAGCAAAAAAATCACGTTTGTTGTATGGGAGCCCCCCTTATTGAATTTCTTTAGTTTTTTAGTATTTTTTATTATAGCGGCAACAGAAATACATCATCTGTAAAAATTTCAACTGTCTAGCTACCACGGCTCATGAGATACAGCCTGGTGACAGACAGACAGACAGACGGACGGACGGACGGACAGCGAAGTCTCAGTAATAGGGTCCCGTTTGGCACCCTTCGGGTACGGTACCCTAAAAATAGCTTAGCCTCTGAATATCACAGCAATAGCTATAGAAAGAGAGCAAAGTTCCGGTTTGTTTGTAGCTGCACGGTGCGTCTCGGCACCGTCGTCCACAAGTCAAGCTGACTTTTTGCGCCTCGCTATAATGTCATTCGTATACGCGACTCCCGGCCCAGGAATTTATCAAAGTGATTCCTCCATGTCTACTATCTCCATGGTTTTGAGATGCACATGTGAACGCCTTGAGCCTCTAACAGACTTGCTTGTCGCGAGAATCTCATTTGTGACGCAACTCAGTGCACAAATGCGATGGGTTAGTAGTCTGATTACGAGTATTCCTTGCAGAGTTTCTTATTCAGTTGCAGAAGTGATTTAGACCCGACAGATATAACGTGAGCGATACAAGGTGTAAATGAATTAACGCAAAATGGACTGAGTCAGTACGTCTCTCCTCGGTGTATTTCCTTAGACTTAAGTAGAAATACATAACATTGTATTTTTAAGGCTCTGATATTTTAAAAGAGGTACGGGGGAGGTTTCTTGCCCTTCTTTGCTCCATCCCTAAGCCCACAACTTCCGAACGGGCGGTAGTATACAAAAATATTAATATTATATTGACGTTGACTAAGTAATATGTATGATTTTATGGTCAATAAAAATTTTGAACTGAACTGATGAGAAACTACTTTGTTAGGGACAACATTCTGAGCAACTTTCATTATGAAACCGATTCGATCAGAGTAACATTATTTTTCACATCCCAGTATATTTTGGCCTGAGTGGATCAGCTGATTTGTATGGAGAAGTAAAAAAAAATGTTCTCTCTCAGAAGCACACCGCTCGAACGACCGAACAATGGCGAACTATTGTTATATAAGTTTTGTCGGCGAACCAGTTAAGCTTATACGAACGTTTTAACTGTGATGGAAAATTCACTTAAGAAACTCTTTAACCCGTTATAGGTACAGGTTTCTTTACCCGAAGTGTGTCGAAAGGGTCCCTTTTACCTATTACCAAGCCTCCGCTATCCGTTCTGTCTGACTGTCTGTCTATCCGTCTGTCTTATGCGTCTTATGTACCGCGTAACTGCATCTTCTGTGCCTTTGCCACCTCGAATGGGATTAGGTGTGACGCTAGGTTTATTTTTGTCAATGGAAATAATAGACTCTGCTACTATACTGTACTATAATGATTAGATTTTGGAGATAAGCTAAATTTTGTGGTTTTAGAACGCCATATGAAAATATTCAGACAAAGAGCACAAATTGGTCAATTTATTTAATGATATTCCCACGATTGATATAATGTATAAATGTTATCTCTATGTTGGTGTCTATATTTACTATTAGTGAGTGCTAGTAATCAACATCATGTTTTGTCAAAAGCATCTCTCGTCGTGTGGGCTAATTGTGTTTTTTATTCAGAACTGTTTTGCAGCGGTTCGTATTTCTTACCGTATGTGTTCACTTAAACCTAAATAGTTAGAGTTTACTGTAACTGTCAGTCGGACTTAGTTGTTTAACGACAAACCTAGCCTTAAGATTTAGAGCCTTCTGGACCAGTTAGTATTTAGTGATTTATTTATTTCCAAAGAGCTTTATACAAGAGAAGGCGAGTGTGGAGTACTGTGACACGAAATTCGTCCGTGACCTGGTCATCTTCAGGAGTGGTGGGAACCGGTCAGCACCATACCTGACCAGCGTCAACATGACCACGCTTCAGCCATGGGGGAACAATGTTACTGTGCGTACAATAACAACTAAGATCCGAAGAGAGCTCGACCTTCACCCATCTGTACTGCGATGAAACTTGGTTTTTATCAAATTGTGTATGCTAGAAAATACATTGCGAGTGGGTTGCCTAGCAAAATCCTAGCAAGGCTATGATTAATTCAGCATTTAAAAATAAAAGGCCTTTTATATCAAGAATGCGTGAACATATCAAGCTGAAATTTATACGAATCACTCAAGTCTGCGGTTCCTTAAAGTTGTGTAAAAATCAACCTTCTAGGTCAATCGAATCGAACTCTATGACATCATGCTTGTATTTGCATGTAGTTATTTAATTGCACCAGTTACGAGAGGTAGCAATCTAAAAGTGTGATCGAAACCCTTAGCGCGTGAGTGTTACTCGCACTTGACCCTTAATTAATTAATTAATTATAGCCTTTCCAGGATTTTGCTAGGCTATCCACTCGCGATGTATTTTCTACCATACAAAATTTGATAAAAACCAAGTTTCATCACACTAACAGATGGGTGAAGGTCGAGCTCTCTCGGATCTTAGACCAAAACTTGCACCCGTATGCTTCGTTTGCTTGACAGCTCCTTGACTTCGTTTTATATCAAGGTGTCCTCAAAGAATTAAATATTTTATATGGCAAATCGTTTTGGTGACGTCCCAAAAATTACGTAAAAGGTTAAGGTGAGGTTAAGGATGGAAGGTTATACCATTCAGCCACCAACAAGTGTGTCAACAAGAAAACAATCTAATAATATAAAATGTATGTGTTTCTAGGCGATCGTATCATACACGAACTTGAACGTCGAGTCAGAGCAGAGGACGTTTGAGGTCGGCACCTGCACTGGTCTGAAGTGGCAGTGGGTCCACGATTGGTATAAGAAGTTTTCCGATCTGCCTATAGACCGATGTCCTGTGCCTCCGGTGAGTAGATACCCAACTCAACTACTTGCTCGTCCAACGACCCCAAAGGACACAAATATATTGTTCTATTTTTTCATAGTTTTTGAACTTTATCTCGATGTGGGTAGGTTGAAAATTGCGGGCTGTGAACGACTCAAACTGTACAGTATGAAACGAGATCACATTGACCGCGCTGCATAATAATTTGCGTTGCGTGTGATATGAACAGGTAGCCAGTGTCATGGGCACCTTTGGGCCGGGCGGTTCTTGGTGCGGTTTGTTTGTGTAATTAATTGTTTTATTACATAACATAACATTTTATTTAGCGTGCAGAATGGTCCAGCAAACTCCTGTCATATGTTTCGGAATCTAGTTTTGTTAATATTTTTTTATTATCGACTTCCTCTTAATTAATACAAAAACAAGTAATTCTATATCAATGGAACCCCATAATGAATCTCTTTCACTTGAACTTACAATACAATATTGCCTGCCCGTCATGCGTTGTATTCGAAGTCACTGCACTGCATTTATATTCAGTTGCACTAATAAAAAAAAACAATTATCTACATTTTTCCACCTTTCCATGATATCCCAGTGTGTATACAGGTTGACATTTAATTAGCTGACCATATTTTGGGGAATGATAGTACTCATCACTATAAACAACTTTCCCCAAGAAACATATATATACGCAAATGAATTATTTTTTTCGTCCCAGTACATTGCCCCGATCAGCTGATTCCAAGTTACTAGGGGAGACCCAAATTTTTTTTTCGTTTGCGACCTTATGTTCCATGGGGAAAGTTCTTCATAATGATGGGTACTATCATTCCCCAAAATATGGTGAGCTAATTAAATGTCAACCTGTATAAATGTTAAAATGTTTGTTTGTTTCAGGGCACTTACCACTATTCGAACATAGAATTGCCGCCAAAGAACTTACCCATAGCCATAAGCCCGGGAAAGTACAAATTGAAATTCATTACTTTACTCACTCGGTCAAAGACAATAATCTTTGAACTGAGCATGATCATGCGATCACTTAGTAATAAAAAGGCTAAAAGAATAGCGTCTTTAGAGCAGCAAATTAATAACTAATACTGTACTTTGAGGACATTTTGGTTTTGTAATACATCCTTTTAATACAAAATTCATACGTCATTGTAGTTACCTAATTAATTATCCCTGAGCTGCACAAAACAAATGATACTTTAGGATGATAGAAATAAAAAAACAAATATTGTTTAAAACATGTAATTTGCAAGAATACCCTTCAGGGACTACGAATAGGTAAGTAAACTGTTGGGTATTGCTTATAATTAACTGCTGGTAATTCTCAGTATTCGTATCTTAAATTAAAATTTCCGTTCACTTTATTAACTCACAGAACCACTGAACCACTCAAACACATTCGTCATATTACCACGCACAGAACCCCCTAGCACATCCTTGATTTTGAGACTCCCATCACATCCGCGTTTCTGCCCGCGATAACCGTCTAGCATACACATTCGCGCTATTTACGCGCAGAGGCCCCGCTAATGTTCTCCCAGTGCAAATATTTGGCGGGAAGACGTATTGATCGCTGATCATGGCGGGTGCTTGATGCAGTGTCAACGGCACGTCCCGAGGACTTGTAAGCTATTCGAGATGGTGCAATTGTGTTTTGAGGACACAGGGGGACGTTTGAAGGTACTATAATAGCAAAATTGGGGAAAATTGTATAATCGTTAATCAGGAGCATGGCTCAGACTTACTATTATCCAGGTAAAGGCCTGTGCACTCGGTGGGGACTTTACTTTACTTTACTGGGGTGTGTTAAAGGATTCCCGAATGTTACACTTCGTAGCAGACGCTACGGCGTAGCTCGTAGCAGCTATCCGTAGAGTACCAAATACGATAGCTACTTTAAACAAGGAATGACGTCACTAATTCAGTGGTCTATCGTTATACTCAGGGTGCCACTGTCGATTACGGTGGCATGATTCTCGCACATTCAATATACGGATATCGAGACCTATTTTGACAGATTCCCACACGAAATCACTCGACATAGGTGTAGATATCGTATTTCGAATGCGCGAGAATCATGCTCGTGTTCTGAATTATGAAGTAGGTACCACCAGTCAACATTTTACAGACTAAATTATTACAGACAGAAAAAATAATGAGGTTGCCATTTCGTTTTGTTTCGGGTATTCTAGACTTCCCCAGTCTACACTATGTTTATTAATACTGTATTTGGAATCCCGCATGACCATTGACCAATATACCTAACCCACCTGACCCAGAGTTACGAATTACATAGTGATCGTTTGGAACCAGATTATTGGTTCACAAAATGAATCTGAGTACGGGGGTAGTAACTTTTAATTAAAGTTATAATATTTTTATTCATCAAACTTTATAAAAACTACATTAGTATTAATAATATTAAATTAGTAAAAACAAATTTATAGGAAGAAGAAAGATGTGTAACTTTAGTTTGTCACCTGCAAAAGTGTAGTCATGTAGTCTTACTTTAACCTGTGTAATACTCGGCCATAACAAAGTTAGGGACAACAATTGGCATGCATTAACATCATTTCCGCAGACCACCGGGTAAGGGAAGGGAGGGGAACGGGGGGGATGATCTCGTTACTGAACGGAAATTTAGCTCAGAAACGAATTTCATTAGTAACGGTACATTTAACTAAAGCTTGGTCTTTTGTATGATGAGGTCGTAATATCTCAGAAATAGTTTATGTGGAGCGAATCACCTAGTTGCGAGATTACTTGAGACCTGGCTGACAAGCAATTACTCAAAAAGTGCCGTAATGACGTCAAGATTTAGTTTTCAAGTTAACTCGCAAAGGATTATAAGTGTACAGTGCAATAGTGTACCCATACGTGGTTCTTTGCGTGACATCGAAAGTCATTTCATCGGTATATTTACTTTTATACTTTAATTTCTCTTTACTATATAAGCAACACAAGGAGAAGGAGATTGACGCATAACTTTGTTCCTTAATTTCGCAACGTTACATTATCAGATCCGTGGGTCAATGTTTGTTTAACACAAAAAAAATAAGCATTTCGATGTTTCATTAGGCTCATATTAACATTATGAATCTGAAAAAAATAGTGCGTGTTGTTCAATGAATTAAACATAAACATTTACATTCAAAGTATTTATTCAAGTATTTGAAAATAACTATGGATTCTTGTGGCCCCACACTAGGCAAGACACTAGACATACAGGCACATACAATATTTTTGTTGTCGGATTCCACCATTTCCACAGATTAAAACATCAGCGACCATAGTATGTTTGCCTTCGACTCACTTCTCACTACCCTGTCACCAGTTATGTCAAACAGGGGGACAGGGAAAGGGTTGCAGGGTGATTGTGCGTTTTTCCACTGGGCGGCACGGCGAGAGATTTCTAACTCATACGGTCTGACAACGAAAACAAATGACAGAATGTAATTTGTTCTGCGTAGAGAAACCGACTGATAACAGCGACGAGTTTAACTAAAGTATGTTTTCCTTTGTAAGGCGCTTCCGTGTTTCGGATGACATGACAAACCGTAGGTCCCGGCTACTATTATTACTCGGTGGTAGTAGTCGTAAAGCTTGGTCAGAGGCCTTAAAGGGCAGATGACAGTCGGGTTGGCCACTAGCCCGGTGGAATATGGCTCAATCTTACTCGTATCGAGGTAAAAGCTTATGCCCCTATCAGGATACATTTATGGGCTATATTTACTTATTTTTTCCTTAGATGGGGTGTCAGGGCTAGCCCCTGTCAAGCAAAGTATTAAACAAATGACCGCAATGAGCCTTTGTCACTCCGTATAACTAAGCATTATTGTAACAAAGAGCAAAAATACGGTCATAAACGGCCGAACGAAGGTCAAAAATATTTTTGAATGTACTCAAGTAAGAAGCCCAGTTAATACTACTACATAAACAAATATAATGCTAAAAGAACATTGAACCTTTCTGGGATACCTAAAGTTGAAATTCCCTAAAATGTCGCATCGATTGACGTATGTTTTGTAAGTGCACGCGAAAAAATAGGGTATGCAAATACCCCAGTATCTCAGGCATCATACAAAAAAAATTCGAACCCTTTAAACTCTTTATTTTGCCGTTGCCGCAGACTTGCTTTTGCCGTCCGTCTAATGGAAACTCTATTGCCTAATGGACGGCAAAGCCCGAGATAGCTCGTGATAAATCGGATTCCCGATTACTGGGCTATTATCTCAAATGCAATCTCGTGACAGCTTTACTTAGAGGGCGGCCATTTTGTTTTTTCACGCGGTCGAGGCGAAAAGAGTTAGATCCTTGAGGCCTGACTGATAAAACGCGAGCTAGAAACAATTTTAGGGTTCCGTACCCGAAGGGTGCCAAACGGGACCCTATTACTGAAACTTCGCTGTCCGTCGACCGTCTGTCTGTCTGTCTGTCACCAGGCTGTACCTCACAGATGATGTATTTCTGTTGCCGCTATCAAAATAAATTTAATATTAAGGGGGGCTCCCATACAACTAACGTGTTTTTTTTTTGCGGTTTTTTATAGATAGTAGTATGGAACCCTTCGTGCGCGAGTCCGACTCGCACTTGGTTGCGCGGTTATTGGATGGTTATTGGATTAACTCGCGGCTGGTTATTGGATTAACTTTGACAACTCCATAAAGTTTTTTTTAAAACCTCTCCTAAAAAGTATATATTTTAACTAGCAGTCAAGTAGCACAGATATTCTGATTGTTATCTTTGTGTTTAAAGCAAATCAAAACATCCCAAATTAAATTTACGATTACATCTGCAATACTTTATACCCATCAAAAATAATTACTACCAGCTTCTGGGCCCGGTATTGAAACATTTTGATATAGCATTACTATGGGGTCCGGTAATTACTTCCTTTGATGTGAGATTAGTCTGGTCTGTATACGTGGGACAAATTAAAACGTGATTAAAACTGGCTCTTTGATTCAGTCTGTTAAACTGAGGTCTGTGAATTGTAGGCCTTCATCGCGGCTTTGGAGATTCTCAATGATGTGATCCTCCATCATTAGAACATCATTACTTTAAAGAAATGGCCTATTTCATATTGATGAGCTAGATTTACAAAAACAGTAAACGTTTCAGGCACATCTTGGGGAAACCTTTATATCTCTCCTGTGTCTTTGTGTTCTGTCTGTTTATGACTATTAAACGTGGGATCTACAACTGTGGTCTGCCACCGCACCGGAAAAAACTTGACGTAGTATTGTATCTCAAATAGATGGACCAGATTGTCACACTTTCGTATCGTAATAATTGCAATTTCAGCAACTTCTTACAGTATACACCATGTATACACTGTCTATTCTCAGTTTCTACGTTTGTCTGTTAATATTGTCGTTGCCTTCCTACATATTCTCATCCTGTGTATTCCTAACCAGCCAGAAGAAATATAACCAAAAATATAAATACACCTAACCCAAATAACTATATCATCATATTTTTGTTCGTACTTCCCAGTTGTAATTTCAGCTTACTCATTCAGATACAAGCTTGTCTATCCTCAGTTTCTTAGATTGCCAAATTTCCCCGTCGGCCGTGAATCGATAGTCGCCGTGTTGTCTGCTTGTCTGGACGGCGCGGCGCCAGACCACGGCGCCGGGGGGTCGCCGGAATAAATCTTCAGCTGCGGTGATGCTGTAGTTTTGTTAGTTTTGGGGGACGGATTGGCTGCGATGTTTAGTAGGCTACTGTGCGTGGTAAGGTGGAGGGTTTATGAATGTTATTTGAGGTTTCAAATCCTGAGTTACGGAATTTCAATGAGTATATAAGATTGGTAGCAGATAGAGTAATGACCCAATAATAAGCAAAAGGAAGCCTATTTGTGTCCAATTTGTGCATAAATGTGGGCAACATATAATGAATGAATAAATAACTAAATAAAAATAAATAACTGCGTGCCTCTCTACCAAGCCGTATAGAAAACGGACGAAGCTATGTACTTATTAGTAAGTAGTCTATTAATTTAATATTTATCGTTGTGCACATATGTAGGTCTATCTTTTGTTAATTAATCCTGTCCATCCTAGGTTTGCTGGAAGAGATCTCTTATTAGAGATAAGCTCGCCTTTGTACATGTTTTTTTCATTATTAAGTGTCTGTATTCTGTTTTTGTGCAATAAAGTATAAAGTAAGTAAGTAAGTAAGCTATGTATTTTTTATTAAAGAGAAACTTTAACTTTAATCAAATCTGAACAAATGAGAACTCCAGTCCACATGCTTATAGGGATCATCTGCTAAACAAGATCAAAAGTTTGACATCTCATTCAATGCCCAACACTACTACGTATAAACCCCAAACTAATTGGCCAAATACTGCTAATGATTCTATAAGCGACCACAAAGCAGTAGACTCATTAAAATTTCATCCGAATAGCCCCGAGCGGGGAATTCGCTGACGCAGGAGTAACCTGACACTATTCAAATCAATGTTTTGATGTTTAATGTAATGTAAAATGTGTCATGGATATTAATTATGTTAAGCCAAATTTGAAGCGTTTTGTGGCGCTAACATTTAGACGTAATAGAGAGTCTCGCCTTATTCCCATACTGGATAGCAGAGGCTCAATTTTGCCCACGTTATTTAGTTATTCAATACTATGCATGATAGAGGGCTAGCGTAGGCGCAGCTGTAGATATTGAAGGAATTACAATGATACTTAGTAAACATAGCCAAAAAATATTAGCGAAACTTATAATAAATAATAAATTTTATTCATCAAAAAACTTGGACAGTAAAAAAATAGTTACAATATTAAAAGTACTTAGCTAAAACATTTATACAGAAATAATGTGAACATCCGAACCTGAGCTAGGTATAAACCTGTATTTCAGGCTACAGCGCTCTTCCCAGAATATGTATTGCTAGTTTATGTTACACAGAATCCTAAAACAAAACTGTAAAATCAAAAAATTAAATACATAAATATTGCAATTATACTTGAACATGAAAAAGAAAGAATTTTAAAATGAAAGAATTAAGGAGTGTGCAAGTGAGTGAGTGAGTGAGTGATCCTCTCTGTGTGTAGTATGAGAGTGAGTGAGTGTATGTGAGAGGGTGAGTGAGATTAACACATATGCCAGACTTGTATATAAATAATATAATTAGTAAAATGGTTAATATTTTTATAATTGTATAGATAGAAATATTCATTGGTTAACTAGTAATTTTAAGTAATTCCTTCCTTATAGTCACACCTAGTGATATTTAACATCATCGTCAGTTTGAATTCTGTCATATGATCACGCCCTTACGAGAGGCAGGTTTTTTGGTTTCTAGTCAATAAAAAAAATATTCCAATTAAAGTATTCCATAATAGTTAATTTAGCTCATTAATTTTCCCAATCAACGGGCACAGGCCTTTACCCAGATATGAATAAGAAAAGTAAATTAAATACTTTCTTCGTTGAAAACAAGATTTTGGACAAATCACCGTCATGCTCAAAGTCCGCCAATCAGTCATTGAGAGAAGTTTTAGCAAAAAGAGCAATCCATTAAACACAATAATAATCCCATTTCCTGATCGCGACAAAACAATAACGTTTGCCATTTTAGCAGCGAGGTGCCAGTTATTACGAAAGCGATTAGTACAGGGTGTCCCAGCCGCTGGACCAATCGACTAATTGTGCAGCAATATTTAAATGGCGGAAACAATTAGCTTGAGTGCTGCCTACCCCTGTCGCAGAGTGTTGGCAAACATAGATGTGACGCAATTTCATGTGACAGTCGCCGAGAGTGATGCTTTTGAAGGCGTATGAGGGCTTGATAGAAAAGAATAATGTCACTAGAAATATATCTTTTTATGTGCGAATATCACTATAGAACAAATATTCTTTGTTAAGTATATTCTTTGTATTCGTTTCTGTAGATAGAGCATAGCATTTGACTAATCTAACTCATTCAATTGTGCCAACCGTCCAAGCGTCCACAAAAGACCCATACTTTTGTTCTTTTTTTCATAGGTTTTAAACTTTATCTCGATGTGAAAATTACGAGTTGGGACTATAACATAAAAATTAATTTTAACAATGACTACAACTATATTTCTATGCAATCAGATCACAGAATGAAATACCTGCCATTAAATCTACATCCGCTATTTAAAATCAATTGCGTACACTGCGTTGTCAAAAAGCAGCATATTTTTTCTATGTTTTTAAATGGTATGACTACCTAAAATATGTATTCACTTAGATTGTAATTCAAATCTGAAAATCCAATCTAGTGGTCTAAGATCCGAGAGAAAATTTTGTATGCTAGAAAATACATCGCGAGTGGGTTGCCTGGCAAAATCCTGGCAAAGCTATGATTAATTAATTAACGGTCAAGTGTGAGTAAGACTCGCGCGCTAAGGGTTCCGATCACACTTTTAGATTGCTACCTCTCGTGACTGGTGCAATTGAGTAACTATATAAAAATACAAGTATGTTATCATCCATACATATATAAACAAAATTACGGCATAAACGGTCGTAACGTTCGATTGCGTTGACCTATATCTACTTGATACGTCCACGCATTCTTGATATAAAAGGCCTTTTATTTTTTGACTACTTTTAGTCAGTAGATAAATATTTGATTTTAAGCAAAATTAACACAAAATCGCCCACTTACGCCTGTCGTTTATTTAATAACCGCGATATTCTATCTTCACCTGCTATCAAATCTGAAAGTTACATCCTCATAAACATGATGCCATATAATTGACAGCGTCCTCCCCTCCCCTCTTAAATCTCTTTTGTGTATAACGATAGCAGTACAAAGCCCGCTAATGTCTTTTAAGGACTTAGTGATTTAAACGGACTAAATAATGAAGCTGTCCGTCCCTCTACAGTTTATAGGTTTAAGCTGCCTATACGTAGGGTAGGGTTATTTCAGTTGAAACATAATGGGTTACGGCTATCTTCTGATTGCAGCAGGGCCCTTTGTTTTAATGAATACTTTAAGTAGATTAGACATATAGACGATCATTTTCGCTCATTGACTATTATCATATTGAGGAAATCATCATCCAACAATAATATGTATAAGTGAAACTACTATTCAAATCAGATATTCGCCGATTCGGGATGCGCTTGACTTTGCTTAAGTTTTTTCCATGTTCCATTGTACGATGTATTGTATGTATTGTACAATAAATTATAAAGTAAAGTAAAGATATAGCTCACAAATCCCCATCTTCAACGCACTCTGACGACGGCAACGACTATGCCTATATATCTGACAACTTACTTAATACCTTACTGTAATACTTTTATACTTTATTGCACAAAAACAGAATACAGACACTTAATAAAGAAAAAAAAATGTCAAAAGCGAGCTACATAGATAAAACACTTTACCTAGGCACCAAACACACATACCAGGCTATAATGCTATTTAGTTAAACTAAATTAAATTATATTAAATTATTTATTTATATATTTATTTATTTCTACAACTCCATATTATTTTAATGTAAAGCCTAGATTCAAAATTAGGTAGGTACCATTAGGTACTATTTCTGAATCATATGGAGTTGACTTAGTTTTAGTTTAGTTCATAAGCATTTATAATTCAATCTATTTTCAGAATTCAATTATTCACCCATTTATCGTTATGACAAATGGGAGAGGCAGCTATGGGCCTTAAAACACAGGTTTTTACTTAGTTTAAGGCACCAATGTATATTTCTCCACTCGTTTTTGAATGGTGAATAAATTTCATTTTCATTTTCATTTTCAATGCTAACACGAAGGCAGGCTTACGGTTAAAATTGCGCAATTCCGAGCAACTATGAAGTCACGCCACTTATGACGACATCAAGCAATTTACGGCAATAGCAATAATAGCTATTGTAGTTAGAGTTTCCGCTACACCATACGGAGATAGATAGATAGATTGTCACTTTATTCACTATTACAAAATACAATTAGGAGCAATATCGATGAAAAAATTGCCGCAATTTTTGGAATAGCAGTTGCCGGGCAATTTATTGCAAAGTAATGTCCATACATCTAGTAGTAAAGTACGTCGATATGTCTGTGTGTGTTGCCCGCAGGTTTTCCGTTTGGTGCCGGTGCCGACACGGCTCGCCTCACGACACAAATCCGGATGATGTCTGTTTGTTATCAGCGCTGAGCACTCGACTGGCAACACTGGGGTTGGAATAATCCCCGATTTATTGCTAGTTGTGCCGATTCGGTGGTGAGTTTGCTGTGTTTGTGATATTGCTTGTGTTAAAAAAAAACAAGTTAAGTACTGTGTTACTGTCATGTGTATGTTTAACTTAACACTTTTAGGACACCCTGTATGTAAATCTTCTCGAATGATCAAAAAACTGCCTCAGTTTGTATTTTTTTCTGATTATATTGTTTTAAGTATGGTAGGCAATTAGGCATAATTGTAATTAAAAAATCTAAAAATGAATTTGTCCAGAATCCGCAAACATCGATATTTTGCGATAGAAGTTCCTGAACTAGAAGTTTATCAAAATATTTGATCTTACAATTCATGGTTGGGTGACATTTCTATCTATCTTCCACAGAGCATACGAAAACTATTCTTTCTAGAATAATATTATAGAAAGTATCTGTGCTAGAATGGACCTGTGAAAATAAATCCACAGCTTATCTTCAAATGCTCGTTATTGCAAAACAAAACAGCAAGTCAGCGAACCCCCACATTTGATTCCTATTACGTGCCTGTCAGTATTACTTAACATCGAAGTGAGAGACTGTAGATTTGTAGTGGAGAACAAGAACAAAAGGATAAGAAAAGAAACGCTGGAAATTCATTGTATCGTTGTTAGGATGGGATTAGACGATAAAACTAAATATTGTAAATGGCAAAATGCAAAAATCGAAAAATGGACTCAAGTATCAGGCCTTTGGGCCTTACAAGGACTCAAATAATGATTCGGATAAGTTTGGATAGAATTATTATTATTAACTACATCGATTAATTATCTCAATTTAGTACTTCTGTCGGCGCCCCGTAGAAAGCCTGTATTAGAATACAGTTATTACTATTCGTAAAGATAACAAACTCACAAAGACAGATCTACTACCAAGAACCGCATCAACGGTATCGAGCAGTTTCCCGGGACAGGAAAATGTCTCGATTTTCTCGAAGCCCAGTGATTGTTTCTTTATCTCCTCTCCTTTGTTTTTCTTTTCGAGTTTAGAGAAATGTGCATTGTTTCTGCGCGCGCGAGGGAGAATGGATTTTCTATTCAATGTTAGTTTGTCGGACAACATTTTGTGATTTGCAGATTTATACGTAAATTCAGAGTTTCAATGCATTAATGTTTGAGAGCACGGTTGTGCTGCCGCAATATTTCAACTTTTTCCGGATTTATCTTACTTAGTCCGGGTCTCTCAAGAGACGGATAAACAGTCAGATAACTTATTTTACACTTTTTGTGCGTGTGATTTGTCAAAAGCCCCAGATAAACGGACAGATAAACGCTATCTGAGGAATGATAGAACGGCACTTAATAAGTGTGTACCCAAACGCAGTATTCAGAAACGATTCCGTATTACCGCACCCACACAAACCCACAAAAACTTCGTGTAAAGCTTACTCGTATCATATATCTTTCTGTAGGTACTGAGCAAACCGATATTGCATCGCTGCTGTTCCGACGTCAGACGGTTTATTAAACTCTTTTGAAAGCGCGCGGTGGCAAGTTAAACCCACCTCAGTCCTAAATATAAACTATCGAAATATTATTCAATCACTGTTTATAAATAAACAGAACACCTGTCGCATTTATTTCAATAAAATTACTCTTATTATACCAAAGAAAACGACTTGCATGCCATAACCTAGCTGCAGATTTATCGTGCAAGCACTCTCGCTCATTCTTTCTTTATTTCTTTACACTTACTTGTTAAACAGCTGCGGCTTGTGTGCGAAGAGGCCGGAGGCCTTTTCTTTCGCGGCTTGCAGCCCCTGCATCGCTGCGGCCCTGTGCGCCACAACATCAAACACTCCACTGACACCTGGGGGGAGAAAAACGAGTTTTAGTGGCGCTTAAAGATATTAGGGATACCTTGAGGACTATCATGATGTTTGGGATACATGGGAGAGAAAAACGACTCTTAGTAGCGCTTAGAGATATTGGGGTCACCTAGAGGACTATCATGATGTGTGGGACACCTGGGGGGAGAAAAACGACTCTTAGTGGCGCTTAGAGGTATTGGGGGCACCTAAAGGACTATCATGATGTGGGGGACACCTGGGGGAAGAAAAAGACTATTAGTGGCAACATCAAACACTCCACTGACACCGTATGGTCAGCATGCTATACACGAGAAAGGCCCTTGTCGTGAAAAGATGCATGGTTTGACTCATGGCAAGAGTTCGATGTCGACAGAAAGACAAAGACTGGCATGCTGAGCACCCTGGGGGAGAAAAATGACTAAGACATTCGGTTTCCAAAACAAAAAAAAACTGCTTGTTCAATAAATAATTTCAGACAAACGTGCCACTATTTTGAATTAATCATCGATTAATCCACTCACTCGTTTGATTTCATTTGGAGTTTGTGGCGCTCTTAGATATTTTGGGGGTACCTATAATATCTATGAGCTCCGTGGTCTAGTGGGTTTCACATTTGCTTCTCACGCAGGAGATGCAAGTTCGAATCCCGGTGCTGACCATCTACCAATGAAATAAATCATTTATCTTAAGTACGTTATACGGACACTCTAACGGTGATTGAAAACATCGTGAGGAAACCTTCATTACTCCATAGCTGCGGCGATGGGCTAGTCCCCTGTCACGCAAAATAGAGTCTTGGATAACAGGCTAAAAGTGGGCACAGTTGTGCCTCTGCCACCCCGTATGGGAAAAGGCGTGACGTTTTTTTACGTTATGTTTATGTTCTATACACATCTCTATGATAAGATATCGTGTAAGTTTACTTGGATTTTTGTGAGCTACAAAAACCTTGGAAGATATCTAAGTGGTACTCAGATATATTAGGGATACCTAAAGGATTATTATGGTATTAAAAGGATTAACATATTGATTAGAAATCGTTGAGATAATCCGAGTTTGGCGAATTTTTAAAATGGTTCACCCTATGAATGCATTGTTTTAACTTTTAATAAAAGTAGGCACAAGCAGAAGAATAAAAAATAAAACATATTAAACATCGGCGCTAAAATTTAACGACTCTCCAGATTGTATTGTAGTCAAATATTTCATTTTCAACCTGATATAACTTTGGATTAGCATTTCATGTGAAACTTAGTTGAATACTTTGATTCAATTCAATTTTCTTAAATAAAAACTTAAGTTTTGATTTTGTATATTATGATGATTTAAGATTAATACACAGATGGCATATAAGTCGCTGTTTTGAGTAGGTACACAATCAATAAATAAAAAATATTTACTTTAAGATATATTCCTAGTTGCGATCCGATTGCATTAATGTCCATAAACCTTGTGCACGTATACGCAGAAGTACCTATGTGTATACCTACCCAGATGGAAGCTACCTATACATAGATATATAGCGGCATCCCTGTTACATAACCACCCGCTGGTTCTATATATAGATACCTGGCTATAGGTCACCCTAAAAATCGATAACAGAACACAATCTTCCAAAAATCTAGTCAAAATCAATATTATGAATAAAATACATGAAATTAAGGTAAATACTAAGTGATTTAATGAAAAAACTTACATAATTTTCAGGCCGTAGTTGAAGGAGCCACGTAGCACCGTCTGCCGATGGCGTAGCGCCCCACGTCTACGCCGTAACGCTACGGCTGCGCGTAGCCTGCGTCGCCATTGGTCGATACAGCTACGAACGCGAGCGGGGCTCGACCAATCACAGCGACTTCTGAAAAGAGGCGTGGTAGATGTGGTTTTCAGAAATTTACAGGGGGTCCCGGAATGCACTGTAAGAGGGGTTCTGTACTATATGTCATATATGTAGAGTCGCAGGAAATGCAAAGCTTCGGAAACTCAAAGGCTTTATCTGTTTGCTGCGTATGAAACGTAATGTAAAACAAATGAAATTATGCAAATTGAAATGAAATATACAAGAGTAATTTAAATATTTTCGATATTCAGAAACACGATAATATCTTAACAACGAGAATGAAATTGAATCTCGCTAAATTGTTTTAAATGAAAGTACGTTCTACGAAATCCATCCAAAAATAAAAGAACCACTACAACCTACCTATCTAATATATATCCATATCAAACTATCATAATTGATGTTTAATGATAGTCTGATTACTTTAATGATAATTTACTTTAATGATAACCTAAGTTATGGGCCGAGTTGTCTTGATCTTTATCTCTTCGTGATGTGGCCGATCATTCAATAAACTTGCCAACCATTTTATGAAGTGGTTGTGATTCATACAGACATGAAAGTAATCATTGTTTAATAATTTGTCTTATAATCCGTAATAGAGGTCAAAGTTTAGCAACAAATAATAAACGCAATTTGAAAAATTGAGGTGGATCTTTGTATCTCAAAAACCAAAATGTGGATCGAAATGTGGATACAGGAGAATGTTAAAAATATCTTGAATGAATGAATGAATGAATGAATGAATTTTTTATTTTATACTTAAAAAGTTTACACAATCTTAACCTAGTAACAGAATGTACAAACTTTTAGAAAAAACAAATAAATCATCTGTTTGTGCTAGGGCTAGGTTAGGTTGAGTTCCTAACCTCCTCACTAGGATTCCCTGTGTCGAGGAGGTTAGTCACTTCTCACATTAATTTGGTTTGTTAGTGTGTTCAACTTTACAAATATTAAGTATATGTACTAGAATAATCTTGGACGGATCGAGTTAGGAAGAAGACTATGCTGCAGAGAATTCAAAAGGGTTTGGAGCTACTGAAGACAATAATGATTAGGAAACTGCAATAGATGGGTCATATAATGCATGGGACCAAATACCACCTTCTTCAATTAATCCTGCAGAGAAAAATATCAGGCCATCGTAGTTCTGGTCTCAAAAGAATCTACTGGCTTCAAAACCTCGCAGAATTTGCCAGTTTGAACACCACCGACATATTCACACAAATAACCATAATGATAGCCGACACACAATCAATAGAAGATGGTTTTTAAATAACCGGCCAAGTGCGAGTCGGACTCGCGCACGAAGGGTTCCGTGCCATTATCTATAAAAAACCGCAAAAAAAATGTATGGGAGCCCCCCCTAAATATTAATTTAATTTTAATTTAATTATTTATTTTTTAAGTAAATAATATACTCAATATATTGTGAACATTTTAAGCGTCTACCTGCTACCATTATCAATATCGAGCAAAAATGAGCAAAAAAAATCACGTTTGTTGTATGGGAGCCCCCCTTAATATTAAATTTCTTTTGATTTTTAGTATTTGTTGTTATAGCGGCAACAGAAATACATCATCTGTGAAAATTTCAACTGTCTAGCTACCACGGTTCATGAGATACAGCCTGGTGACAGACGGACGGACGGACGGACAGACGGACAGCGAAGTCTCAGTAATAGGGTCCCGTTTGGCACCCTTCGGGTACGGAACCCTAAAAAACGCTTGAAATAACACTATCTTTCTCTACCATAATTTTCTATGTATTTATGTATCATTTGATTCGTATTATAAATAATGTATGTATTTATGTACTTATTAGTTAGTAAGTAGTCTATTAATATAATATTTATCGTTGTGCACATAATATGTAGGTCTACCTTTTAACAAATAATGCTCTCCATCCTAGTTTTGCTGGATCTCTTATTAGAGATATGCTCGCCTTTGTACATGTTTTTTTTTCAATATTAAGTGTCTGTATTATGTTTTCTGTCCAATAAAGTATAAAGTAAAGTATAAAGTACTCGAAGAAGTAGCTACACGAAGACCTATTGTCAAGTTCCAAGTTATTTGCCTGTCAAACCTCCAACAAAACCGAGAGATATTTGCAAATTTCGGCAACAAGTTTGAAAAAAATCACATTTACCAGAAGTTAATAATAATAATTGTTTATTTCATTAAAACGTTACAATGAAATCTTATTTAACAAGTTAAACAAGGGATGTATCGCTACTCCCTACAAAAGGGCGAACCCTGTGTTTTAGGATTAATATATTAATAATCTATCGAAATAATAAGCCTCAAAATAATAATAATCTATCGAAATAACGATATTCTAAGCCCACTTTTGTATTTTCTGTATTAAGGCTTAATACGAACTTATAGCGTTTTAGTTAAGATCAAAACGTATCATCTCGAGAACTGTACTCAGACATTTCCTCCGCCTAAGCCCTGATTCGGCGAAACCTCTCCCCTAGCATATTCAGATGAGCAAAACGCACGATGGCTATAGATCAGCAATATTGGCGATATCGAGACGACTTCATTTCACGGACAGAGCGCCCGCAAATGAAGTCTCCACGGTCCAGAGAGCTTGGCGGAGCGAGGAAGAGTATGGATGTGGCTGGATGAAGTATTTATTGCTGTACGTTGTTACATTTAATACAGCGTCATGCCTTTTCCCATATGAAATATGAGAGGCACAACTGTCTCCACCTTTTGTAATTTGGACTGTTTGTTCAAAAGGTCCTATTTCTCTGTAGCAAGAAAAAAATATTTTTTCCGAAACTGTAACTTAACTCTCATAACATATCTGTTAAAATTCTGTGCGAAAAGCACGTATTTCCAATATAAAAAATTCTTCAACATTGACGTCCCGAACAAAAGGGCTTATTTCTGTATCTAAAACATGTTTCAATCAAAAGCTCTTATTTAGGTTTTTTCGTTTCATATAAAATTTATAAAAATGGAAATAGGACCTTTTCAACAGACACTCCTCTTGATGGCGCTCCTTTGCAAAGCATATTCTATGTTCGCTCTGTGATAATAATGATTACCTAATTCATCAAAACAATCAGAGATTTCTTGTTTAGAAGGTAGCTTTTGTACGAATTTGTAAACGGGTGTTTTTGGGTTAAACAATTTCTCAGGTAGTTTTACGCTGTTAGGTTTTATATTATTCTTTACTTTTAGTTCATCTTGAAAATAAGGTGTCAATTATATTCCTGGAAACTAAAAACTTACTTAAATTACTATGCAAAAGCTCAAAAAAGGTGTAAAAGTTTTTTTCTTCATAAATGATACCAATCGATATTCTGGATTGTGGTCTAGTGATAGATTATTGTATATCTAAGCTATAGAACAGGGTCGCAAGTCTGGTAAAGCATAAAATAGTACTTTCATAGCATAACAAGTCGGTACATAACAACTGTCAGTAGACTACCAATTATGTCAAAGACGGGTCTTTGAATGATCAATGATTCATAATGTGTTTAACAGACTTGACGCCCAGCAAAGTATGCCTACTCTACTATGCATAATCCATCAGGTATTTTTTATGTCTCCAAATACCTCCTCCAAAGGCGTCTCAACCCAGACTCCCGAGCACGCAAGCTTGATTCATACCGCCACGCTCGCTCAGCTCGAATATTCGCTCACTCGACCGTTTATACCTTTTTATGATGAATGATGGGATCCCTGTGAACCCATCCAATCTTGTGTTTTAAAACAAAATGCTAGGTTTCTACTGGTGTTTTATATTGGAGATGGGTTCGATGTGTTGGGTTCATGAGGTTTTAATTACGCGTCATTCAAGTCCAATTTATAATCCAACATGAGATTTGGTCATCGTCAAAGTGGGTAATGGCGATTTTTTATAAGGCATTTCTTAAACCTAGCGTATATGCCTAGCCTAGCCTAATGGAGTATTGAACCACAGGCTAAAAGTGGGCACAGTTGTGTCTCTGTCACAAGTGTCACGCTATGTGGTTGATGTTGTTCATTTTACCTTCTACGTCCACAGAAATAACATAGCGTCACGCCATTTCCCATACGAGGTGGCAAAGTGGCAACTGTGCCCACTTTTAGCCAGTGTCCACTGTATGTCAAGCATAATTTTTGCTTTGATAAAATCCCAGTTGGGATCTCATCAAAAAGTTGCGTACTTATTTAGCAACTTCTCAATCATTTATATCATGTGGATTTCCCTAAAACATCCGCTTCTAAAATACTAGGTGACATTGTAATATTTTTAGCTAAAATCTTCCACCAGTGTCCACCAGACAATGATTGATGAATGCCATTATAACTTGGGAAGTCTGGATGGGGAACAAAATGAACACAATGTGTGTATTGTGCGTGGAAAAATTTTTTTTGCTGTGGTAGTAATGATAAACTAAGATGATGTATCTAGATGGCGTACTTTATTTATATATTTTTGTTATATGTGATATTTCTATACTCTATAGTTCTGGTATATGTCCCGTCCCGCCGCTCGGATAAACATTTTATTGATAAGGGCGCTCTAGAGGTAGTATAGTATTCAAATACATGTGGTATGGCATTCAAAAATCAAAGTCAGTCAGTCAGAGTCAAACTTAATTGTGATTGTCCAGCAAAATGCCCATCTTTAAAAAGTTATTCCAGTAGTTTGAGATACTTTCTGAATCCACAAAAAATACATATTATAAAACAGTCCCTTGGCTAAAAATTTAGTGCTTGAAAACATCATAATGGCATCAAAAACTATATGAAAAAATAATAACCTAATAGTTGTTTTTTACCTAAAACGAGTTATTCCAGAAGTTCTACAAGAAACGTTGATATAATTCTTATGTGTAAAAATCGGTAATCAAAATATCTAAAAATTTTGTATTTTGTGTTGTCATTTTAGAAATCATCAGCGGTTTTTGTGTAATTTGCAAAAAACATACTTTTTTGCACTTTTCACACCTTTCGCGCGGTCTTAAGTGTCGCGCTGCAGTTTACGCCATTATATACTTTATTTTATATATTCCTACAGGCTTTGAGTTCTAACTTTAACTTTTTCACGTCATGCTTCATTTCATTCATAGACTCCCTTCGCAGACAGACGAGAAGAGCTTTTAGTGTACTTTATTGATATTTTTACTTTATTTTGCGTAAATATAGTTATTATATTTATTTTATTTTGAGTTTGTTTATAAACCAAACCAAAGGATAATTCAGAAACTCAAGATCTACCTTATTACCAGATATTTTTTGTAAGTTTTTTTTTTGACCATGCTAGAGATGATGAAATTATTATTTTTCTCCATCACAGTAATTGCAGATCCTTGCTTTCTGCCTACCATCTCGATAAAAGACGTGACTGTAAGTGTCTCCTCGGTAAAAGGCATATGAGTATGGTATGGAAGCATGAAGCGGTTTATAAGTATGGAAGTATCGGTAAAGGCTGCACACATCAGCCTACTCGCCGCCGCCGGGCACTCGTCTCCGATCGACCACTCATCCGTATCGCGCACTCAGCGACTTTCAGCGCCCACTCAAACTCCACTCAAACGCCACTCAACGATCGCTTATGAAAGTGTATCGGGTTTTACGGACGAACCCTAAAGACTTGAGGGGAAAGTACGGAGGGGAAAGCAAGAACATTTGACGTGAGAACAAAGTAAATTTTTGGATTAAACTGAACTCTGATTCATGGTATATAAGGGTCAATGATAAGGTTATTTACTCGATATTTTGCTCTTTCCTCATCGAGTGTTTGCTGTAAAATGATGTGGTAGCAAGATCACGTGGCCGTCTCGCGGGTGCCATAAAAAGGTAAAGTAAAGTAAACAATAAGGGGGTCTGAGGGGCACAGGTCTTTACCTGTATACGAGTAGGATTGAGCCATACTCCACAGCGCTGGCTCAGTGCGTTATGGTGGAGGGGTTGTACGACTACTACATGCTACCAAGTCATGATAAAGTAGCCGGGACCTACAGCTTAACGTGCCGTCCGAAACACGGAGCGTCGGATAATGTACAAAAAAACGTATAATCAACATTTTGAATTGAACTTATTTAATTACTTTCAGTTAAATGATAATCAGCTACTGACCAACCACTATAGAGTCACAATAAAATGCAAGAAAAGCCATAAAGGATAAAGACTGCATGACTAGACTATTAATTATAAGGCTATAGGTTAAGTACTATGACCTCACATCATCTGACTTACCCGAGTTGCTCGAAACGATTTTGAAATTGTGTTTCTAATGCTAAGGAATGCTATTGCTATGCTATTTAAAATTATTTTCGTGTAACTCAGGTCAGAGGGTCTCTTTTCTGAAACGAAAAATAAGGCTCAACCAAACACGCCACTCAACCATCAATCAGCTATACAGTTTGAGCCTTACCTAACTTCTAAACTTAAAAAAAACAACCCCTTGCCAAATGCGTTCACCACATTACTGCCGAGACGATTACAGCGAGAATCACGCCAAATCTCGTGACACCTCATCGCTCCTTTTTCCGCACGATTGCCCACCTATACCTGCTCACCCCTCCCCCTCTCGCCCCTTCTCAGGCAATACCCCCCTCTCACTCCCCAATCTATCTATGACTTATTAACTCCTCAAAGGTATCATGGCAACTGGCCCGGGGAACTCGCAATATAGAAAATTGTGAACCGAATCGAGAGGAGCGGTGAAGTTTATTAAATATCGTTTCAATAAGGGCACGTGCCCGACGCACTTTGAGTGTTTCTCATTTATTGGGAAGTATTGCTTTTAATGGTAAGCTACTGTATGGTGTAGAAAGAGGAAAGAAAGTTATGAAATGAAAGGAAATATTATTGGTTTCGCGGTTGCCGTTACGCCGCCGTAGCTGACTGCTACGAATTTATGTATTAGCTGAATATCATATCGGTGTCATATAAGAAAGCATGTTAGTCATTTCACCCTTTTTCGTCATAGGAGGGCCAACCTATACTCAACAACCTAGGATCTAAAATAATCTGGCAAAGTAAATAATTTACCCCCTCCCCCCTTCGTCGCCACATCTATCTATTGTTCTCCATTGTTCGGTTGGTTGACCGGTGTGCTTCTGAGAATGAACCAGTTAATCTGGCTGTTAATTAAATTGACAGTCAACATCGCGAAAAAAACCTCCATTTCCGACACTCAACAAAAAAATCTTCGAAGAAACGTTTCGATAAAACAGAATCCTCAGTTGAAATAAAATACAAATAAATATCTCAAAGTGGAGCTGGATCGGCGGTGTTTGTCGACCGATCGCTCCTCCGGGACTCGTGAGGGAAGCGGTATAAACTCACCTTTCAACTCTCAATGCAATGTTTATTGGGAAACAGTTTTGGGGTACTGTAGAACCGAAGTTTTGCAATAAGAAAAGAAAGTAGCAAAATATGAAGAGGTTGACTTTGAATCTCAAAAATTTCGGAATTAAAAAAAAACTTTATTTATTCTGTAAGGTTAAATTCAATGTTTTTTTTATTTTTTTTATTTATTGAACAAAAATCCACAGCCGTACATAAAAATATAACTTGGCCAATTAAGGATTTCACTATGTAAATAGTCAAATACTCAAAAGTCAAATAGTCAAAACGTAAAATATGTAAACCACTTTTTAAAAAACTTAATATTTTACCCCTAACGTCCAAAGTCCACGGCCCGCGATTTTCAACTTACCCACATCGAGATATAGTTCAAAACCTATGAAAAAATAGAACAATAGATTTGGGTCTTTTGGGACGCTGGACGGTTGAGTGGTTAGAGATGTTTGTGTTTTTGTTGCCTCTCATCGAGAATACTGGAGAACCAGAAATGAAGGAGGGCAGCAAAGACAAAGAAGAGCAAAATACACGAACCTACTATATTAACCTCCAGGATTTAAGGACATATATAAGGAGGAATGCATTCAATATGTGTATTATTTTCTTTAACAAGCTGCCTGACGACTTTAAAGTAATGAATAGCAAGTCCATAAAATTTAAACTCACAAAGTGGCTATACTACAAAACTTTTTTTATAGCATTAAAGAATTTTTAGATTATAAAAACTAAATATTTATAAACATAAATTAAACAAACGTACGAAATTTTAAATTTAAATTATGTGTATAAATGAGAATTAAATTACAAACTATTAACAATAATAATTATTGTGCTAATATATAAATTAAAAATATAACTATTATTTTGCATGCTTATACATAAGCTGAAAACACTGAACATATTTTAATGTTATCATTCACTGGTTAAGACCCTCTAATTTACTGTTTTCTTGCAAATAAAAATCATTTCATTTCATTAAACAAATTAGCTTTGGATGTGTAGGTATAAGTGTGCATCCAGAATACGTGATACATCTGCGTATTTAAAGTTTCAAGATGATATTAACACCATATGTTAATACATAGGGTACAATATTCGTTTGTATTATAGGGATATTAGGATAACTGTAACTGTTTGTTTGCAATAAAGAAATTATGAATTATAACTACATGGCAAAATAGGAGGACAATTACACCTCAAAATCGTTCCGACTCTACGTCATTATGAGGCAAACATGGGGGGAGCAAGCCTACTGGTTGAGCATACAAGAGTCCAATATTATATGAAGATGAATAATTCAGATGTTTTTAATTTACAAATTACTGAAAAAGAACCATTTTCATCAAAACACCAAAATGGCTGCCGCAGGAAAGTGAGGTCAGGTCATTAGCATCTCCCTGGAAACCGTGGATAGTAGGATTCAATTTATCGACCGAACTGGCTATGTCGGTGCCATGTCGTGGAATTGGCCATATCATGAAACGGCCAACCGTGAAGTATCATGAAACGATGAAATCTTTTAGGGAAACCACTGCGTGAAGAATATAGGGGGTCAGCGTGTTTGACGTTTGTATAACACAAAAACATCACGTAGTGCTAAATGCTTTTAGAAAGTGATAGTTTGATTACATGATATGGCCCCGACAGATACACTGAATACTGAGCATTCGGATACAATACTGTCTGCAGGTTTTCATTTTGGTTTTTGGAGCTCATCATAGATTTTATTGAAACATTATTCAATACACAAACATATAGAAGACGTCATAAATTATTATTTTCCTATTTTCATTAAACCTTGTCGGTTTCATTAGCATTGTTGTAAAACGACGCTGAGCTTCATATCGCGTCAGTGCACACAAGCAGAGCTTTCAGGTAAGCTTTGGGCGTACCCGCTTCGCCCCGCCCCCCCGGCAGCCATTGTTTCCGGGCAAATTGAATAAATTAACGTACTTAAGCGCCAAATTTAATAACTACATTATGGTTGACGCAAACAAGCACTGACTGCGGACTCCGCAGTAATGGACCCTTGTCGTTGGGGTGGCATTTTGGGATACTTTGATTTTGTGGGGAGGCAAGGCTTTTAAAGTAGATTAGCTGTTTTGACTGCAAAACATTTTTAACATTTACACACAGGCACATACATTGCTTCAGGGGGGCAATTCCGGCGCTAGCGAGATCTGCGGGTCGATTCTCGCGCCTTCGATATACGGATATCGAGACCAAATTTGACAGATTCCCATACGAAATCACTCGATATAGGTGTAGACATCGTATATCAAATGCGCGATAATCGTGCTCCATGTCCATAGTCGAAATATCGATTTTGAGATACCGAAATCTCTATCAAAAACAAGAAAAAGCTAATTTTTACGACTAGCCTTTCGACCAACCGAGATATCGCGACCCTTTTCGATGGAAATAAATATAAATCGAGATCGTTTTCGACGGATTTAGGCGGTATTAAAACCGATATCTCAACTGGGGACATGATCTCCATAGCGCGAGAATCGGGGGCCTGGTCCCACACTAGGATACCCTGTGTCGAAACTAGAAACATTACAAACATGTAAGCATCCAAGACCTGGGGTTCTTTTGTTTTCCTTATCCCCAAAAGGTTGTTTGTTATAGTTTTGAAGATATCATTCAGTTACAGAGCGTCACGTCTTTTCGCATTCGGGATGGCAGAGGCACAGTAAGATATAAATTGTTAGTTCTTTATTGCACCCACACAAAGATAAGTTTTACGGAAAATACCTAAGTACAAAATCTAGGAAGGCAGTTGCTCACGTCCGAAGGAAATACTTGGAACCCACAGCCCGTCACGTCCTTCCCGGGTAGTGTTAATGAGCAACAAATCAACACTAACATTTCCAGGTTCTTGAAAGAGAACCTGTCCAAATACATTAAAATCTACAAAACACGTGACATTAGCGTTTACCTAAGCAAAACCAATTAATTAAGAAATTGAATTAGAAGTTCTAATTTATGTCAAAAACTTATTGTTACAATACATTAAAAAACAAAATATCGATCCTAAAAAAACATAGATTTGAAAAGCTAATATGATAGCTTTTACCTGATAATCATTTATTTATTTATTTACTTATTTATAGTAGTTAGTGAAAACTGAGATCATCATCGTTAAACTAATTAAATTAATAATATAAATAGTAAAATTATTATTATTATTAAATTAAAATAGTTAAATACAGTCGTAAATAGATAGATAAACAATATGAACCAGTTGTTTAAATCTATAGAACTTTACATTCACAAAACAGTATACAACAATGATGTAGAGTATTTACTTATAGAATAACAAATATGAACATAAATAAAACGGAAAATTGGCAACAAGTGCAAATTAAATTTTAATAGAAATTGATGCAATGCAAAGCCCAACTAATAATAAATTAATACTGAAATGAAAAGCTGCTCAACTTACTTGATATCCAAATTGCAAAGGTCCCTTAATAAGTTTATTTTAATTAGGTTATTCAATTAACTATACGACTAATTTAATTATTCATCTACGTAAGTTAGTAATATTTTGACTACGAATATTAGACACTGATTACATGTGATTATGATTTGATAAGATTACAATCTACTTTTAAAATTAGATATGGTAATTTTGATTTGATATGTTTGGTATTGATATTCATTAGAGTGGTTGATGTATTGCATACACAAATACCCTAACTTCAATACGTTGTTCCGAAATTCTTAACCTAACATCGATATTCGTCCAAACTTATTTACAATCTTCCCGACGAAGCATCACTCTCAAAAAATCACTGAAAAATAAACTTTTGAAAACTAAAAATCAGACATCATTTCCCGCCAACTTTTTTCTTTTTTTGCAGCAAAGATTTTTGTGTTCAGCCAGAGCTGACAAGATGGCAATAAACAAAAGTTGTGTTCCAAAATTTACTTATTTTTCTTTTCTGTTTACTTTGTTTTCCGAATGTCAAATGGAGTTTTGAGAGTGATGCGCCCCCGGCGGGCGCGCCACGTGACTGCCGGCGTTCAAAGAAGAACCTTTGTGTTTACACCCCCCGCCTCACCCCTCTTCCGCCCCTCATTCCCCCATCCCCTCCAATGATTGCGATACGGTCTTCAGTGCTGGAAAACTGATACAAGATTTTTCGCATAATGCTTCGCATACGCGTGGAGGAAACAGAAAAGGTTTAAAGACAGTTGGCAATAAAAAACTTTGCTGCATCAAGACTCTAGTCTTACAGTTAACTAGTTTTATGGTGATTAAATAGAAAGATGTAAGTTCACTTAATTAGGGAACTTAAGGGTCAAACCAAGTAGGCTCGATAAGCACTAGATAATGTGACATCTAGATAGATGAATCTAATTACATATATATATTTTTTTACAAATTCGTTTATTTTGCCAAACAGAGTACAATAATTATAAAACTTACAATAATGTGCGGGTACTTAGAATTTTTAATTATAGTTACTGCGATCTCCGCACTAGGCTAACCTGTATCGCGGAGCCCGTCACACATCGAGTGCCATGAACATATCGATCGATCGTAAGCGGAAACGTGTTAGATTTATTATATTATGTGCGGGATATGAGATGAGATAATTTATTATTATTATTGATTTATTCCTTACCTTTATACAACTCACGTTGATTAAATCTGCAATGTCTGTTTACAGACTTACAATACTTATCGATAAACTAAATCTTCGCTGCCCTCTGAATTTCTAAACTTTGCTGCATTCATCATGTTCATCCAGCAATCGAGTTAGCAACACAGGATAATGACATAAAATATCGTCAGTCCATTATCGTAATTCCAACAAAATGCTCACCGTTGGCGTGGAAACTGCGATAAGGGTGTTGGAGTCGTAAAAATGGGATTTCCGTCGTCGTTTCGCTGCAGCCTCTACGCTGACGATAGCGTGGGCTACTCAGTCAAGACGTGGACAAATATGGTGTTTTACTGCTACTTTAGGAACTGCCACGGTAAATTCATGATTTCTATGAAATACTGCATAGTGACGTCATAATTAAACGTTTTATTTTTTAGGGTTCCGTACCCGAAGGGTGCCGAACGGGACCCTATTACTGAGACTTCGCTGTCCTTCCGTCCGTCTATCTGTCACCAGGCTGTATCTCATGAACCGTGGTAGCTAGACGGTTGAAATTTTCACAGATGATGTATTTCTGTTGCCGCTATAACAACAAATACTAAAAAATAAAAGAAATTTAATATTAAGGGGTGCTCCCATACAACTAACGTGTTTTTTTGCGGTTTTTTATAGATAGTAGTACGGAACCCTTCGTGCGCGAGTCCGACTCGCACTTGGCCGGTTATTACAAAAACTTAAAACTGCTGTAATTATTATTTTACATCTTAGTATGAATTCATGCCACGATTGACTTCTGAACCAACTTATATCTAGGAAATAATAAATAAGTAGGCTGTTGGTCTAGCTTCTATAATCTGTATGTCTGTTTTGTGTATTTACTACAATATCTAAATGAACAAATTACGAAATAAGGAACTTTATTTGCATATTATATGGTTTACATTCTATCTATTTGGAATCTTAACAGCCCAGCCTGGATAGGCATTTCAGCCCAGCCTGGATAGGCATTGCAGACGCGTGTATTTATAATGATGATACAAAGTCCACAACGGTTATCTTGATGAAAACTCCCATACCTGTAATCAAACAAACATAGTCAGTTACGTCTAGGCCGTGTTACACTAATGGCGTTTTACCATTAACCGCCGGTTATAAACGACGATCACAGACATCACGCTAACCTAATGTTAAACTATCGGTAGAATCAGTCATGGCATGTAACACAATCTATAATTATGAACTTAGCTTCCTGTGTCATATTTCTCGTTGACTCACTTTTTGTAACTATCCCCTAGATTAGGTAC
This sequence comes from Argyresthia albistria, assembly GCA_963457715.1. Lineage (NCBI taxonomy): Eukaryota > Metazoa > Arthropoda > Insecta > Lepidoptera > Argyresthiidae > Argyresthia > Argyresthia albistria. The sequence continues at coordinate 9,993,827 of OY735267.1, read as the reverse complement.
GAAAATTAACTATTTACTTTTGATGTAAGACTTACTTAAATGTGGGAATTTACGGACTCAATTAATTGTACAATAAATTATGTTAGTTTCACATGTAAGAACACAATAGAAGTAAGTAAATGGACACCTGACATTAGCCGGCTAAACTGAGGTTAAGCCACTCTCCTAACATTAGCCGTAACATATACAAACAAATAAACATCTAAAAAGGCCTTTCCTGTTATCACTAATGAAATTTTAGCTGTTAGCGCGATGGGTGACGCGGTCCGATTAGATTAACGCAGAATTGCAACCCTTTCTGCTATACACTGTGAGACTCAGCATAAAATATTGGACCAGAGTATAATCACATTAGCATTCGTCCAACAAAAATGTAATTGAATATCTTTTGGAGGTTTAGAAGTACTTTGTTGTTATTTGTTTTTTATTGTTTCTTGTGATTTACGTCTTGTTATACTTGTATAGCTTCTAATTTGTATTGTAATGATAAATCTCAAGGATTTAACTTCTCCTACTTTGGTGTAACTTCAGCTAAATTTAATTTGGCAAAAAATATTATTTATACCTACTTAGAAACATTTTCTCATCTAAGAAAAAATATATGTTTTCTTGTACGCCCAGTATTTTCGCTAGATATAAAATAACTAGTATAGTCTCTTTGAAAATAACTACCAACTTATCTATTTCAATACAGAAAATAGCGAGCTTAATGAGGCAGACAGGTAGCTTTTTGAAGTGAGCTTACGCAGTTCAACTCGCCCACCACTGCCAATTAGACAAGCTTAAAATATAAGAAGCTTACCTTACCTCTGTATCTCTATACTCTACAGACTTGTTGTTCGATGCAAATTGCAGAGAGAAATCAAGTACACAAACCTCTTTGCAAACATTAATAGCTTTCAGGAATGTACCTACGCGAATCTAATCTAAAAACATAAAGTAAAGGTACCTTGCCCATACGAGGTGGCACAGGCACAGTTGTGCTCGCCGTTATCTAATTCAAAGTATCATAAATAAGCAATCAAGAATAACATCGTGCGCAATAGCATCGTAAAAGTACATTGGGAGCATTACTATTGAAAAATTACCCACGGCGTAAAGATATGAATTATGGCTTATTTTATATACAGCCTGAGACATCTACTTGCTATGGACTAAAGTAATTGTGGGTAATGGGAATCTTGGGATATAATGGCCCAACTGGTACATAAGAACGTATCAAAATATACTAGTTTAGCTTTGAAATTCAACACATAAACGATTTTTTTTTCAGAATTTCCATGAAAATAATAGCACAATTTTAAAGGACGTCATATTATCTAACAACTATACTGCATTCATTACTTTAGCGTCACGGCGGTGGCGGATTTCTTTCATCGAGCAAAGAAAGACGCCGTCACCGCCATGACGCTAAAGTAATGAATGAAGTATACCACGGGTTTCATTCGTGTACGCAAAATTCAGGTTTTGGGTCAGAAACTTCCCAAAATTATTTTATGAACGATGCAAACGATAATTGGGTTTGATCAGTAACCTCTTTGAACTGTACTTTAATGTATTCCACATGTGGCATCTAGATGTTTGTCTGACATAAATAAGTGTTGTAATTTACTCAATCTTTATGTACAAAATACCTTCCATGCTGCATGCACAGATGCTTACCTTCCATTGATATCCTGTATCATAGGAAACAAACTCGGTGTCTGGACACCAAAGCTTAGGTCCTCAGCAACCGTTAGCAACAGAAAACTGAAAAAGCATTTACAAAAGCATCCATAAAATCACACTGGCTCATCGTACACATATAAATAAAAAAATAAAAACATCACGTCCCCTCTCCAGCGACAATGCGTCACGCGGCGACTTCCGGCGGACGTTGCGTAACGAGGCCGTTGTCCCGCCCGCCCTAGCCGGTAGCCGTCCGCCCTATGTCGCTGTTAGGCTATTCCAGTTTGATACGGTTCCGTTATTTGTCGTTATTGTAATTTAAAGCAGGTTGGGTCTAAGTACCTTGGTTAGTTATCTTTAATATTTTATTCATTGTCAACATAGTCACAACCAAAAACAGGTGTTCTGTCAAATCATAAGCAAACCTTACTATAACACATTCAGGGTTCTGCTGCGGCTGCCGCGGTTTTGCAGTGCCTCTGGTATGTTTGCGGAGGCGCGGACAGATGACTTTTACGCCTTAATGAGAAAACGAAGCGCCTCCATGCTGGCACGCCTCCGCGGCAGCACCAATAGGATCCTGAGTGTGTTTATAGACCGGTGGTACTCCCCAATGTTGAGATTCTGGGTGCAGCTCCACACCACGTTCTGAGATGCTCGCGTGTGTGTATGTATTTTGTGATGTGTTAACTTTTAATTATGTTCGTTACTAACACTAGAGTTTAAGATATTGTTACTAATACTATGGACTATACAGTCTGAAATAAATGATGATAATAATAATAAATAATTTACTATTCCTTCTTATAGGGATCACTTTTTGAGTTTTATGTTGAAATTCAAGCTTCCTCTTAAATGGAATAAATACAAAAACAATTAAACTTTCGTATTTTGTTTGTGTGAACATGTAAATTTTCTTTCAATCTTCCACAATAGAAACATTTGGTTTGTTTGAAAAGTTTTAGACAACACAGTGATCAAATGTCCACGTCATCATTACGGAATCGCCCTATATTTCTCCGATCGAGAAGATTATTTTTCGGGCCCTATTCATTGGGTTTCTATACTTCCTAGTGATGAATACTGGTTGATAATAATAACTCGTCCCCGGGCGGTTTGCCGTAACGTAATAGTCTTTTAAAGTCGCAAAATATGATACCATCTAATGCGACTTGTTGAATAAGCGCTGTTATTGAAATCATTACAAATGATGAGATGTATTGGGGTGTTTTGTAATGATATAATTTGCTGTTTCTTGTTTAAATCAGGGTAATGCTTTTAAAAGTCCGCTTGGATGCTTCCTCGTATAAAATGTTACATACAACAAAATTAGTTCTCCTTACAACATTTCATCATCATAAAAGTGATATGGCTCTTAGGATGCATAATGATAAGGTAACAGGGTCAGGTAAGGTATTTCTTCACTCTAATCTACCGGAAATTGTAATAATGAATAATCATAGAAAAGGTTTGTCAATATGAAACAGCGGACAATCAGGAAATATCTAATTGGACTTCGTATATTTTTCCTCAATCAATGGAAGATTTACCCTTTGAAGTCGCGTCACCAAAGTAACCAAAACTAAACTAAGCTCATTATCTTCTCATCAGTCAACGAAATAATTACGGGATGTCACAGAAATAATTACCGCCAGATGACAATCTGGTACAGTGTTACTATACGATTCTGTAAAAGTGTTGCTACGATTAAGTTTCTGTGCAGGTAAAGCAGTATGTATGGTAGCTGTATGATAAGCTAGCTAGCTTTTACCCACGACTTGGTCCGCATAAAGTATCCAAGAGAACATTTCAAGAAATCTAATCTATGTTCCATTGATATACAGTAGTCGAGGTTATAGTCAGTACCTTTGTTATTTGTATACAAAATGGCAAACAAACTGTAGCAGTACTGTAAGCGTGGTAGAGTCGTTTAGCGTAGAAGGGCCAAAATTCTTTGAAGCAGTGTAAGCTAGGCGAACAAGTCTCAAGGGAGTTGTCTAGGGCTTTGGATTTTCACGTCTTGGAATTCTTGGTTACTCTAAGGGCCGTGACGTTTTCTGCTGTAACTTTTTTTGCGTTATTATGTTTTGTAGTAAACAAAGCCTCGTGCCACTGTCATTCGAATGGAAGACGCTACAAAATTTTCATAAAATGAATATTTACTTCGTAGTCAAGCGGAATAACAAATATATAAATACAGGTGCAGTAACACTATTGCACTTTAACAACTTTAAAACAAAAATCTCCCCTAACTCTTTGCCCGCGACTTGTCGATTTTGCACTACGCCCCATATATTATCGAGTCGCTAAACTAGGGTTCCGTATGGGAAAGTAATAATGTCGATGGAAGGTGTCTTTTGGGAACCCTCCCGGGAAATCTCGGTAAGCCGGCTGTCGACGCCGGTGATGTGGTGAAACTTGGGTTAGGGTTTAGGCGTGGGCCTGTTTCTATTACTCGATATAAAAAAAAATTAGATTCATTTAAAGCAAACCAAAATAGATATTTATTACAGTATTATGTGCTTTGTCAAGACGTTACATAGGCAGAGCCTGTAATAGCAATAGCAATAATATACTTTTATTTTGATTCATTATGGTAATATTTCTAATATCGATCCGCTATTCCATCACAGAATGTCTGCTTCATAATATATTTTTTATAAATGTTCATTTTAAAATGGAGTATTGAATCGCTGACTTAAAGTGGCCACAATTATGTCTCTGCCACCCCGTATGGGAAAAGGCGTGACGATATGATGTTGTTGTTCATTCCATAAACAACGCCCAAGAACTGCTACTGCGCTGTTGCTTTTGACTATGAATACAAAAACTGCATATGAAATCAACCAATCGATATCGCATAATACCCCATCCCTACACCGACGGGAGCATCTCTGATGGCCGTGAATGGACCTTGATGAATCAGCTCCTTTCACGCGGAACGATATACTACACATTACCACCCTACAGCCTGTGGTACTAACCCTTGGATGCAATACTGACTACTCAGTTATTGACAGACACTCGAAGCATTCTGTCATTGTTCTAGAATGACATGTAAGAAACGGAACTTTACTCGAGCATCGGTTTGCGCATCTGAATTTAATTCATAGGTGTGTTTAACCTACAAACCTATGTTCATTATTAGATCAGCTGGTATGTAGTCTACTTTACTAGTGGCTCTGTGAGCTGTAGACCTCGCGAGTATGTCGGTGGGAAAGCTGAACTGCTAACACACATAAAAAAAACCCAAATAATTTTCTTTCAATAACACATACAAACTTATGAATGTACCTGGTTACGTACATGCAGTATGAAAGTAGCCGCACCAATAACTTTGTAAACTACATTTCGCGATCATTAATACAACCTATTGACTTTTTACTAAAATTATATAGTCTGTTTCACTTTCATGGTCTTTACGAATCCAACGACACCTCATTTGTTAATATCCATCGAGCCGTTTGGGTTGTAGCGATTTTTTTAGATTTTAAAACCCCATATCTCCGCCATTTTGAAAAAAATCTAAAAACTGGCTCGAGTAAAAAATTCTATTTATTTTTCCAACCTGCTCACAAAATTTCACGAGAATCGGTTCATATATGCGACCTGTAGAGGAGAACAACCGGACATACGAAAGCATTTTTGCCCAAACCTGAAACGGAGACGCTTCGCTCGCTTCGCTCGCTAGGTCAATAATGCTAGACGATACCTAACAAAAAACACTGAACAAAAGGCTCCACATTTCCAATTTCGGTCACATATTTTTTATGAACATTAGATGCCTATAAGCTAATTTGAATTGAACTTGAAGCTAATTTTATACAGGCAGTGTGGTAAGGGAGAATGGAGAATTGTCACATAAAAACCCAGTACCTACCAAGAAGATATTGCATTGTCATCAAAAACCGTAACAAGTCATTAAAATGAGAGACTATCGCGTCAGCTAAGGGCATCAGCGTCATTACACATCACGGAATTAGCACGTGTTATAGAGGGGGTATAGTATGAGACCTTTTTAGGGTACCGTACCCGAAGGGTGCCAAACGGGACCCTATTACTGAGACTTCGCTGTCCGTCTGTCCGTCCGTCCGTCCGTCCGTCCGTCCGTCCGTCCGTCCGTCCTGTCTGTCACCGGGTCCGTCTGCACGAACCGTAATAGCTAGAAAGCTGAAATTTTCACAGAATGTGTATATCTGTTGCCGCACCAACCACAAATACTGAAATACGAGAGATATTGCAAATTAAAGGGGGCCCCGATACAAGAGACGTGTTTAGATACACTTACGCATTTCAAAATGGAGATCTTGACTGAAACTGTTTATTTATTGTCATAGCAACCATGTCATAGACACATATACTACACATTTAAATATGATAGCATATTTCGCGTCAACCCACATGGTTGTGGTTAGCCGGTGCGGTATGATGTAGACTCTCAATCCGGAGGTCGTCGGTTCAAATCTCGCGAAGGCATAAACTTTTTAAATTTTCTTTTTGTTTATTTTTTTATTGTTTTGAGTGCTTTTGATTTGTTGTACGATGGGTACCCTTCGTGTGCGATACCGACCCGCACTTAACCGATTATTTTTTATTTATATAGCTGTTAAGTTTTCCACTGCTGGACAAAGTCCTCCCCATGTTGCAACTACAACGCTCTATCCTGGGCTACGTCCATCCACCCTGGCAGAAACTTATCGAGATTATCGATAACTTTCTGCCAAGCTGTCGTAAGTCCTCAATATCTTTATATTACGGGGCTTATTCCAAAAACTTTGACTGAAATGTTTTACAAATAAGCGGCCAACTTTCAGTCAGTTTCTCAGTTTAACATCTTATGCCACCTACATCTTTCAATAATGCTTATAAATCTGCCACACCAGTACTGTACATAACTTATCTTCCGTCTAACTAACGAGATCCCCTCAAGCCTCGGCTAATAATAATCGCGAGACAGCAGACTCATAATTCTTCATTACTGTGAGACAAGAGTTACTGGCGACGAGAAACTTTCTGATCGGATGTTGAGGGGGGGAAGGGGGGGAATGGAGGGCTTGCGATTTTTTATGACCGTCGTCGTCGAAGTGTTTCTTGTTAGATCCATAATACTCTGGACCGGGATATTATAACAGAGTTTAACTTAGACTGGACTAGAATAATCTATCTGTTTTATATTACGTACCGACCAGAGATACACTATCAATGTGAAACCCTTTGAGTGACTTGACCAATATGTTTTAAGAAACCCAGTACAAAAAAGGAAACCTGGTCCTGAAGATTTTGAAGGAAATGGTATGATAGTTCATTTGCACAACGGTACAGTAATTGTTAACCAAATGGTTTCGAAAAACTCAGCAATCATTGCATTGCTTACATAATCGTTGCTTAAATTAAAATTTTCATTTTCTTTTCATTGGAATGTGTCATTAAAAAAGTGAGTGAATAACGTACTTATTTTTCTTCCCCCTTCTTTGGAAAACTAAGTTTTTCCGACACGAGTGACTTACATTTCCATTCTGTAATGTAGTTTCTTTTGTTCGTGTTCCTTATTCCTGAGGCATACAGTGTGTTGATACTGCACAGTCCCTGACACAAATTTTCTGCAGCTAAGTTTATTATGGAGTATAACAAAGTTCTTAATTATGTTTTAATTCAATACATCACCTTCAGTGTCTGGAGTGACAAGTCATTAGCGTGACAGAGCTATCGCGTTACCCATTATAGAAATTATTTGCTGCTGATGAGTATGGATTTACAGGGTCTAACCACAGGGTGCTCATTTCTTGGAGATGAAAGTTAGTAAGCGTTCGTAATTTAAAAAAAAAATGCCAGTGCAATTGCACCTTATCATTTCTACGATACACGCGACATTTTACATGGGCTAAAAATATACTTTATCATTATTGTAATGTTACACAAATAAACGGTCAAGTGCGTGTAGGACTCGCGCACCAAGGGTTCTGATCACATTTGGAGAGCGTTACACATGGTATGATGTCTTGGGTCCATTGCTATACTATGAAAATCCAACAATTGTACAGCATAAACCGTCGTCGTAACGTTATATTGCGTTGACCTAAAAGGTTGATTTCTCACAGCTATATTGGCGGGCCTTAACAATTGATATGAATTTCAGCTTGATACGTCCACGCGTTCTTGACACACAGACGGACAAACAGACAGACGGACGGACGGACAACAAAGTGATCCTATAAGGGTTGCTTTTTTTCCTTTTAAGGATCGGAACCCTAAAAATATCTATATACCTATTTATATTATACTTATTTTTATTAAAATGTTTCTAATACGAGTACATTAGCATCTTTACCCTCCAAAATCCGGAACCATTTTTAATAAAGCAATAAATGTTAAACAGACCGTTAATCCGCCATTCACGACATCATAGCAAACAATATGTCTGCGAATTAATCAAAGTTTGAAATTATTTAAATATTGGTTTAACTCCAGTGAGCGGGGGTGGGTTTATCCAAAACACCCTATTCTGGTTTCAGAATACCGATGGGTAAACCTGCGAGTTTTTGATGGAAATGGGTACATTTAGATCTGGGAAATATTGAATCCCGCGATAATACACACCTGAATGAATTTTCAGCGATGTTTTTATGCTGGTTTTCATCTTGATTTTCTTGGACTATCATTCAGTGTGTTTCAACTTTTTGACTTTCTCTTTCAAAATACTAAATACGATATGGTACAATACAGTACTCTACTCACATAATACTACCCTAAAATATTAGGCTTCGGCTACACCTAAACTATAGTCTATTCGTGATAATAATGCAGTAAAGTCACTCTCCGGTCAATCAAATCGTTTCCAATTATCAAGCCAAGTTCACAGTGACCAGTTGAAGGCAAACTTTCGAACGCGAAGGTTGTGTGTGTGTGAGTGTGTTTTTAAATTTAAATTTCACTGTATTCTTATCACGAATAGACTTAACGTTAGAACTTAACTATAGATCTCCCCACCCTTCGTTTTGAACTAAACCCAAATAAGTAACGTTTCGTTGAATGTTTGTCCTAAGCAAACAGCAATATAGTCCGGCCGTGGGCAATGCTTACGGAGACTCGGCTCTAATAGCAGATACTCTATTGGAAGTAGCTAATACTGTAATTAAAATATCGTGAATAATACGGAAAATTTTCGCGTTACATCAACCCGCGCTTAGCCAGAGTTTTGGAGAATGGCTCAATCTTACCTACTCGTAATCGAGTAAAGACCTGTTCCACTTGGTGAGGACAACATATATGTTTTGAAGTTATAACTGCGACATAAGAATAACGATTCTTTTAAGGGTTCTGATCCTTAAAAGGAAAATAACCGGCCAAGTGCGAGTCGGACTCGCGCACGAAGGGTTCCGTACCATTATCTCTAAAAAACCGCAAAATTAAATCACGTTAGTTGTATGGGAGCCCCTCTTAATATTAAATTTATTTTGTTTTTGTATTTGTTGTTATAGCGGCAACAGAAATACATCATCTGTGAAAATTTCAACTGTCTAGCTACCACGGTTCATGAGATACAGCCTGGTGACAGACAGACAGACAGCGAAGTCTCAGTAATAGGGTCCCGTTTGGCACCCTTTGGGTACGGAACCCTAAAAAGGAACCCTTATAGGATCACTTTGTTGTCCATCCGTCCGTCCATCTGTCCGTGTGTCAAGACCTTTATATCAAGAACGCGTAGACGTATCAAGCTGAAATTTAAATTAATTGCTTGAGTCTGTAGTTGCATATAACTGTGTAAAAATCAACCTTCTAGGTCAACGCAATCGAACGCTACGACCGTTTATGTTGTAAAATTGTTGGATTTAGCGTTAATCGAAATGGACCCAAAACCTATAGGGTACCTCCCTATGGCGTACAATCATGAAATTTGGCACAAAGCAAGGCCTTAGCTATAATTTAAAACTGCATACTTCTATTTTCCTGCAAAAATATGTAATTTTGTTTACATGACATCATACTTTATTTTTTAATGTATAAACCTAATTACACTTGTTACGTACGAAGTAACAGTCTCCAAGTGTGACGGAACCCTTGGTCCGCGAGTCCTACTCGCACTTGACCGTTTATAGTTCTAAACTAACCTATCGGGACTTTAAATGTACCTACCTTCTTGTATCTTTAGAACCTACCTATCTGTAACCATTCTGTTTGTTTTCACGCTTTTACTGTTGAATAAAGAAACTGTAACAAAGTTTTACTAACATTAACTTTCTTTTTCATTTCTATAACATCAAAAAAATGACATCTGGCGGCAGACACTATATATCCAATTGACTGCGCCTGCGAGGGAATGCGGCTCGCCAAAAGTTTCCTGGATTCAACAAACGTTCGCATACGCAACCTATGTACGATGACGGGCCGCCAGACAGTTTCGCAGCGGCTGACCAATCACAGCTCTCTTACCTCGTACCCCGCCGCCCGTAAATTGGCGAGTTGTGTTTCAAAGGACAATGTATCTTATGAACATGGGTTCCGACTTCGTGCTATCAGTCTCTGGAACAATCTTCCCAGTGCTATCAGGGACAGTCCTTCACTCAACATTTTTAAAAATCGCTTAAAAGAACACTATCTTTCTCTACCTTAATATATTTAAGTTTACATTATTTATGTATTTTATAAATATATATATATATTTCATTTTTTAAAATATTATGTATTGTTTTTATGTATGTATGTACTTATTAGTAAGTAGTCTATTTATTTAATATTTATCGTTGTGCACATATGTAGGTCTATCTTTTGTTAATTAATCCTGTCCATCCTAGGTTTGCTGGAAGAGATCTCTTATTAGAGATAAGCTCGCCCTTGTACATGTTTTTTTTCATTATTAAGTGTCTGTATTCTGTTTTTTGTGCAATAAAGTATAAAAAGTAAAAGTAAAAAAGTATCTATGCGCTTTCCACTGGATAAGTGCTCCCTGTCTGGCGATGACCGAGTATGCGAGCCGGATTCAGTCCGTCGGACCAAAGATAGGTATGCCCGGGTTTTAACCCACAAGTTGATAAAATCCCAGTAATTCAGTGGGTTATAACCCGGGGCATTACCCATCTGTATCTGTAGGCAACTGTTTGCCTACCGCACACAGCAATATCGGCAAGCCATGGGCGTCCAGGGCCTTCCGGATAAACTCCAATATTGAAAGCGGTGTTGCCAGCCTTACAAGTGTTGGGTGGAATTTGCCGAATTCTCGTACCTACAACCTTGAAAATTCTGATAGGTACTCCTTTATCCACTTTGCTCTTTTAGTACAGCTGTTAAAAGTGCCATGATGTTATAATTTAGTTTTGTATTCTACGCATAGGTTATAGGTACATATAGGTTCGCTACGCTATGCAACGCGCGCCGGATATACGCTACGATATGCCAAGGATATATGCTACGCAAAGCTTAAGGATTTTCGTGCATCAGAGTTCTAAGTTGGCAATACTGAAGTCTATTTGGCATCCGCCAGTCGTCGATATGTTAATGGTGGCACGCGATGCGATTTTTAATGCCTCTTAGAACAAATTGTTCTGGAACCGTCATCCATCCGCTTATCGCTATTCCTACGAACGAAATATTTTATACCGAATTGTTAACAGTAATTTCAGGCTCGCCACATACGTACCACAAAACGCCACCATAACCTCGCTAAAACCATATAAAAAGTCCATATATGTTGTGGCGGCGGCGCGGCGTTTTGTGGCTCATGTACAACTAAGCTTTGTATTTGTATTTTATCTATTTATTTGCATCAGCACACACACACACACAACGTAAAACATAGAAGATACTTAGCGCTACACAAAATAAAAACATAGACACAGATAGAAAATACCGTTAAATTTACACTAAGATAGATAGGATATAGGTACCAAAGTACCTATGTCGCACTAGAACTGAGGGTGGTGTGGCATCTGCAAAAGGGTTCTGACTCAGCATGTGCCTGAGAAGTAGACTCCTCAGGCGCTGAGATGGCGCTTAGATGTATACTTTATTACTGAGCCATAGAAATGAAAATATGATAAGAATATGTATATTTCTCTCTATCCCACATAGCTTTAACCAAGAGCGAGTATTAATTTGCGTGTATATCTAAAAGTATATTTGATTTTCCAATCTTTTATCTTCTAGTAGCTCATCAAATGGACCAAAAGAGTCAGTTCTTTTGTTCTGTTTTTTCATCTACCTACCTAATATCATTTTGTTGTGTCTAGAATTAGTTTGCATGTATGCTCGTAGTTGTATTTTTATCAAAGGTGCCTCTAGACTCATGTAAAAAAATACATACTTCTACCTATAAGTAGTAAAAATTCTTAGGGTGGTTCCACGTATACTTTTTCTAAGCCTTGAGTGGCGCGGTTACATTGAGGGTGAGTTAATAGTAAGATATGGGCTTCGTTTTATTGGAACCTGAGTTTTATTTTTTAATCTTCAGACTTTTCAGGAAAATTGCGTTTAATAATTAGATGTAGAAAGCAAACCATATAAATAAATTAATTTTAGATAATTTACAATATAATAAGTTCCATTGAACTTCGTTTTACATCACCTTTGGCCAGGATATGAGATGAGAATTATAGATAAGAATAAAGGACCTCTACCCCCTTATTAATAAAACGTTACTCCGGGGGTGACTTTTTCTAAGGGGGCCATTGTTTAAATATCTGAAACTCTATCTTTACTCTAACTTCCTTTTTAGGAAGCCGAATGTAATATGCGTATGAACATGAATAATTACAAAATGGAGATACCGCGTCAGCACCTCTAAAGTCGCCTATTAAACGGGGCGTCAATCTGGGTTATTCATCTATCACCATGACCATCTAACTAAACCATGCTATCTATTATACAACTAGACCGTTTTGCCGTTTCTCTCTGTAGAAATTTGGCCTCTGGTACATAAATTCTTCTTCTTCTTTGGGTACTTTCTCTAATCGAAAATTGGCTTTTTGTGTCCGTGATGTCACGGCACGAAATAAATAATAGTGGTGGAATTAAACAAAGCTTATGTAACTCTACAATCTTGAAACTAGGTTCATGTTTTCATAAGTAGGTACTTCTATGTTTCTATGTTTTTGCTAGTGAACAATTTGACTTGTTAATCAGCTTTATAGCTTAGCTTTATACTTTATTGCACAAAATAACACATTTTACAATTGAAAATGGACAACACATTACAAAGGCGAGCTTATCTCTATTAAGAGATTTCTTCCAGCAAACCTAGGATGGACAGGAAATAATTTAACAACAGGTAGACCCATGTGCACAACATTAAATAAGTTAAAACAATAAACTACTTAACAATAATCAAACAGAATATTTGCAGAATATCAGCAGCTGTGTAAAGAACGGAACATCACACAGGAACTACCCTCCCACCCCACGACACCCAGGAGGGTTCCGCACAAAACTCCAGTGCCACTTAATTACGTGACAGCGAGCTAAAGGGACTCCAAGGGACTATAGGGACTAGTTTTCAATTAACAGCCGCGCGATACGGTAAATGAGTTCATTGTTAGGCCGAGATGGGAAGAAGCCTTGGAGGAACAATTGAGATATTGTTTGATTCGAGACAGCTAAATTAACTAGGTAATGGAAGCAGTCGTTTTGAATACCTATAGCTGATTCTTAGACAGTTATCACAGACTAAGATTAATTAAGAATCGTCAAGCCGGAACCCAAAGAATTTATTGAAGTAGGTATATGAATAGTTGATATAACTTCTGACAGTCGGGTTCAGCTCGTCACACCTCAAGCTGAATCTTACTCGTATCCGGTTAAAGGCCCGTACGCCTTGGTAGGGACATTAACGGGCTACACATTTAATAAATGAATACAGTCAATGTTATCTATCTGTTATCTATTAGTGATGAACTCTGATCTGACTTAAGTTAAGTTGAGTTAATGTAAACTCGGTCACAAAGATCGTCAACATTTTTGAGCACACCCAGATCATAATACGCTGGAATCTCAGATTTTATTTTAAATAAGAGACAAACACTTAATTTACTACTACCCAGCAAAATAAGCAAATAGTTGCTTCCCTTTCACAATAAAACAAAGAAAATAAACATAAGACTCAGTTATTCAAACTCACTTACGACATTCGAAACTGAAGAAGGGCGGGAAGAGAAAACGAATATTCTTTGAGGAATTTAAATAAATTTCCACTTAAGACCGGAAACGGAAAAAAGCTCCTCCTGTTACGAAAGGAGCTAATAAAAATGGGGGGCAGAAATGTGCCGTTTTAGAGACTGATAAAAAAGCGGTGTCGGGTAAAGCGAGGATCTCCGTTCCTTATCTTTTAAACACCGAGACGGATGAAGGGAGATTGTTTACTGGAGATAAAACAGGATGTTTTTGAGCTCATTTGGAAGTTTTTTCAGTGTGTTGAAGTTTTTAGCAGCGAAAGCAGAAAAGGTTAGGCTTCCTCGTTGAAATTTCAAACCATCTGAGGAATAAACGATTGCAAACTAAAACTTACTTTACTCAAATTACTATCTGGAAATGAAAGGGTAAACAAAAAATGTTAAATTAACGTCATATTCAAAGGGTTCATACTGGCCATTGAGGTATAGCGATTAGTAACTAACTAACTTTTTCGTAACCAACCAAATGATAACCAAACCAAACCGCATTATCTGATCATTAACGTTGGTTCAATTCTCCTCGAACGAGACAGAAGACTTATCTTATTAAAGCTGATAGCTTGGACAACAATTCGCACTCTATATTGCAAGTTGCAACAGAATCTATGGTTGGTTGGTGTAAGGAACCCCAAAAGCAGCGTTGAAAAGGATTTTTGCGTTTTGTACACTTTTATGTATTTGCTACCCTTCTATTTTTTATTATATCTAGATATCGATATTTTCTTAGGCCCGTTATAATAAATTGCTCTCAGCTCTGAGAGTCGTCTCAACATAGTCACCATGATTGTTTTGCCATATCAAATCTGAACAATAACATTTTCCAGAGTCCAGACGAGAAGTTGGTATTTTTGTTTGCTATTTTCCAATTTCGTCGCCAAAGAATACACCAGCATTTAATTTCCCGGATTCCAACACTCTAAAATATATCTGACAAGTATATCCCCACGCGATAGGATTCTACCACAAACGTTTTACCGCCACATAAAGACCGCAAGCAAAACACCCCATCTCGAGGAAGAGTGATCCCCTTTTTGTCGAGCAAACAAATCTGGATCCACCTCTTTCGATTCAATAGCCCTGATGAATATTCATGCCGTTCGACGGTGGCGAGTGCATCGAGAAAGGCCAAGGATTTTAGGACAGGAGGAGCGGTTTTACGGGTGAAGCGATTTATTTTTATATAAAAAAACAGTTGTTCAGTTGTGCCTCTGCCACCCCGCATGGGAAAAGGCGTGACGCTATATTATTATTATTGAAAGTAAAAAATAAAACATTAAAAAAACTTTATCATCAAACATAATAAAATAATACAATAGAGATTACAGTTGGAATATACTGTGCCTCTGCCACTTCGTATGAGAAACGGCGTGACGCTAGTAACGTTTGTTTTATTTTACTGAAGTTGAGTCTTCAGCTTTCAGACTTAGGGTAACTTTTAGAGATAAGCTCGCCTTTGTACACGTTTTCTATGTTTTTTACTGTCCTATGTAACTTTTTGTGTGCAATAAAGAAATTATGAATTATGAATTATGAACTTTATACTTTACATTACATTACAACACTTTCACCCAGTTTCCTGGGCGCTGATTAAAGTTAACAGGTTGGTTAAATCAGTTTCGGCCAATCAAGTTCCATCATTTTGAATAATAGCGGTTCGTGATTGGCTGAAGCTGATTTAACCAACCTGTTAACTTTAATCAGCGCCCAGGAAATTGGATTTTAAATAAGTGCCTTACCTTAGGTATTTGAGCGCCCTAGATATGATTCTCGCGCATTCGATAGGTATACGATATCTACACCCATATCGAGTAATTTTGTACGGGAATTTCTCGATATACTTAGGTATAGGTCACGATATGCGTATATCGAATGCGCGAGAATCTTCTTACCACTCGCTATAATGACGCGACGCTAACAAAATGTCGATTTGACGTGTGTAAAGTATATCGCGGCAAACGTCAATTCACATACATTTTCTTAGCGTTGTTGAATAGTGCGATGATTGAAACCATTTATCTTATTTCAGATATTATATTCGCGGAGCTAGTATGTTTTCACATTGATATTTTGTGATAATTTAGCAATCCGCTACGCTTATCATCATAATTGAGGGGTTTACTTCCAATCCCTCACAAGTTCGAGGCTTAACCGTATTGAAACAGTGAGATCCCGGATTAAGCGTTCGACTGCAATTAATAAAGTTGCATGCTAATATACTCCTAATGTAGAAACTAAATGGGGATGCAGCCTGACACAGAATCGGTTCCTGTCAAGGGGTGCATGATATTATGCTGGTAACAGGGGATGATGTTTCAATGAAATAACTCACTAAAGATCAAAATCGTTTTATCCCGCCACCAGAGAGATGTTTTTCGAGCATATACATACATACATGTAAACAATATAAATGTATGATATGAACCCTCCATGCAAGCGTACAAGCGAATCCTAAAAGCTTGAAGAATTTTGAGATATCCCAAAAACAGTAAAATACTGGTAACTGGTACTGGTATATTTACCTATATAAAATCCATGTCTCATTCATTACATATACGTATGTGATATGATAAATACTCCTTCATTTTGTAAGGAAAATCTATTAATACTTATCTCAGTATTCCGGCTCAGTGAATCAGATACTAATACACATTACGAGCGATAGTTAATCCATACTTCAGTAGTCTCCCTTCGTTTAGGGCACTTTAGTATAGGGGGAGGATTTAGAGAGTGTGTTTCGTGTGTTGGCGAAGCACTGTTGCAACCTAGAAGGCCTAAGAATGCCTATCTTGGTAAGGACTAAGGTTACACATGTCAGACGTATTCACGATTACCTAACGAAAAACCACAAGATATCATCGAACTTAACTGGTTCGCCGACACATCTTATAAGTATAACAATAGTTCGCCATTGTTCGGTGTTTTCAAACAGCTTTTTACCCAGTCGCTACCGACCACATTCATTGCGGAACCCTCCGGTCAGGGCCGATTCGTCACCTCACGTGTTCGGCGGAACCATTAATTTCTATAGAAAACTACACCGGAACCTCCTACGCCACTTTCGATAACATCAAAATGGCATTAGGGGGCATTTTTCAACGGACGTGTTGTTGGAAGGTGGGACTGACTGTACTTAGACGAAAAAACATTATTGGGACCTGGAATATTATTTATTAGTTTTTCTATTATTTTCTTTATCTTCTTCTTGTAATTATTTTATTCAAGGCCACTTGTTGAGAATTACTAAAGGCCGTATTAACCTGGCGCTGCTTAAAGTTAACAGGTTAACAGGAACATCCCTAGCCGCAAGCAAATTAAAATTACTTCAATGGCAACAACTATTGTTGCAATAACTATTGTAGCTAGAGATACCGCCACACCAATGTAGAAAATTGTCGTTTGTTTTTCTAGCAATAATTTCCCGGCTACTGTGACTCCACAGTAGCCGAGAAATTATTGCTCGATAAATTTCTGTGACCCATTGTATGAACCATGTGAAAACTTTTAAATAGAGTTCAGCCAAGTTAATAAGTAAATAATAAAGTAAATGTAGCCCCATTAATGTCCCCACAGAGGGGCACAGGCTTTTACCCGGTCAATATAAATTATTTATTTTCCCGGGACGGAAAAGGGCTTACCTCGGGCGCCCCCTATGGTTGTATACTTTGCAGGTTAGTCATTCACTACCAATCACGTACGTATGACACAGACATTTGAGAGCAGAACCTCCTACCAGTATTCCTATGTAGTATGTTCACCTCCAACCTACCACTGTCCTTTACAAAGGCTGAATGACAACTGGGTAATATTGTGAAAATAATAATACACCAAAAAAGGGTCTCTTTTTGGTCGGATTCACCAACCTTGTAGATATTAAAAGGGTCTCTTTTTGGTCGGATTCACCAACCTTGTAGATATTAAAAGGGTCTCTTTTTGGTCGGATTCACCAACCTTGTAGATATTGACAGGGTCTCTTTTTGGTCGGATTCACCAACCTTGTAGATATTAAAAGGGTCTCTTTTTGGTCGGATTCACAAACCTTGTAGATATTGACAGGGTCTCTTTTTGGTCGGATTCACCAACCTTGTAGATATTAAAACAACAAATAAATTCCTTAAAAAGTTATATTCAAATTAGGCGGTGCCAGAACCGTTGTCCTGGATCCATTGGGAGTAGTAGGTGGTGCGCGCGTTGACGCCCGGGTAGGTTGCGTCTGCGCACCCGAAGCCCCAAGATGTGACGCCCACGATGATGTCTCCGAGCTGGGCGAGGGGACCGCCGGAGTCGCCTTGGCATGCGTCCTAGATGAAGGAAAATGAAAATCACTATTTTACTCGGTGAAATACTATTTTGTAGTACTTCCGGGAAAAAGGCTTGATAATATGAATGTGTGTCAAATACTATGTGGTATGTGGACATTTTGAGAAATGACTTGACTGAACTAAAATTGATGGAAACGATGAGAAGAAATTGCGAATCCGGTGCTTGCATCCTGCACCCCCCTGTTAGGAAAGAAAATACATAGGAAAAATAGCGCCACCCATAAGTTCTTCTGATGTGTTCGTTACTCGTCTTGCTAGCTAAGTAGGTACGTGGAATTTCCGGGGCGACTTACGCCGCCCATGAGTTCTTCTGAGGTACTCGTAGCTCAACTTGCTAGCTACGTGAAATTTCCGGTTCGGTTATCGCTGCCCATAAGTTCTTCTGGTTTACTCGTGACCGTGAAAAGATGTGATGTTGTTTTAAAATAGCTTCTCCTTACCTTGCCGCCAACATCGAGGATGCCAGCGCACAGCATGCCGGGAGTGATGTCGGGCCAGTTCTGGTATCCGGGCTGGGACTTCAGCTCGGCGTAGCGCGCGGCGCACACTTCCTGGTTGATGGACAGGATGTCCACGTGCTGCAGCTGCTCGGGGGACGCGCCACCGGACTATAGGGAGACGACAAGAACACGACACTTAGATTGGTCCTGTGCAACACGCGTCCATTGATTTTCTGCTGTCTATCCTCGCTATGTCAGCGGAGCATCTGACAGGTGGTCTTTCGAAACGTGTGCGATTGCTTATGATAGCAGGTTTTGCGCTCGTGATCCGATTATTATCTGTCCCTCCAGAAGGCCTACGTGAAAGACCTACGATTGGATCGACGAAACGCGCTTCACACGTGTTGTGTCGCTGCTGGGTGGGCTAACATTGAGTTTATGACGTTTCTGATATTTCAAATGTTTATCAAGTTGACGTACCAATAAACAACTCACAAGATGCGTCCTGGCAGAATTACCAGCGTTGCAGTTACCTGCAACACATGCTGAGCCAGGGCCTATTCACTGTGGAATATACACATGTATAGTTTCTTTCTATTTTTTGAAGTTTTGTAAGAATCTTTATTGTATTTGTGTGTATTCTTACAGTGAATAAATGGATTATCTATCTATCTATCTATCTATCTATCTATCAAAAAAGCATAACACAACCGAATTGATAACCCCCTCCTTTTTTGAAGTCGGTTAAAAAATGAGGGGCGGCAAAAGGCACCCTAGAATTTCAAATCGCCCTATTGAAAACTACTTGGAAGCAAAAAGCTCTCCTCCAAACTTACAGAGAGAGTACCCCAACCAATAGAGGTGAGTACTGCGTTATCAGCCAGGAAGTAGTTAGGGCCAGGAATGCGGGCCACGCCAACAGTGCTGGACAGGGTGGCGGGGGTGGCCAGGCGGATGATGGCGACATCGTTATCCAAGGTGTTGGGGCTATACCCGGCGTGGACGATCAGCTGCGAGACGGTGAACTGGGTGCCTCCGGACGAGGCCAGCGAGGTGCCGAGAATGACACGCCAGGATGACGCCTGGTCACCGCTGCGGGGGAAAACAATTGGTTACTTCATTTCATTTCATTTATACTTTATTGCACAAAACATAAAAAAACACGTAACATTTACAAAAAGGTAGATATGTACAAAGGCGAGCTTATCTCTAAAAAGATATTTCTTCCAGCAAACCTAGGCATGACAGGAAACAACTGATACAAAGAGGGAAGTCAGTGCACAATAAATGACTAAATAAATATCCTTCAAACATAAAATAATAAGTATACCAAAAATACTAAATAAATAAACAATATGCAAACAAATACACCTAACTACATAAATACGTACATTCAATATCTATCACGAAAGAGAGAGGAAGTGCTCTTTTACCCGGTTTTAAATGAGAAAAGAGTGGAACTGTCTCTTATGGTGGAAGGAAGTGCGTTCCACAGTCGGATTGCCTGCAATCTGAACGAGTGCTCATATGCCGAAGTGTTATTTATGCCTTGGAGTGGCTAAGAGTGAGACTGTGTGAGATCTCCGAGGCCGATCGCCTGAAAAGAGATACTCAAAGCGGTCTCGAAGGTAGTTGGGGTAGCGCGGATTTTTCAATATGTTGAAAAGACACTGTTACTTCTACTTTTCCATCGTTCATCTTTTCTGTCGAATGTACAACTCGAGCAGTAGTAGTAGAACTAGAATAGTAATTAGATAGATTGCTCCTAGGACGCAAGACTCCGTATCAAATATGGCATTTTGCCCTTTGTGAGCAAATGATAAATTGCTATTCGAGCTCCTTAAGTGACTCAAGCCATCGAATGTACAATCTAGAGGCACAAACATAGAGGCACAAAATAATTGCCCAGTATGCGTATTGTAGGCGTGGATGTGTTCAGGGCCAGAGTTAGTTGGCGAGGGTCAGGTCAGAATCGGAGTAGACGGGCATGGGAAAGAAGAGGCCTGTGTGCCAGCAGTGTGTGAATGTTGATGAAAATGTCACCATTCGTATGCCATTGACCTAGCGACGTTGCCGTATGTACCAGACCAGTTAGCAAAATAATAAGATGGTGACTCACTGATAGCAGTGGGCAGCCGAGAGGACAGTGGTGGTGGTGATCAGTGAGCCCCCGCAGGCCTGGTACCAGATGACTCCGAACCACCCGTACTGCATGTTGGACATGTAAGGGTACGCCTCCACGTTCGTGTCGGAACCTCCGACTATACGCTGGACGTTGCGCGGCACGGCTATAATAACAGACAATTTAACTTAACTATCCGCTCAAAGCTTCATACATCATACAAGGTGTAAATGTATTAACGCAAAAAAGGAAACTACTTTGTAAGGAACATCATTCTGGGCAACTTTCATTATGAAACCGATTTGATCAGAGTAACTTAATTTTTCATTTCTCCAAATAAATATGCCGATCCACTCAGGCTAAAATGTACTGGGAAGTGAAAAATCAAGTTGCTCTGATCAAATCGGTTTCCTAATGAAAGTTGCTCAGAATGATGTCCCAAAGTATAGTTTCTCATTTTGCGTTAATTAATTAACACGTTGTAAAAATACATATGCTCACGCCTAGGTGTCGATTTTTTTGAGGTAGGTGCCATGCCTTGAGAATCAGAAACTGTACCTACCTCAAAAAAATTCGTAGTTAAAAAGCTTTAGCTAGTCGAATATTCCCAAGTGAGATGTGCGAGATAAAATGCTTACTTGGTAAATTGGGGTCACTCACACACATGCAATTGTTATAAGGAATAATTTTATAACGAGGTGGGTACTTACCAACTGCCGCCCCAATAAGGGCTATCAGTAACAAAGCGCGCATTTTGATAATGTTTGATGGTTTACACTGATTGATTTGGCTTGCCAGGTCATCTTTCTTGTTTTATACTGTTTTTCTTATCTTTATCAATGAATTTATCCCTAATCTTTTCACACTAATTGTTTAATTTGACGTGTATTTACTCACGCAATGCTATAGTTTATCTATGTCGTAGCCATATCGTCAATTGGCCATATCATGAAATGGCCAACCGTGAAACATCATGAAGGGAAGTGGTTTGATGCCACATTCATTCAGCGATACATTCGTCTTGTCGCCTTGTGTGCGTCAAGGTGGATTCGTACGGACTGTACTTACTTACCGAGTGTGCACCTTATCGACAAAATTAAATAATTTTCATCATTAGATTGTGTCTTTACTTTTTGTCTAATAGAAAGAAAATCATTTATTGCCAAATATCGAATACACAATTAATTATTAATAGTAACAATTTGGCAAAAGGGCCAAGCTCAGCAATGCTGTTATCATCATAATATATTAGTTTACTATACGTACGTTTATCGTGAGCTGCTCTAATCTAATGCTAATCATTGCCTTGTAATTTGATTAAACATTAATATCGGTCAGTTATTCGTTAATTAATATAAATGTTATGATAAGTTAATTTTCGATAAATCCTCAGCCCTGACGACGTACTCTGGGAAATAACTTAATTTTACACTCGTGTATCTTCCAACTACATAATAGCCTAATAGTAGATGGTTTCACATGTTATGCCTTCTCGTAGTAGATTTTCTATCCACACCACGAGTCTAAAGCAGGTTATTATTATGGGTCATTTACCACTAATTAAAACTAAAAAGGCAAATATATTATCAAAAAGTATTTATTTCATAAAAGTATGTACTTAGTCAACGTATACATATAATATAAAGATTACAATACAAAATTAACGTACCTACTTAGCACACATTAAATACAATTTTTATTTGGTTTGTGTCGTCACCATATGAAACAATTTGTTCAACTTCGGTGTAACTTATAAGTATACAGCATGATTGTAAAAACACAAAGTCAAACATATAGTTTTTCTTAGAAAATAATTCCGAAAACGTTTGAGTAAGTATATTGGACGATATTGATAAAACAAACCCGAGGAGCTGCATCATCGTTTTACGGTATAAATTATATTACAACAGAGATTTAAATCTTACTTTTTACATAGTTATTTTTTTGTTGTCCATGTTCACACGGTCGTGCAACCGAATCAGTGTGTGTGGAGAAAATAGTAAAAATAATTTGATAAAGTCGAGTCTGAACTATAATAATTCTGTATAACTACGTGGACTAAATGTTGGCTCTAATGGGAGCATTGCTCAGACATTTCGCATTCATTTAATATAGAGAAGGAATGTTATTATAATTATAGCTGCTTGTACTAAGACTATACATTTCCAAAAAATGTCGCTAATTCTGATGAAAATATTTCGATTTTATTAGGTTACATTCATTTCCAATAATATTTTAGGGTACTTCAATTAAGTTTAATATAATCATAACTTTGGTTACTTAAGTGTAGATTAATTTATAATTTACCGTAAGTCGACATGAGATAAACTCTGCGCGGGTGGGAAAATAATACACGAGTAAAATCAACTGTTAAAACTAACAGCTAAGAGACAACTACATACTTTCACAACAAAACAAATATACGAGGAACAAAAGAAAATATTCATCAAACAAAAACAGAGAGATGCAAAAAGAACACCAACATTATATCAGTAACTGAACAATTAGAAATGTCATATCCTTAGCCTTCGACGAATAATTTATGATTAATTATTCTAAGCTCATATCGTATGTGTCAATTAAGGATATGAAAGCAAAACCAATCGTGTTATTTTAAATAAGGATTTGAAAAAATCCAATGAAAAAAATAAAGTACATATTATACGTATGAATTCCAAATACATATTTGGTGTTCATTTGTTATACCCCAGTCGGCAGAGTTTGAAAAAAATGTTAATTCCGAATTCAACTAAACTTAAGTATGTTGTTTGTGGGCTATTCAGTAGTGTTAGACCCAATTTTCCGAACAAATAAAGCTTGTGCTAGCTTGAGGAGGGTCGAAAAACCAATTTTTTTGGGACTTCTTCCAGATTTTCACGTTTAATTTTAAAAAAGACAATAATTTGTAAGAAATGGTTTATGAGTGAATTAAAGGTGACAAAATTTCGCGCTAAAATTGGTCCAGTAGTTTGACTTTTATTGTGCTCCAAAATCAAAACGCCAAATCAATAAATCAATAGAATCAGTATATGTGTTTCATTTCTTGTATTTACCAGGCCACATTTGCATAGAATCTGTTTCGACGGTATATTACATTGCTATTTCATGTTCCAGAACATCTTCCAGGTCCAAAAGGTTTTGGGCCATACCCGTTCATTCTATGAATTGATTGTCTTAGGAGTATTTTGGATACTGGTAAAAGTCAAAGTACTGGATACCATTATCAGTATTTCTTTTTGTTATACACGCGAAATTTTGTCATCTTTGATTTACTCATACACTATTTCTTACAATTATTCAATGTTTTCAAATTAAACGTGAAAAACTCTGTTCCAAAAAAATCTGTTTTTCACCCCTCCTCAAGTTAGCACAAGCTTTATTTGTTCGGAAAAGTGGGTGTAGCACTACTGAATAGTCACAAACAATATACTTAAGTTTCGTTGAATTTGGTATTTTCTCGAAGTAAGTCTCTGCCGACTGATATAAAACATATTTAAAATAATCCTAACATATAATTGTATTTCATTAGAGGTACATGTAGTACTTATCATGAATACAATTTACTACACTAATAAAGCTATCTTTTCATAATCATCAATCATTCTCATCCTGTCTATTAACCGCCGTTTTCAATTACCTCTCTTTCTTCAATCTGCAGATAGATAGGGTCAAATTTGACATAAGTTCCATAGCGCAACTGTCAAATCTATCTCTAGTAATGTGAAAATCATGGATAGATAGGACATTGCAAATGGACGTTAGTCTATAAACTATTTGCCATCTCATCATGCCACAGAGTGATTTTTACAATTATGACGGGTTAAATCACACATCATTCTAAACAACTATCACTACGCTCTCAGAGCAAGAGCAATTTCATAGATCCCCAAGACACATTGTTGTTATTGGCTAAATAAAATATATGAATTGTTTTTCATAATCTAGGTATCTCTTCCACGGACAAAGTTGTTCAAACTGATATTTCTATCATCTTACAATACGATCATAATAAAAATCATCTTGTATATCTCATTGAGTTTACGTGTAATATATGAAATGTGACGGATCTTTGCTATTATTTGACTGTACTCTTTCGCATCGCAACGGTCTTACATGAAAATGGTATGTTTCGCGACATGATGCAATATGCATTAATTGACGGCTTATAAACACCGTGACTTTTAAGACACTCTAAAGCAGAAACATGGTGAAACACAAACACTCTAAACTCGGGACCTCCTTTACTTTAAGAACTCTACAACCACAATGTAGCAATAAATAATTTGGAATTTGGTTTATCTATACAAAAAGCAATATCGATGGAACTATTCATTTTCAAATTGGAGCACTTAATTTGTAATTTAATCTCGACTAAACAACAATACATTTTAATAATCGCGATACCATGATGAGCCATCGTAGAGTGGAGTCTAGGGTGTAACGGAAAGGGGTGTACAGTACAAGCCGAAATACACCAAATCTACTGTTGGTTAAAAGCATGATGGTACCATTCCTAGCTCTCTCTCTCTTAACCCCTAATGAGTAGGTAATAAAAGCCAACTGTTGCGTACAAGCAAAGCGTACAAGTTGCACCTGGGAAAACCGCTTCTATTACCTACGCGTTAGAGGTTAAAACTTCATGGGCGTGAACTGTCAAAACGGGCCTTTTATTTTGTGAAGACTTTAGTAGTAGTACTAGTTCTGGATTTGTCGACGCAACAGTGTTTTCTCGCAAATTGGAGCAACTGAAAGTTGACTCAATTTTCGAGTTTTTTTCAGCCGATGTGGAAATTTGTGCCACCAATTTATAATAGCGTCGACTGTCTACACCAACCAGGCTTCGACTTTAGAGTGTCTTAAAAGTCACGGTGTATGTATTTCCGTCAATTCATTGTTCGACTACTTATTTTATTATTCCTTAAATTCAATAGCAAATTATTAACAAAGTCATCTGAGTTCATACGTTGCCGTTGGTTCTTTTATGTACTCAATTTAGCCCTTTTAATTAATTTCTCGTATTAACAAATAAATCAGGTATATATTGGAATGAAATGCAAAATATCTTCACCTCCTAAATAATCTTATTTAATATATTTAACATATCGGATGTACAATGTTACGTAAAGTACGTGTAATATTGGATAAAGATTACGTCTATGAATATATTTTACAAGTCTTACTCTAATTGGTGTTTTACTAACATAAGATCTTTTACTTTACTATACCTATAAGTTTAAAGCAGAATGGATTTCTGTGGTTTGAGCTTGTATAGTAAAAAAACATTTTGAAATATAATAATCTGAGTTACCTACCAATAAAGTAAATTGGCATTTATATAGATGCCGTTATTTTCAGTTAATATTTTAAGGCCTTTCGCCATAGGCCATTATGGGCCATTATGTGCTCGTACCAACTCACACAAGCGAAACAAACAACCACATTTCATGGATTAAAAGGCACGATTCTCATAAGATTCAGCGCAGCGCCTAGCGTATTATATTATATTATTTTATATTATATTTTACTTATTTATTATTATTGAATAAATATGTACCTACGTAATGTTTGGTGTATTTTTAATCCCCGACTCAAATAAGAGTGTCTAATAACAAATCTGTCCTAACCCTCTATAAAGTGTAACATCAAGTGGTCATTTTAAATGATGAATGTGTGTGTGATTCGAAGTTTGATTTCCTGTAACTACAAAGCAAATTTAAAACTTTGACCTCATACCAAAACTCAACTCCTAACCAACTTACATAACGTATTGATGCTCATTGGAATGCCATAAATCGGTACTGATGATGGAGTTATAAACATAGTTTAACATGGCCAATAAAACAGTAGTCATCGTGCTCATGTAGTACTTCATAATTATCAAAGGGATATTCTATTTAGGAAGTGGCCAGTTTTCTGATGACGGGGGATTTTTTAATTTCATTTTACTTACATCTAATTGAATAACTCGTGACGTGATGCTCAGCTACCTAGTTATTTGTATAGAACAACTATACGAATATTAATTACATGTTCATACGATGTATGCTACTTAGAAATACAATACAATATAATAATAATAATATAGCCTTTTATTCCGTATAAGGTTCACAATTTTTCAAATTTTACAATACAATATACATTATTCAAATTGACGACATTCATCAAGACAGCTTAGTTGAAACAAAAAGACTACATTGAATTAAATACTAACTAAAATTGTGACATTGGTTTTGAGACGTTAAATCTATATTCTTGCTTGAGCGGAAAGAATCAACAGGAAGATAGGTACTAATTTATCTACTGGAAGAAGCTACCATACTATCACTTAGTTTAAATCATTACAGGCCACTATGAAGCTCTATTTACGACATGCATAGTTGCTAATTTAGATTCGTGTTCAGAGTTATTTAGTCGATGTTCTAATGATTTTATGAAGACTCCTTGACATCATCACTGAGTAGGTTCCTGCTGTTTTAGTATATAGGGGGCGGTGCGGGAGGGGGAGCCTTACATGTTACGACGAGTTACGCCGACCCAGCATTAAAGTCTCATGTCGCAAAAAAATATTTCCCACACTATCGTAGAGAACTACTCGAAGGCATCCAAGTCTCCGATGGCGGAAAAAAATGTTAACACTTCTGTAAATAATGACCAGTGTTCGGGATTAAGCCTCCTTCGATCGCCTCTGACATGGAACTTTGACTAAATTAAATTGTTGCTTTGTTGTTGCTTAGTTTAAGATTAATAACGCAACCTTTCATGAAGTGGATTTGTATATTTCTATTGCAAAACGTCAAGGTAAAATAACAAGTGCCGCTGTTGTAACAGGTCTCGTATTATCTCCGTGCAAGCCGTAAGTATGTAGGTAGTTACTAGTATAATCGCGCGAGTCACTGTCGGTCAACGGTGCGTTTGAGCCACTTTGTAAAGTATCGCAGCATTCCTCCCGCTGTTGCAACAAGTTTGAGCCACTGTGTGTATCGCAGCATTCCTCCCGCTGTTGTAACAATTTGAGCCACTGTGTAAAGTATCGCAGCATTCCTCCCGCTGTTGCAACAAGTTTGAGCCACTGTGTGTATCGCAGCATTCCTCCCGCTGTTGTAACAATTTGAGCCACTGTGTAAAGTATCGCAGCATTCCTCCCGCTGTTTTAGCAAGTTTGAGCCACTGTGTAAAGTATCGCAACATTCCTCCCGCTGTTGTAACAAGTTTGAGCCACTGTGTGTATCTCAGCATTCCTCTCGCTGTTGCAACAAGTTTGAGCCACTGTGTAAAGTATCGCAGCATTCCTCCCGCTGTTGTAGCAAGTTTGAGCCACTGTGTAAAGTATCGCAGCATTCCTCCCGCTGTTGTAACAAGTTTGAGCCACTGTGTAAAGTATCGCAGCCTTCCTCCCGCTGTTGTAACAAGTTTGAGCCACTGTGTAAAGTATCGCAGCATTCCTCCCGCTGTTGTAACAAGTTTGAGCCACTGTGTAAAGTATCGCAGCATTCCTCCCGCTGTTGCAACAAGTTTGAGCCACTGTGTAAAGTATCGCAGCCTTCCTCCCGCTGTTGCAACAAGTTTGAGCCACTGTGTTAAGTATCGCAGCATTCCTCCCGCTGTTGTAACAAGTTTGAGCCACTGTGTAAAGTATCGTAGCATCTTCCCGCTGTTGTGTCAAGCCTGGTATCATCTCCGTGCAAGCCGTAAGTGTGTAGTTACTAGTATACTCGCGCGAGTCACTGCCGGTCGACGGTGCGTTTGAGCCACTGCGTGAAGTGTCGCAGCTGCCACACGGCGCGCGCGGATTCCTCGCGCAGGCGCGCGTTGTGACGGCGCAGGCGCCGCACCTGGGAATACATCATGATCAGTTTGAGGCTAAATGGGGTGGCTCGGATGCTGTTCTAATTTGGTTAACGCTCGGAGGCGTTGGGATTACATCGCTCAATTGCATCGCGCGATCGTCCTTGAGGTATTTTACTACATATCAGTATGTTAGCTTGATCGGACGAGCTTTTTACCACGCGAGCAATGGTCACTTAAATTGACCATCTTTAGGTCTCCGTACCCGGAGGGTGCCAAACGAGATCCTATTACTAAGCCTCCACTGTCCGTCTGTCTATCTGTCAATAAGAAGATTGAAGCGCTCACCTCCTCCTCCAGATCCGCTCGGTGCCTCCCACCACTTGTGACGTCAGCCTCCAGCTCGCGCACGCGCGCCGCCAGCCCGCACGCGCACGCGGGGAGGGCGGCGGGGGGCGCGGCCGGCGGGGAGCGCGGCTGCAACCAAACCAATCAGGGCCGATA